>VXBL01000556.1:463827-599734 GCA_013400195.1 Aramus guarauna
CCAACCGAAAAAACAGTCTGTTGGTTACTATTCAGTTCCAACATAAAACTGCAGAAGTTACTGAGCAAGTTCTTGGGATGGTAAATTGCATTTCTTGGAAGCCTTGGCAGAATAATCAATTCAGCATTATAGTTCAAAAATTTGAAATCCCCTCTGTTTTCATGCATTGATTTCACAGTTGTTCTCAGTATTACATGTGAAGCCTGACATTGCAGAATTGTGATCAGTATAAAGAATGCAAATTATCATGATAAATTAATGAATTTATCTTGTGCATCACGATAAATGAGCTCTTTATGCTGTTTCTTCATGGCTTGTCTCTCTCTTAGGTCTTGACTCTCTTTGTGCACCATTTCTGTACTTGAATTTTAACAATGAAGGTGAGTACCTTTTTCTGCTGGGGTGAAGGGGGAACAGTCTGTCATCTGTATCTAGTTGTAGACAGATGTGGGTGCACTCGCATATAGATGGAAACTTCCTGTAGCTACAAAGGAATTTTAAAGCTTTTATTGCGACAGGTCAAAATAAATGGTTGGCTTTTGAAAAGTGTATGTACTGTACTGCTCTTCAACCAGGGGTTCAAACCCTGTGTTTATTGCCAAGTACAATAATAAATATATAATAAAAAGCACAAATAACCTTGATTATAGAAAAGTAAGAAATGCTTCTCTAGTACTTGTCTTTCTCAGTGAAGCTGTAGTTCAGCCTTGTTTAATGTGAATGCATTATTTCTAACCTAACTGTTAACGTGTCAGACTAGCTTTATTCAGAAAAGCTGATGATGGTTTTAAACACCTAAAAGCTTATCAGACCAGTTTTGGATATGTGGCCTTTATCTGCTTAGAATGTGATTTGTTCAGAATAGGTCTAGTCCAATCTTCTATTCTCTTGCACCTGGCTTGCTTAATATAAGATCTGTCTGTGGGAAAATGAGTTTCTTAGGACAATGCCTCCTATTATGCCTACTGTGCATACTAATTTAAATATTTCAACAGACTTTTCTTGCTCTTGGACATGTTCCTATACAGTTTGATTGTAGAACCTGGTTTCCTTCCTACTGAAGCAAAATATAATAGTAGTGAATTATGTAAAATTTTGTGTTCTGGTTTACAAACTTAATTGTACATGTTTGGCTCAGATATTTAAAAAGTGGTTTCAACACTAGAAAAGTTGTAACACAGAACTCATTTATAACATGATGCTATGTCATATTGGCTATAAATCTGATGTTTTGCTTAGAACCTTCCAAAATCATATTTGTCTTTGAACAATTTATGGCAAACCCATATTTCTTTTTTATATCTGTGGTCTGGCACCATGGCTAAGAATTGTATTATAATAGATTTGTCTTTCAGCCAAGTTCCCAGGAATTAATCAAGAGCATAAACACTTATGTTTTTACCCTCTAATCTCTATTTGTTACGTATGTGAGGAGCAGTTGAGAAATTTATGATGGTTTTACCCATCTTTTTGACAGTATTATTGATTATATTTCACTCAGTGTTTTTTCTGAGCTGAAGTAAGATACAAGAGGCGAGTCTGATGGGGCATAAACTGAGTCTAAGTTCTATAGGAGAAAACTCAGAAGACTGCAACAATGCACTTGTCTAAAACTGTCTTCTGAAATTTTATTCATCCAGGGACCTTTATTTTTTATACAAACATCACCATGGATTTCTAGACATCTTCTTATTACTTATTTTTTTCAGCTCTGGCATATGCCTGCATGTCTGCTTTTATCCCAAAGTATTTGTATAACTTCTTTCTGAAGGATAATTCTCATGTTATTCAAGGTAAGTCAGTCTTTTTTTTTTTTTTTTTTTTCTTCCCACTAAGAGAAGTAGAATTATTTCTAGATGTATAAATACACTTTTTTAAATGGTAAAATTGTAATAGAATTAGAATGACACTCTAGAAATACTCACCTATTTCTTTCAAAAGCTATATTTTAGGTAAATAAGAACCACAACTCTGCCAGTAAACTAGGAACAGAATAAGTGGATAAAGATTCAGGCAGTAGGAA
This sequence comes from Aramus guarauna, assembly GCA_013400195.1. Taxonomy (NCBI): domain Eukaryota; kingdom Metazoa; phylum Chordata; class Aves; order Gruiformes; family Aramidae; genus Aramus; species Aramus guarauna. Next base: position 465,851 of record VXBL01000556.1, read on the forward strand.
AAAAAAAACAAAACAAAACAATTGCACACACACACATACAAAAAGTTCTGTGTAATATCCCAGGTAAGAGTCAGTTGATCACACAAAGTTGTAAAAAGAAGTAGTAATCTTTCTAGTGTTATTTTGTAATCACCCTTCAGGTGATTAAAATCATACTGTTACAGCAGCTATTTTGACAGTGAGAGAAAATGAAGAGGCTGTTTACAAAACAGGGGCTCCTCAGAAAATGGAAGTTATGGTATTCAGAGAGTTAGGGATTTGAGGGGAATTTCTTACTGAACAGAAGATAATGTGATTCAATGCAGGACAGGAATTGGAGAACCCTAAGGAATAATGTTCCATAGTTCAGTCTTCAATAGCTATACAGGTAATGCAGAGAAATCAAAACAACAACTAGGAGGTCTGTTCTACTTGAAAATTAATTGTAAATTTCATGGAAATACGAAGAAGGAATTGTCTACACCTAGAAAGCCACCTTGGCACAGTCTGTGTTGGAAAGATAATTCATCTTGCAGACAGTTTTTAAAAAACAAAAGAAGCTGTTTGAAAAGCCATCAGTAGTTTAAAAAAGCAGGTGGTAATGAATGTTTTGTTTTAATTGCAAGCAGTTATGAGTGTTTATTGAATACTGGGTTTCAGCATGGTTTGATATCCTTGTATTTCTTTTGAAGAAATTCTGTTGTATATAACTTGTGAAACTCCTCAACTTAGAAATGGTGTCTGTCATTTTTTTTGTCTTCAGAAAATGAAAGGAAATTAAGAACTGATTGACAAAAAAGTTAGACATAAAAGCAGTTACATATTGGATAATAGGGAGAGAGCTAATATAAGGAGAGAACATAGTGTTTAGGAGAGTTTACATATGAAAGACAATGAGTAAGAGGTGTTTGGAAAAACTATTCAAGAGAACTTATTTTCATCCTTTTGTCTGTAAAGAAAGTGCTTGCTGGAAAAAAAAGGATCAGTAAAGATCTCAAGATGAAAAGAATAAGTATATTATATCAGATCCTCCTGTGGAGACAGCAGCTTTAGACTTCAAGATTAATAGCTTGGTAAAGACTTTTCTCAAGGGAGTATACTCTTCCATAAAATAATACTTTTGCTCTCTGGAGTTTCCTGATGTTATTCCTAAGAGGCTTTACAGAAACATGTATCAGCCAAAGTTAGAAATGTAAGTCAGTAGGTTTCTGTGAACCAAAACAGTGTAGGCATTCCTGAGTTCCTCTGGAACATCTGGCATCGTCAAGGACTCGGGGAGACTGGACCTTTCATGATTCTTTCAGTATTCTGATTTAATCATTTCTAGGGTCATATGTCAAACACCGATGTGTAAACACAGTTTTGAAGTAAAATTCTGTGTAATTTCCCTGCTTTATTGCGTTGGAAGAAGGTGTTGCGAATGTGTCATTTAACTGCCTACTGCAATTTTAGCTTCTTTGTGTCTTCCATGTAGGGGTAGATGGGAGGAATCTTTCAAACTGCAGAGTTCAATATACATTTCTGAGCATGCACTATACAACGAAGACAGGATATTTTTCTAAGCTTTTCAGATATATTTCTTTGCTTGAAATAGGAAGCAAGAGCGGTAAAAGGGGTTTGAGTATTGAATGCCCAATTATGTAAAACAAAAATTAATATAATAGAATTCCAACCAACAGTGATTGGCTGGACCTAAGCAATACGTTTTTGTGAAGATTTGTGTGTTTTCAATAGACCCTTAATTAAACATGTAATCCCACACAGTAATTACATTTGATGAGACTGGCTGGTCAAATAAAGATGGTATTTATCAACTTGTAGAATATCTGTAGAGAACCATCATGGGCACGAATCTTCATTTTTAAAATAAATGTGGTTCAGGGAAGCTAATGGTGAAATTGTGTTCATCAGCATATGGCTGAATGTGTAGGAATGTGTAGGATTACTGGTTTGCTGTACCTGACTTGTGATTACTGGCTGTTTCATGAAATAAAACTGATGGAAGATGCACCTTAGAGATGCACTTCTTAAAAATCATTATCATGTCGCGTGGTATGAATTAAAGGCATGGATTCAGTTGTCTCCCTAACTTGTATGCATGTGGATAAGAATAACTTTGGCTTGAAGCTGAGAAAACATGAGATGTGAGTAGCTCCAAAGCAGTCTGGCCTTGGTGACACAGAACTCAGCATGGGTTTGTTTACCCACTTAACTCCCCAGCTGAGTACTGCCAGGGCATCTGTGGCATATAATAGAGATGCAACATCAGAGAGGAGAGGCTGGCACTCCTAAGATGCCAGAAACCATGTAAGAGGTTTCATGTGCTGTGGCTTTGTCTTTGCAGCTTGAGGCAAAAGTTATAAAACTCTGAAATAGGCTCAAGAGGTCTTAATTTTTATTGCAACTTACCTTGGAGAAATAGGCATCCTTCAAGTATAATTTGCAGTAGGACTGTGGTTTGTTTCACTTGTGCTCTTACAGTGAGTGCATTGTTTATCAGTCCTCCTGAGGCAGAATCAGCTTTTATAATTTCTAGTCCAAATAGAATTATTTTAGAGTGATCATTCTAACTTGCTGGCTTAACCTAACAAAGAGGAGCTAACTCAAGTGCAGATAATCAAGATTTAACTAAGATAGGAGTTTATAAGTAACTGAATGTTTAGACCCACTTCTATTCTTAAATAAAGGAGTCTGTGTGGAATTGTCCCAGCAGAGTCTATGTTTCTTAGCAGTGGAATTGGAGTTTAATTTTGCCACCTCGGGGATGAAGACAAACTGAGTAATAGGCAGTTATTTGCTCTCCCCAAGAGAGACAGTAGTAGACATCTAGGCCTTCCAATAGACTTTAAAGGAAGCAACAGCAGCTCTGGATGGCTAAGTTGTGGAGCTGTGTGGACTTGGTGTGTGGGGGTTTATATTCTGGGACAGTAGTCTGTGGAACTGTGAGACGTCAGCATGTTCTTATCTGGGAGCAGGGCTCACATTCTCTGACTCTCTTCCCTCAACGAGCTGTCTGGGCCTTAATTACTCTCTTCTTGGGAGCATGGAGGAGAAGGAATTGCCATCTGTTACAAAACTGCAATGTTATTGCCTCTTCATCTTCCTTCTAACAAAGCATATGACAGTGTGGACAAAATTGGGAGAGGGGCAGAATGGAGAGAGAGAGAGAAATCTGTCAGTGTCTGTGTTCTGCAATCTGCTTCTCTTCCAATTAAAAGCAAGTGTTATTTAGACAACTTAATGAAATTGTACCCATCAGCCTAATGTGCCATGCTGAAGAAGTAATAAATTTTCTCTCTTACAATAAGAATTTCTCCTTATTTGTTCCAAAAAATAATAAATTAAGATGTTACTGATCATAGAAATGGTAACCTTATAGTCCCATTGCCTTAAAACCTCAACTGCTGGATTACAAAGTTTAACTTTGTAGAAAAGAAACCACACAGAATATAATTTAAAGAGTATAAACTTTGTGTATCGCTAAAACAGTTTGGGTCTTAAAAACCCTTGGAACAGTCTTGTCCTAATTTGCTCATACTGAAAAGTCTTTAACTTTGCACGTCAAACATATATCACAACCGAAGTATAAACCAACTGCTGAAAATCCAGATTGAGAAGTACTAAGGAAGAGAAATGAAACCTTTCTTCCTCTGTAATGAATGTAATGATGACAAGGAGGATAGTAGTGGTATTCATTTGTTGTTTTATTGTAGATTTAAGCAAAAAATTAAAAAAAACAGTATTGTTCTTCCTTTTTTACATGTCTATTGTGAGCTAGCAGCAGGTAGTGGCTTGTGTTTTTGATGATGATGATCTTGAATTTGCTTGTCATTTCAGAATACCTGACAGTGTTTTCCCAGATGATTGCATTCCATGATCCAGAGCTGAGTAACCACCTTAATGAAATTGGTTTTATTCCAGATGTAAGTGCTATGGGATCTCGTGAGTATTGTTCAAAAGAAGTAAAAAATGGAAAATGAGGGCAAACAGGATGAGATGCCTTTCCAGACCATTTCAGTAGCAGTTTGACATAAGTGAAACTTGCATATTAAGAGACCTTTCTAAGCACGCTGATAAAATGGTAAAGTTTTGATTGTTGTTTTAGACATCTCAGTCCTTCCCGTCCTTTTGGCATGGTAAATACAAATATTGGGCAAGTGTATACTTTCTGTCAAAGGTTTATGCTTTCATTGGAAGATGTCTGTAAGATGGAGGAAAATGATAACAGAGTACACAGCCAAAATGTAGTAGAGAGGGAGAGGTATGTTGGAAAAAGCAAAACAAGGCCTTCTTTACAGCCTCACTTTAGGCTATCAGTGTAAATAGTGAAGCTTTCCTCCTTTGTTTAGAGGCGTGTGTAGTCCAGAAAGCCAAGATAGCACTCTATAAAAACGTTTGTCTGCCTACTGTAGCTTTATCAAAGTTTATGGCTGATGTTTCTGAAAAGTAGATTTAAGGAAGGCTATAAAGAGAACACAGTTAGTTGATATGGTCTATATCATGATATGTTTGACATTGAGAAACTTGGTAATTACAAGTTGGTTGTAAGAACAAATGATGACTGAGAGGTCAAACTGGACAAAGGAAACTGAAGTCAGGAGATGTTGATGTAGAAATATAAATTTCATAAGTAAGAAATGTATATGCATTTCTTCTATGAGCAATATAAAGCTTGTTTTATCAGAAAAGTCTTATTAGGAATGCTTTAAGTTAAAGCAGCAAGGCCAGACCTCTGAAAGTCATTTATTGTACACAATTCCTGGGTGAATTTGTGTGTCTTTGGGGCTGGCAGATACTCTTTTATCACTGTTTACAAAGATTGTAATGGAAAAGCAAATACATGCTTTCATTTGTAGAGGTGTTTTTAATCTCATACTGTTGTTTGAATTATACAAATTTAAAAGATACTACGGCATTAAAATGAGCAGAAGAGAAAGCCAGTGTATTGCATTATAAACGGAGATGTTTGAGAAGGCCATGTGTGTTGCTGATAACCCACATTGGAAGAGGGAAAGTGGGAGGAAGATGAAGGGAAGGTAGGAAGAAAAGAGAACATTCATCTGTAGAAAGCCTAAATATTTTGGGGGGATAAAGACCATGGGTAACAACAATGTTTAAGTTCCTGAGACAGAATCAATTTTGCAGCATCACTGTGTAAATGGACTTGATGTTTATTTGGTAAAGGCTGTGGATGACCGAAGCAATTCCTCTGTGTATTTTGTCCAGGATACTAGTTCCCACTGAAGAGGTAGAGATGTAATTTACCTGACCATCTTAGAAGTCCTTGTTTCTGCTACTAACTTAAATGAGAGCTCTGTAGCAACCTATCTCTGGTGTTAGTTGATCTTTCAGCAGCTCCTAGTGTCTGCTTACACAGTTATAATTCTCCACTGAAACCTTGCAAAGTGCAAATCAGATGGAATAGTTTAAAATCACCTGTTTTGTTATATTATAGTTTTTGTGTTGTGCTAGTTATTGGACAGCATGTAGTCAAGTGTGGGCCTTGTTTCTAAGTGTTACAGTCTAGAGATGATTAGGTAATGCAGTAAATAATTACAAAACAGAGGTATATATTTTTTTAAAAAAACCCTGCATTGAATACAAATGCTAGTTCTGAAATTAATACTAACCGGTGAAAAGAGGTTGTCCTTTCTAAATCATCTTTTTCTTTTTCTTTTTTTTTTTTTTTTAATATAAATAAAAGTTGTTCTGCCATTTAGCTTAGAGAGAGCAGTGATTTTTGTACTTGTAACAAGACAGCACAGGATCCATCAAGGTGAAGGATATGCACTGTAGTAATGAGATCTGAACCAGAGTTTCGTGCTTGAGTACTAATCCTATCAAAGTAAACCCTGATTAATCTTTCATCATTGAAACGCAGGCTCCGCTGCAGGAAAGATTGTGTTTCCTGGCACCCTTCCCATTTGCTTTGGGTCACATAGCTCTCAGAATACTGAACACTGCTTAAGCATGAATAGTTGTGAATACCGTTAGCTGATGTGGTGCCTGGATTAAGTACATTGCTGTGGCTATGTGATTTACATGTAAATAGAGGGATATATACAGTGAATCTTACAGTGCTTCTTTGCTCACTCTCCCAAAGTTTATAATCTTCCCCACCCTATATAATGCTTTATAACACATTCTATATTTTACTGAATAATTCTGACATCGATGGCAGACCATTTTGAGCTGAAGAAAAACAAGGAAGTGTGCTACATTACTAAAAGGGTAACTATAGCCATAAATTATTCTAAAGAGCTTTCAGCTGCAAATTATGGAATCTAGCCACAGTTGTCAGCTGGCCATTAGCAGAGATGACAAAGTCTGACTGCAGTTACTTGACATTATCATGCTGCCGTTGCTGTCATAGGTAGATACCTTAGCTTGGTTTTGGCAATATGCAGGAGGTGTCTGTAATAGGGCTTCATCCAACTGAGAATTAAAAATCCTGCAATGAAACTATTTTATCTCTGTTCTGTTACACAATTACCTAGTGGTGAATCTAGGGGAGAAGTTTTTTTCTGGAATTTTTATCTTGTGAGGAAAGTGATCATTCTTCCAATTTTGTACAAGTACATATAGGCAGGTAGAATCTAATATTAAAACTTAGACTCAGTCTGCATTCTCTTTGCGTCCCCAGTCATCAAAACAGTTTTGCACCTTTCTGTAGTATTTAAATAATGATTGTCTAGGCACCATATAGGTTTGAAACTAAGTATGTGTGTATTTCGAAGACAGAAAAACCATGCAAGATCAGAGTTTCATAGAACAGACTATTTCAGTTGGAAGGGACCTACAGTAATCATATGGTCTATGATCAAGTCTTAAACACTGACAGGCTTGGGACACCGACCACCTCTCTAGGAAGCCTGATCCAGTGCTTGACCAGCCTTTCGGTAAAGAAATGCTTCTTCATGTCCAGTCTAAACCACCTCAGCGTAGCTTTGAGCCATTCCCACATGTCCTATCACTAGATCCCAGGGAGAAGAGCTCAGCACCTACCTCTTCACCTCCCCTCCTCAGGAAGCTGTAGAGAGCAAAAAAATTTTTTCTTAACAAATGAAAATTAAACCAAAAAGTAGCTGCTGGTAGGCAACCTTTGTAGGACAACTCAGCAAAATATAATTCCAGTTTATTGTTGGGCAACATTGTTTCATGCATACATCGGGCCAACAGTATCCTGGGGTCATCAAGCACAGCATTGCTAGCCGGTCTAGGGAAGTGATAGTCCCACACTCTACACTGTGCCGGTGCGGCCTCACCTTGAGTACTGCATGCAGTTTTGGGCGCCACAGTGCAAAAAGGACATAAAACTGTTGGAGAGTGTCCAAAGGAGGGCAACAAAGGTGGTGAAGGGTTTAGAGGGGAAGACATATGAAGAGAGGCTGAAGTTCCTTGGTTTGTTCAGCCTAGAGAAGAGGAGACTGAGGGCAGACCTCATCATGGACAACAGCTTCCTCACAAGGGGGAGCGAGGGGGCAGGTGCTGAACTCCTCACTCTGGTGACCAGAGATAGAACCCGAGGGAACAGAATCTGCAACGGGGAGGTTTAGGTTGGATATCAGGAAAAGGTTCTTCACTGAGAGGGTGGTCAGGCACTGGAACAGGCTCCTCAGAGAAGCGGTCACAGCACCGAGCTTGACTGGGTTCAAGAAGCGTCTGGATAATGCTGTCAGTCATATGCTCTGGTTCAGCTGGTCCTGTGTGGAGCCAGGAGTTGGACTCGATGATCCTTATGGGTCCCTTCCAGCTCAGGACTTTCTATGATTCTATGATCAAACAGGGGAAAAAAAAAACAAAACAAAAAAACCCTCAGCAACTTCATAGACCTTTTATCTTTGGCCTCACCACCTTATACAAACCACAAACTATGCTACACCTAAAGTACATACACAAAAAAAGTTACTAGAATGCTCAGAATAAGCTTGTGATTGGTTTTATTTATTTTTGTCCTTTTTTAATTTTTTTTTTTTTAACACAGTTTTGTTTTACTCTGAGATAATGGTTTGGGCCTAGTCAAACCACAAGTAAAGTTAGAGATGGGTAACGAGAAAGATACACTTCAAAGCCCCCCTTTTGGTCTATCCAAGATCACTTAAAAATGGCGAACCTCCTAACAATATGTGCAAAAATGTAAATAAGAAGTATGAACAAGTTCCCCTTTAAAGAAATTTTAAGAAAGCAAGCAGGGCCTTGAACTTTCGATATGCAGGGAGGGAGGGGGTCTGTGGGCAAAGGAGGAGTTTCTCCTGAAGCAAATGAGCTACTCACTGTTGACAATAGAACACTTGCCCACCTTGATATTGATTGTGGTAGTTCCTGTATTCCTGTAAGTGTGACTTCAGCTTTGAGGAGGAAAGGCTCCAATGTAAAAGAGTCTTGAACATGGAAAATAGTGTGAAATACATGCTATAGCACAGGGGGGTTTGTTATCCACCTGTAAATTATTTTTATAATGGTGAAGACATGACAGCTGGCCAGTTTAAAATAACACACTGCATTGAATGACAGATGGTCAGGTGAAGATTCTTCTATAAAAGATTGCAAGAATAATGATTATTCCTACTGTGCTTGTTATCTTTAAAACTGTAGGTATTTAACCTTGATCTTAGCTCTGTAATTCTATGAAGCGTGGAGGACAAACTTCCTCAGAGATTTTTTTTTTTAATTTTCTTAGAGGTTTTTGGTAAACTTAAGTTTTATATACATGCATAACAAACAAGAACTTGTGAAGAATGTTGGCATTTTTGATGTTTTGAAAACTCAAACCTTCAATTTTAAATAATTCAATTTCATTGTCCTGCAACTAGGTGCGTAGCTTCACTGTAGCTGTCTTATGGCATTCCTAAGGTGCACCTGGATCATACAGGACAGCTACTTTATTCTTGCAGACTTTTCACAGAGCAAGAAGCTTGTGTAGGTGTTTTAATACTCCATACCATCCCCACCAACAAACATTAACACTCATTTTCACTTTGCTATTCCTTCTAAAATACCTTTAGAATCAAAATCCCCTGAGCCTAAATATCTTTAAAACTATTGTCTTTACAACTGAAATCTCAAACTTCTGTAGACACAAGTGTGTAAAGCGCTCATCTTCTGGAGAAACAGTCAAATAATGAAACAATCCAGACAGTAATAACAGGCAATAACAAAATCCTCAGGGAAAAGGCTTTCATCGAGGTTTGAGCCAGTATCTGTAAGAGCTTTGAATGTCTAATGGGAGGTGCATTCTTCTCAAAATCTGCCCATCTAACTATGGGCAAGTAAACATCTTCACTCTGTTGAAAAACAATTAACTGCATCTCCAAGCTCAGATATTGAGCAGCATTTGTCATAGCAAAGCACCGTTGGAGTGGAAGCTTCAGCTAGGGATAATGGAAAGATGGAGAATTGAAATCTCTTGTCCTTAGACTTGATTTCATTGTCAATAAAAAGATTATTAGATAAATAATAAGAAGAATTATAAGATATTATTCTGATTGTTTGAATGGGAGCTGATGTTAGGGGACTGCTGTGTTCTTTGTATATAAGAAATGTCCAAGTTTGTACTTAAAATCACAAAAGAGCTTGTATTTTACTAGCAAAGCAAAATGATAATTGTGACGTTGCTGATCTCAAGAGCTCTCTAAAAAATGAAGTATTTGGTTTACAGGCTCTTATTTTAATGTGACTTATTCTCAGGCTGTTCCACTAGTTCAAAAGCTACTTCAGTTAAACATCGGGTGTGCTCCCCAGCTGCAGAGAGTTAAGTGTTAGTAAAAAACACATCCCCATTATATTTCAGGGTTCAGTAGCGAAGGGCTGAAAACCTCTTTAGCAGCAGCTTGTTAGTGCAGAAGCATGGCACAATGCTGTTCCAGACGGTGATTGCTAGAGGGCAGTATTTACTAATAGTATGTTAAAAGTGCAGTCGTTTAACTATTAGACTTTGGTAGCCTATTTATTTGAGGACTTCAAGTCAGTGCAGTTCTTTTCGTCTGTATTTTTCAATTTGACTTGCGTGGTGGAATAATACCACCAGTGTTGTGGCTTTTCTTTGCTTGCTTATTAAGAGTAATCATAACCTGTTCAGGTTTACAGAGCTTTTTTTGTCTTAGACCATTATATTTATGAAAACTAGAGGGAAGAATCCCTTCAGGAAAAACCTGCCTGATACCTTCTACTTAAATAGTTTGACTTGCTTTTTAGGTCACTGTTAATAGGTTTGGTGAGAATAGTTTAGAGCAAAGTGATGCTTTGCCTTGTGATTACCTTTTAATAATCTGTTTAATGTTTCAAATTTTGTGTATTTTCTTATATATTTCTACATAGATGCATACAGGATAAAGGTGTTTGTGAAATTAGGAGAAAGTGTGGATCTGCTGTGGTAAAACATTTTAATCAAATACATGAAAAGGAGGAAATAATTGCTTTTAAATACCAAGGAAGTAATGTAGCTCAAAATGACATCTGCATAATAACATACCTCGAAGCAAAGAGGAACCTCAGGCTCTTAAGAATGCTTGTTTTCCTACTGCATGGAAAGCAAGATAATACATACAAGCAAGCAGGTAAACAGGTATTAGCTGATCACAACCACTATAGGGGATGTTTCAGAGAACAGTATTCAGTAGAGAGCCATCTATTGAAGGCATGACAAAGTTATACTCTGGGAAATAGCGTGAATGTATTATAATATGAAAATGGTGATAGAAATGGATTTGGGTGGTGGTGGATTTTTTTTTTTGAACCCTTGAAATCAATTGACAGGTTGGAGGCCAAGCTTTATAAAAGCCTCCTGAATACTGAAAGCGGTGAACAGTCTGGCCATCACGGCTTTTTGAGTTTTATGGACAGTATGATTCAGGTGCTCAGATGTAGGAATAAAATTGTAAAATTTAGAGAGCACTGTGCTAAAGAGCTTTTCAGTAAATGTGTGCATCATTTAATCAGTGCCATAACCGAGTTAAGAGATTATGGAATAAGTAGTAATTTATTAACATGATATTGATTGTGCTTTCTGCTTCTCATTTGCTTACTTCCAGGGAAAGCTTAATAGGAGGACTAATTTGCACTTTTTATGAGCTAAAAAGTAATATATTAAGTTTTATGTGTAACTGTAAATCTTCAGAAGTGGAAAACAGAGCACGTGATCTATGCAACTGAGTAAAATCTAATAATGGTCTCACTCTTGCATTCCTAATTTGTGTGGATTTTCTCTGCAGTTCAATGTTTCATGAAAAGAGATTCTATTGCCTTCAACATGCTAAATACTTCAGTGAAAACCGAGAAACTTTTCAGGTGTTAAAAATGCTTAACTATTCTAATGCATACTGAGTTTTCTCTATATGACGTCATGAGTGCCAAAGTTCGCAGAAACTAAAGGTTTTCTGTAGCCATTGCAGCAGCACAATTTCTTAGTTTCACAGTAGTGTCAGTGCTGAAGCAACCTCAAATTCTTCAGATGCTGCCTGCCTTTAAAGGTCACAGCAGAACAACAGAAATGCTTAAGGTGTTGGTAACTGACACTACATGCTTTTCAGAATGAAACTGTTCTTACTGCCTTTCACTGACAAGTGTACATTTTATTAAATGCCAACATAGGAGGAAAAGGTAGATATGGTTGTTTTTTCTGCTGGAAATTGTGATTTGCACTTTTAACTACTTATATAGAATCAGGGGATTTTTCCATAGTCAAAAAAATATGTTGAATCAAGTTAGTTTATGTTTGTCCAGGCATTCTTTGCTAATTTTCACTTAGTAATATGTATATGTAAGGTGAGAACTGTTAACAGTTTAATAGAGCAGGTTTTTGAGTTCTTTAAGACTTTGGGGGTAACTTTTTGAAAACATAAGCCTAGTGAGGGTGGTGGTTTGGTTTTGTTGTTTTCAATACAGTATCACAAACCAGTAATTTGAAAGAGATCAGAATGGGGACCTGGGGGAGGAAAAATCTTCTCTTGAGGGGCTAAAAGTTTGTGTGATAGTGGTTCTGCTGCTGCAGTTATTTCTCATTTTAAATATGTTCATGCCAAGCTAGGCAACTTTTAATGTGATAGGCAATTGTCACGAAAAAACTTCAGCTCTTAATAAAACATGTTTTGTTCTCTTCCCCCCACCACCATCTTTTGCAGCTCTATGCTATTCCTTGGTTTCTTACAATGTTTACACGTGAGTATGCATTCTTTTTCTCTGATTAAATGTTCTTGTATTGCTTAAGCATATTTTTTCTCAATTTTTCAGCTAAAGCCTTTGTAATTGGAGTGATGTGTCTATCATTTAGTAGTTCGCTTGTAATTTGCAAGAATGTGTGTTGTGATTTGAGTCTCAACAGTGCCTGTCGCATACTTTCTGCCCTGATTTAACAATAATTAGTGTTCTCTTATTTTTTTTAAAGTATTATATTAAATTTTACTGGATTATTTTATGCACGCAGTATTTAGGGAGGGCACAAAGGAAGCTGTTATCTGCTGGAAAAAGATATAACAATAGCTTAAAAAAAACCCCAAACCAAACTTCACCACCTTCCCCTACCCTCACCCAAGTAATGTAAGAGAGAGAAACTTGTTGTTGAGGGCCAAAAAATGAAGCTTTTTTATTGAAGTTTGATACATTGTCATGGATGTTAGGAACAAAAAGAACTTTATAATTTGGTGAGCTTTTAATAAAAGAGGACTAAGTTAATAAAGCAAGTCTAGACAGCAATTCAAAATCTTCTTTCCTCAAAGATCTCTGTGATTTTTTTTATTTTTTATTTTTTCATTTCATGTCAACATTGGCAGACATTGAATTAAAAAAAAAAAAAGTGTGAAATTGAAAAGAACTGATGGATTATTTCTCTGCTGAAATATCAAAGAATTTAATGTGAGATTCTTGACTGCAATTTCTGAACTTCTTGACTGTAAAGCACTGGTTCTTGCAGTTGTTCATTCTTCTAAAACTTCCATGAGAATCACCACTTTTGGAAAACCAAGGAGGTGGTGTCCTTGCCAATGAATTGCAATAAAATGTAGAACTATTTAGTTGAAGGATAGCTTATTTTAGGAGAGCCACATTCAGCTTTATGTATAAAATGTTGCTATTTTTAACAGACCTTTCTCCTTGTCTTTCCTTTATTCTGCCAATTTTTGGTCTATTCTGCTCATTTTCTTGTCTAATTTAAGTAGTTGAGCTTATTGATTAACTCATTAATGTCTTCGTGCTATTGGAAAAACTGATATGCATGTAATGTATAATTGCACCATACCAAAAGAAGAATAAATTGCCTAATTTTGTGTGTGTGTGTGTGAAATCTGCTAACTCACACATTTCTAAGTGTTTAATAATGAAAGAAGACATTGATTATTTTCAGAATAATCAAACTGCATATGAAGACAAAGCTGTTTCTAAACAAGTTGAGTCCTTTTTACTTCCAAATAAAAAAGAAATAACCCTAAGATGGGAGAGGAAGAAAAGGATATAGACAATTCCTTAAGAGTGTGTGTTTATGTATGTTTTTATGAACTTCTATGCTTATAGCTTTTTTTTTAATTATGTTTGTTCATCATGCAGATGTCTTTCCTTTGCACAAAATTTTTCATTTGTGGGATACGTTACTGCTTGGAAATTCCTCCTTCCCATTCTGTATTGGAGTTGCAATACTTCAACAACTGAGGGATCGTCTTCTGGCTAATGGATTCAATGAATGCATTCTCCTTTTTTCAGACTTGCCAGGTACAGAAAAAAATATTTCTTCTCTCTTTCTCTGTCTTCCCCAGTGTGTTCCTGAAGAAAGTATGTGCTTGCATATACTACATGTATGCTATATATGTATATACTACATATACTACAAATCTTACATGTGTTTTGAAATCCTGGTAGATTTAGGCAAATTCACTGTCAGAGTGTGTAAGGCTTAACTACAGCTTGATGAAGTTAGAAGTCTTTTTGCTGTCATCAGCAGTAATTGGTTAAGCTTGTTATTATTTTCAGGTGAAGGCTGGAGTATTTTCTTGTGAAGTTTAGAACAATTTAAAGTAATTCATAAGCGACTGTAGGCATGCCACGTACAGAAACAATCCAGTTGGTTGGGATTTCTTAGTGAAAAAATTTAGTGCCATTCTGAACAGTGCTTTTCCACTTTGATGCTGCTACGAGCCTGTTTTCCTTTCAAAAATAATTTTTTGCTATGGAGGCAATTAATGTAAAAGGATTAGGGAAAGCAGTATAGAAGCCATTGGAATTGCTCTGTGTTAAATCAGTTTCAATTTGAAATGTAAAGCTTTCAAAAGAACCCTCAAAATCTGATAGGAGGCTGCATGATCGTTGTGCAGAAGTTTTGGTTTTTTGTTCAGTTGAGGTGATTTAGCTATCCATACAAGCAAGTGTTGCATCTTAAAAAAAAAAAAAAAAAAAAGGCAGTTAACCATGAAGCTTGGGTCTTATTTCTGATCAAGTTTCTAGTGAGACAGTAGAATGCATTTATGCATTTGAACTGAGTAAGCCCTGTTAACTGAAAGATATGTTTCCATTTGTAATGGACTGATATTTACATAACACATGAATTGGAAGGCTACTGCACCCAGAACATACTTATTTATGTTCTTGTATTAATTCCCTCTCTCCAACCCAGGATCCTACTAACATAATCTAGGTCTTGGTTAAGAGGTGACGCTGTTTTAATCGTGTGGCCTTTCTTAAGATAACTTTAACTTTTGGCTAATTCCTTGGCTAATTACAGATTTAATGGGCTCTGTTAAACACTATGTGTGCAACTCAATAATTCATACGTCGTTTAAACAGACGTCATTCTTTTTCAGAAGAACTGAATTAGAGAACCAAGTTTGGAAGAGCATTTAGGCTTAAAAGCTCTTGTTAATTGTGGCAGTCTCTGCAACTGCAGAGTTTACAGAGGTTCGCAGTGGTCTAGGACATGTCAGCAAGCAGGCTGATGCTAAGTTCATAGTTGCATAAATCAGTCTCTCAGAAGTTCAGTGAATTCTCACAGATAAAGCTCTGTGATTTCTTTAAATACAATTGTCCAAATTCTGTTTCTCACTGTATACCCTTGAACGTGTGTCCAGATCTCAAAATTTTACTTTTTGCTACCTTTCAGTTTAGTATATAGTATAAAACTGCTGCTTTTTTTTTTTCAATTTGTAAGAAATATAATTAGGTCATTCCTTATGGTGTGGGTTTTTTCATTTTCAGTCTATATGCTTAGTCATTTTAAATGCCCTTATTAAGTTTAGTTAGATATCTTCAGGTGGTCTGAAAGGTGAGTGCTAAACTAAAAGATTGTCTCTCCTCTTTTCCTCCTCCTCCATCTATTAGCTATATGTCTTGGTTAAATATATATTCATTAATATTTAACTTATTTTCTTGCCTAAGGTCATTTCTCCCTATTTTCTTCCCTTGAGTGGTTCTAAACTACATATTCCAATTTATCTTGAACCGACTGATTTACTGACAGTTGAAGTACTTTCTGCTGTCATGTGTAAAAAACACATTAGTGCTTATAGTACATGTCTGTTTATATAATAAAATTAAATCACTAAAATCTGCAGTGTTATAACGTACATGTGTTTTGCTGACTATAGTTTGTGACAACTTTGCTGATACTCTGGTAGGAAGCATTTTGGTAGAATGGTGTTTCTGAAAAGAAATGCCAATTTCTGAAAAGACTTATTATTTTTTTAAATGTTGGTGGTCTGCAATATTTTGTACATCAACAGTGGCACAGTTAAATAGTGTGAGATTAATCCAAAGCATATCAGAAACTGACTACTAAGGGGAAAAAGAATGAGGATGGAAAATAATCCTAGTGTGACTTAAATGTTATTGGTCTAGCTGAGACTTCCATAACCAGTAACAACTTTGAACATATAATTATCATAGCCTTGTGCCTTCTCTTTCTGACCTGAGTCTTATTGCTGGTTAAGAAGCATTGACTGCTTATGCTTTTTGTCACTTGTTACTTCCAAACAAGACTTCTGTTATTTTGGTTAAAATAGTGTGCCATGCCTGAGAATTTTCTGAAAGTAATTTACGAGCAACCTTCACCTGAAAATGGGTCACCCCAAGGAAAAGATTATGTTGTTCAAAACATCTGCAATAATTTCAATCTAAAATCAATTGTTGCACAACAGTCTGAAACTCCTGTGGTTTTTAAGCTTTCTGTGCACTGGAATGGCTTATCTCAGGCTGCCAGTGAAAGCAACTTGCTTTCCAGACTGATAAAGCTATTTTACTGCAATCTTGCAACTTTGTAGAACACTTTTTTAAGATTTCTTGGTTTTTCAGCAGCTATTTCTAAAAATATGTATTTAAAGTTAAAACAAACAACCTCCTCCCAAAAAACCAAAACAAAACTCCAACCAAAAAAACCCACTGCTTTATTTCCAGTTCACTGCATATAACACAGGTTCAATTACTGTTTAGAAAAGTTAATGATGTGAAGAAAAAAGAAAGGGCACAGTGCTGTTATTGATTGCTTGATTCTGAAAACCCTTTCCATTGCTTATCTCAAAGCTTTGACCATGTTTTATCTATAAACCAAATCCAGTTGGGCATTACTTGCTCATTTTGGGAGCTCTGTTGGAAATTTTAATGTTTTTATATAGTTTTAACACTCTTCTAGCATATTAGGAAATCTATTTGAAGTATTTGACAAAATGATTGGTTCATTAAGAATACTGGAAAATCCCTTTGCTGTAGCAACAAATGTCCTAGTTTGTTCCTCATGGGGCTGTATAAAGGGGATGTATAAGCAACAGCTAAAACTTAAATAGATTGTTCAGGAAATCACTACTCCCAAGGTGGGTTTTTTTTTAATTCTCTTTCATTTAGTCCTTCATATTTTTTTTCCTTGTGTTTAAGGAGCTCTGTTAAGTATAAACTTTATTCAAACAATCTAAATACCAGAGAAAACTTAGGAGGTGCTATTTGAGACAGACAAACAAACCCAACCCTGGAGTCATTGCTAATTCTTTATGTCTAGTTTTGAGATTTAGTACATTTCATCCTGTTCAGGTGACACAGAGCAAATGCATTACCTTTGGTTTTCCTTTAAGTCTGACATGTAGCAGGAGAGTGTGGCAGGAGAATGAGGATGGTGAGGGTGGCAGTACTATGATGTAATTCCTGAGGTACCAACAACAGAGGCAGGACTGCTTTCAGACCAGCGCTGGCTTGTACTAAGCCAGTTTGGATATGTCCTATCTTATGTATCAGCAAATTTACAACCTGGAAGTCTCTTTCATGCATTGAGGGCCAACTGTGCAAGTAACTTTACTTTAAAACTTGAAGATTTGCTTATAGTGTAGTCTTTAACATTTTTGCTGTAAGTTTGTGTAATAATGTACACTGTGCAATTCAAAAAATATGATTAATGTAGTTTGGTTTGATTACCAAGTTCATTACCCACTGTACAAGTAGTACAAAGTCACCAGCACCTGTTGTTAGGAAAGACACCCAGGAAGGAAGCATCCAAATACGTACAGCTCTTTGTAAACAGTTGAAGGATCCCGTAGACCAATTAACTCCCATCTGGAATGGGTGCAGTATAGGGCCTGGCAACCAGATATTCCTAGAGAGATCCATGCCAATACCTTCACTGACATACAGAGATAAATTATGACTTCGAGAAGGGGTAGGACAAGTACCAAAAGATGGGGACAGCTGCTATTAGAGAATAGGTAAACAGCAATCCTAAACATGAGATAAAACATACTTTCAAATAAGCCTTGTAGGTTAGTTCACATAATAACCTTATCTTCTGTAATTTTGGAGCAAGAGAAGGGTTTGTTTTTTTTTTTTTACTGCTGTGTACCTTAGGAAGGTGTCTTTTTTCTGACTTCAGGCTAGTCAGTGCTTTCAAAGGAAGAACTCTGGCCGCAGATAGGAAGTCCAGAAAGACTAGCTGTGGAAAAGCAATCCAGTGCAACAGTAAAACTGTTAAATGTAAACTGTTAAACTGGAAAATGTAGATTCTTGGAAGTTGAGACACAGACATGTCGCTTTAAGATGCAAGGTGTAGTCAAAGATCTAACCATCACCAAACTGCAAAAATGATTCTACAAGGAACAGAGTTTCTCTAATGTGGGAGAAAGAATTCTATCTGTTGCAATTGTAGTGACATGCCAAAATGCTGAATCCCATGATGGTGAAAGCCATGTAAATGCTTAGCAGAATTACATCCAGCTCAGAAACTGACTAAACATTAAAAATTAGTGGCTATTCTATGCTAAGATTGTAGGGTGTGATTTTGAATGATGTGTTTCCGCTGACAGGAGCAGAATTAGATGCACATTAGGGAACTGTCCTTTAGATACCTATCTGACCGTAGGTAGTTACTATTTTACTTTCTGTTGCTTTTTTCCCAGAAAATCCTTTGTCTGCCCACATCTGTGATTCATACACTTTTATCGTGCCAGAACTTCAGGTGGTTCAGCATTTTAGTTAACTAAGATTTGGTAGGAGGAAGAAATGGCAGTTGGCCACCAAGCCCACACTGAGTTTGTAGGTGTTTGGTGCCTGTTCCCATTTGTTTCACCACTTCTGGAATAAAAATGTAAACTCTGAGATCAAAACACCAACTTTGAAGAGACTGAAAGAGATACAGTGGGGTCTTCCATGTGACAGTGAGCAGTAGAAAAACAAAGGTAATATATTGTTTTGATCAGGGTTTGGCTTTTTATCATACGGTTTTGAAAATGTCCTATTGCTTTGAGTAAGGCTCTCAGGAATAGGCGTTGCAGTAGCTCTTTTAAAAGGAAACATTTTTTATAACTTCAGCTATGAAATTTTGACACGTGGCTTTGTTGTAGCTTGCCCAAGTTCAAAACTGTTGTTCCACGTAAAAGATGACACTGTAAGGTGATTCATCATGGAGTTAGCTGGACTGCTTTTTCAAATTACAGTATATCTGAAGAAAAACAGCAATTTGGTCTCTGTCACATGATGCATATGATAATGGTGCTAGAACATAAAATTTGGATTGAAATTATCAAAAGACATTGGAAGCAAAAAAGGAAATCATATTTCTAGTTTTCTTTTCTTGGAAGATGTAGGTCCAATTGATATTTATGGAAACATTTTCTGAACGTATTCCTCAGCTTTGCTATGTTAGATGGCTTTTTTAGATGCAAGTGGCAGGTGTTTATAATGCAATTCCTGAATATTATTGTTGCTAAATAATGACATTTATGCAGCAGAAACTGTGTGTAGCTGCTATAAGTGTGTTTTTTTTGTGGTTTGTTTTATTGTGTTTTTTAAATGGCTTATATCCAACTGTGGGTTGGGAGCTGGCTTTAGTACAGAAGCAGAGCAATTTGTTAGGACACACCTGCTCACCAAGACTGTTCTTCGGTAGGATTGTCTGTAAGATTGATGTTATTTTACCTGAAGCTGTGAATTCTTTAATTATTCATGTTTTCCACTTGTAGTGACACGAACAAAATGCAGTTCTGTTTATAGATTCTACCTTCTTGACACTGAAGAGAAATGCTGTGTTGGGTGACGCACTAAGGAAACAGAAAATACCAAAATCCTTTATTTTATTCATACTAGTGTTCTTGATACTCTGTAGTGTCACTTGCAGAAGAAAATCAAATACATATCCTTTAGCAAAGAACTGTCTGTCTCAAGAGATGGTATTTCACAAAAAGGGTGAAAAGTGAGTTCATCAGTAGAACTTTCCTAGTACATGTCTTAAAATCAGTCTGAGGCGCAGCTTATGCCTCCTGTTTCTTGATAGAACCTCTATGTGCTCTTTATAGCAAAATGGGACTTCAGAGAATAGAATAATCCACCTGTTTAGCCATGTAGAATTTTGTATACTTTTAACCTGGGATAAAATCACAATACATGAAGGTAGCCTGTCAAACATAGCATTTTTAGGCATGGAAAGACAAAATTCAGACCACTCTTATCTGAGCTTTGGTTCTAAATGTTGCAAATTATTATTTTGTCTCTTTACAAAGGTGTCTTGGGAAAACATTTCCCTTTGTTTTGTTTCATTAAAATTATGAGCATAACTGCTCATAGTTCAGGATTAGACTAGTGCTTTGAAAGCAAGAGTGTGCACTAGATTTTTTTACTTTTACAAGTATGGAAAATGTTGCTGACAGAGCAAGTTGCCTAGTATGGTATCTGTCTGTATCTTTGTTAGACTGAATGTGTGTGTTTGCCTGTATAGGTATAAATGGTCCCCCCAATAATCTTTAGTTCTCTAACTGTTAATTGGGGAAGATTTGAAAATGAACTGCACAAATCAGTGTTAAAATTAAAGTGTACATTAGCAGCACATCTCTGATTGTGGATATATTTTGGGGTGTGTATATGCAGTGTTGTTAATAGAGATATGCATAACTACTTAAATAAAAAATTTGAATGGCAGCATAGGCTGAGAGGTAGAAAAATCTTTCTACCAAAATAAGAACTGACAAATAAGGTCTGTTTAAGTGAATTCTCAGCGGTCTCATACTTTGGGATAGCTGTCAGTTCCCTTTGGTCTACTTTCCCATATTCAAAGAACTTAAACTCTTGCCTTTATAAATTTGTGTGAGGCATTTGATTCTGTCTATCCAAACTTCTTTGCTCTTAATATACTAAGAGCTGGAGTTTAGTAGAAATCAACAGAAAGACCAAAACTAAGCATGGAGAACTAGAGCAGGGTTTGTACCTAAAGCTAAGGCTTTGTTGATATTGCAAGCTTGATATAAATTTCCAGACTGGATTGTTAGGATTGAAGGGCAGAACTTGTTCAGGAAGGACAGGTATCCCAACTGGGAAAAGCTCACAGTGTATGTGAAGAATGTTGTCTGAATTAAAATGGTGATAAATGCACTAAGTACCCATCAGGGGTGTGTCAGGTGAAACTTCTGTCACTGCAAAAATGTAAAAAGTCTAGGCAAGCATCTGTAGGGGGTAGGCTAATCACATATCATTTGGCTTCAGAGCAAGGCAAAGAGCTAGACAACCTTTTGCTGGTTCTTCAATCCTTGTATACTTTACTCACCAGCATAGCATAGTTCTAAAGAAACAAATTCAGCAGTCATGTGAGCTGATAGAGTATAAACCAGAAACTTGTCCACAGGGAATGTAACCCTGAAATGACACAAACTTAAAAATGTCTTAAAGATGGTTGGTTTTTTGTTTGTTGTGGGTTTGTTTTTTTTTCTCTAAAAATATTATTTTTAGGAATGTACTTAAATACATTCATGTATAAATTCAAATGGGGGATGTTAGAGAGCTTTTTCACAGAATAGGGGAGCTTTTTTCCTTGACTTCTGAGTGGGTTAATTATACAGCAAACTTCAAATCATTCAGGAATGTACATTGACAAGGTTGGCCTGATGTTAGATACTTAAAGCTACTAGTTTTGCACTGTGAAACACTAACATAGACTCGACTAACGGTAAACACTGAAAGTTTTGCATCTAATGTAGTGCCAAATGACAAGAGTGTTTTTTTAGAAATGAAAGCAGTTTTAGACCAAAATGGTTATTGTCCTTCCTAGTTACGGTTGTTGTGGGAACATTGTGGGAAATTAATAACATTTCAGTCTTGAATAATAAGTTTCTTGCTCTGTGGTAGTTTGTGGATGTTACGTAGTTCAGGATACTCTTTATTAGATCTAGATATCTATATTAATCTTTACCCAAAGTTTTTTCCATTATTGGTCTAGGAACGAACAGGTCAAATCAGAGGCTTTGATCCTTTTCTTATGGCAACAGGTACTCCTTTCTGAGGTTATTTGAATTTTTGTCTAATTTCAGAAACAGAAATTCTAAGTTACTTCATATTATTTCCTTAGAAATATCTTGAAGGCTAACAAGAGCAGAGCTATGCTAATACAGAGGTCATCTACTTATGGCTCTTTAGAGATTGATCAGTTTAACAAGCATCTGATCTGGTCAGAGTTTCTGATTGTAAGTTTTTTTACAATTTTATACCTGTTACATCTGGGAAAAAGCTGAAGTGACTTGTGTCTGCCACCCAGCTAGAAACTTAGATGGCATGATCTTTACTAATGCATACTGATCTTCAGTATTTGACAGAATCTCAGAACGGTAGGGGTTGGGATGGACCTCTGGAGATCTAGTTCAATCCCCTGCTAAAGCAGGTCCTTCTAGAGCAGGTTTCACAGGATTGCATCCAAGCAGGTTTTTAATACCTCCACAGAAGGAGACTCCACGACCTCTCTGGGCAACCTGTTCCAGTGCTCTGTTACCCTCAAAGTGAAGAAGTTTTTCCTCATGTTGAGATGGTACTTCCTGTGTTCCAGTTTGTGTCCGTTACCCCTTGTCCTGTCACTGGGCACCACTGAAAAGAGTCTGGCCCCATCCTCTTGCCACCCACCCTTTAGATATTTGTAAGTGTTGATAAGATCCCCTCTCAGTCTTCTCTAGGCTAAACAGACCCACTCTCTCAGCCTTTCATCATAAGAGAGATGCTTCAGTCCCTTAGTCATCTTTGTAGCCCCCCACTGGACTCTCTCCATTAGTTCACTATCTTTCTTGAACTGGGGAGCCCAGAACTGGACACAGTATTCCAGATGTGGCCTCACCAGGGCAGAGTAGAGGGGGAGGATAAGCTCCCTTGACCTGCTGGCCATGCTCTTTTTAATGCACCCCATGATACCATTGGCCTTCTTGGCCACAAGGTCATGTTGCTGGCTTATGGATAACTACCAGGATTTCCAGGTCCTTCTCCGCAGAGTTGCTTTCCAGCAGGTCAACCCCTAACCTGTTCTGACCCTACACTTGCCCTTGTTGAATTTCATTAAGTTCTTCTCCACTCAACTCTCTAGCCTCTCCAGGTCTTGCTGAATGGCAGCGCAGCCNCGAGGTTCCATCACCTTTCCAGGGATAGAGGTGAGGCTGTCTGGCCTGTAGTTTCCTGCATCCTCTTTCTTGCCCTTTTTGAAGACTGGAGTGACATTGGTTTTCCTTCAGTTCTAAGGCACCTCTCCTGTTCTCCATGACCTTTCAAAGATGGTGGAGAGTAGCATAGCAATAACATCTGCCAACTTCCTGGAAATTCGCATATTACTTCTGTGAAACAGATTTAGGATAAAGGAGGTAAGTTTGGTATTTGAGATTGCTAAATGTCTGTTGAGTCAGTTCAGAATAATGTTCATTCCTCTGATCTCCTTTATTTTCCCTTATTCTTGTCTTTAAGGTTTTGCATAGTAGCCTCCATCTGACTGTTTCCATTATATAGCGTGAATTCATGTCCTCCTTCTGTTGTTGCCCAGTAGTCTGCTCTGATGTTAGGGCAGGACCAGATGTCTTTAACATTTTGTTAGTTTGTAGAAATGTCTGCTGCTAAACAGCCATGGCATACCTCATAAGTGTTTAAAACACACTTTCTTGTAAGAGCTTAGCTGATGTTACAGTCTTTATCTAATCTGTTTTGATCTTATTTCTCAGTAAAGCATGACATGTGGCATTTGGTGGTTCGCTTACAATAAACCTTGACTCTTCGTACAGTCACTAATCATTCTGTGTCTTCCCTGCTCATCTTTAGCAATGCAAGGCAACATCACGTTTCCATACTGGAAGGCATTCTTTATGAAATCTTTTCACTAAACTGCTGAGTCAGAGCAATTTTTACAATCATGAGTAGGAAAAGAATTCATGTTTGTCCTTTATGCAGTCTAATGTCTCAGGGAACAACTCACAGTATTTACTCCTGCTTCCCTCTATTGCTCACTACTTTGGTGTTTCATGAACTGATCCAGATGACCGCATAACTGCAGTTACTGTAATAGTTGTACATTCTATAGGTCTCCTCTCAGCTTCTCTTGTTTATACATAGACTGCAAATATACCTGCTGTTGGTCTCAGAAGTGTCAGTGTCTCACATAGGTCATTTCTTCTTGAATTATTATATTCATAATACCTTCCACTATAGAACTCTTTATCTGGACACATTCTGAATTTCTCAGTCCTCAAACATCTCATTTATGGATGAAGACAAGAGACCATCAAGTTCTTTTTCTACTCTTTGGACATTGCATGCAATTTCAATACATGAAAACAAAAGTCCTTCTTTTCCCAGTGTTTCTGAACCCTGATGCAGATGGCTGATGTGCTTTCGCCAAGCAAAGGCCTGGACTATTTCATTTTTGATACACTAACCGCTGCTTGTGAACATTCAGGCTCAAGAATAGTTTAAATTGTTGTCTTTCCTTTCTAACAGCTAGATAACTGTTGCATGAACACCTAAATCAGCAATATCGTCCAGAGATAGTAAAAAATATTGAGTGTGGAGAACTATCTAGAGAATTTTTTATTCCAAGATACTGAAAGAATTATGAAGTAATGTGCTCTCAGACAAGGTAACCTGTCAATGCAGCATTGAAATCATTGATCGTTATTACAGCTGTGCAACATGAAATCTGTCTGAAGACATAATACTGTAGTTGGTTCCTTTGCTTCTGCATCCAGTCCTTTTTTCTAGCTGAGTGCAACTTCTGTACACCTGCTGTATTACAATAAAAATGTTGGCGCCTTGATTGACAGCACTTGTCCTCCCAGCAGCTCTTGAAAGATGCATATCTTGCATCCATGTAGGAAGAAGAACAAAGACTTCCATCTTATTAGCTGAAGAGTTTTAAAATTAATGACTGATATTTATGTTGCCTTTGAAATTTTGTCCCAACATGCACTGAAAGGGATGCTGATGTGTGTAAGAAAGAGCAAATTGCTATCCATAGAACAATGAAATAACATAACTATCCTGTAATGTATGAAGTAAATTATATATAAGCAATAATTTTGCATTGACCTTTTAGTTTATGGAAACCTTCTAGCAGTAATAGATACAGAGATGTTAGCTAGAAATGTCAGTTCTCTTCCTAGATTTGTCCTTTTAAATATCTAGACTTAGTGTATCTTTCTGTATGTCATCACAAAAGAAAATGTTTTTGGCCTTTCACCTCTATTTCTTCTGAGAACAGGAATCATGAGATCAAACTGACTGACCTGTTCAGCTTCCCTGCTTTTATAGCACAGAGGTTTTGTGGCCTATTTGTGTGGCTGTGTGCTGAAAGCTGATGTTGCCTGGCAGGGTAGTAATAAACTGTTTGTGATGGAGAGGTCAAACCAAGCCCATAATTCTGAACTGTTTCCAAAATGCAGAAGTGGTTTATTTTGGCCAAATTTCTTAACTGGTGTCCTGTTACCCAAGGAAAGGGCTCTGGAATTGATTAACTGTGCACAAAGACTTGGTCTGTGTACGTGTTCATTAAGAAAGAACCATTTGTGTTATGTTTTTCTCCGTTACTTTCTTTCACTTGCTGTGCACAATGTATGCACATCGGGTTTTGCTTTAAAAATAAAAAATTCTATGTGCTTTTGTCACAGGCATCTTGCCTTTAAACTGATGCTTGCTTTTTAACATTGTTTCAAGTGCAGTCTACTTCTCTCCTGTATCTATAATAATAAACACTAAATATAGGTAGCTTTAAAAGCAGCTATGTCAGGCTGAGCCATCCTTTTCAGTTGAGGCTGTTGTCAGAGGGAGGCAACAGCTTGGTAGGGAGTGATAGTTTAGCATGAACAGAGCAAAAGTAATAAGATCTTCCAGCAGCGAGGAAGTTTAGCTCAGAAAAGGAGGAAAATATTTCAGGAGGCTTAATATTTGGATAGGGCCATCGCAAAACCAGGATATCACTGTTAGATTACTTTCCCACTCCTGCCTTTTTCAATTCTGTATTATTTGCATATTTAGAAAACTCAGGGAAAAGTCTTTTGATGCCAAGTAATGGAGTAATTAGCTGGTGCCATAGAATTGTTTCCTGTAAGGGTTGATTGCTGTTTGACTGTGAAATACTTGAGCTCAGTTGAGCCAGAACTCCTAAAACCAATGTTTTTAAATGAAACTTATGATTTTTAGTTCCTGGGTACCTGGGTGCCAACTTTGACTTTTTGAAATGCAGGTGTTCTGCACTTTTTGAAAACCAGCCTGCCTGAAGACATACTAAATTTTGAAATGAGAACTTATTTTTATAGTATTTATGTTATGTTTAAAGTTAGGCTTAATTTTTTTCAGTGCACACTTCACAGTTAATGACAGCATGTTATGTCAGCACATTTTCATTACAGATTTTCCAGCAAAATTATTTGTATGAATAAAACAGAAGGTATGTGCTTTTTGAAATACAAAACACAGTAGTGTTGGGACCTTGGAGAACATAGAGATGTTATGTGTCCATGAGTAAGCAGGCCCTCCCTGTCCTTTCTAAATGTTTGTTCGCTTCCTACTGATACCTTGAAATTTATACAGACCTTGGTCTCAGGAGGTTATTGTTCTAATTTGTTTGCACGTGAGAAGTAGTCTGGCATCCTGGTGAGGTGCTCTCTTCATTTGTTCTTAGTTCTACTCCAGAATCTAGGCACTGGTTTGTTGTATTTACAATTCTGACATACCAACAGCATGTTCTTAATAATGTGTAAGCTTTAAAGTTTTCTGGCTTGTACACAGTTACTTGGAAGCAGGAAGAGTGTAAACAGAATTAATACTGCGTGAATGCAAAGTCGTGTTGTGATAACAAAAGATGGACATTTAATCAGAGACTGACTCATTTGTCATATATTTGAAAGGGCATGGGAAGAAATCAGAATTGTAGTAGTACAGTGGATCCTTACTTATTAGCCAAAAGGAGGAGAAAAGATCTTATCCAGCGAGGCTGCAAAAGATTGCATTTCATTTTAGTTACTGACGGGAAGTGATTTTTCTTAAACTGAAATTTCAAACAAAGGGTGAAGATGGGCTTGAAGGTTACTCAGCTGTGAAGCTTGTTCATGCAATGTGACTAATAAATATTTTGTAAATATTTACACCAGTTTAATGTTGTCTTAAACTCCAGTATCCTGAAACTAATTGCTTTTTAAAAAAGGATGTGCGTAAATTCTTTCAGTACCTATAGTCTTGTCTCCCTTGTGGGTGATAAATGTTGACCGGTCCCCTATATATGCATACATGTGCCTATGTGCATATGTATATTTGGTTTTTTTATTATTATTTGTGGAAATCACAATCTCCTTGTTTATTTTTATTTTGCATTACTTAAAAGCAGATCACTTAATCAGCAGACTGTAAACTGATGTTAGACTTTTGATCACCTCCTTCCCAACCCATTTAAAATTCCCTCTTCTTCCGTGGAATTTCATCTTCAGGCATGGTCATTGTCCTCCTGAAATGCTGCTTAGAAGAAATGAGAAACCAAACAGAACAACAGACTTGTAATTTTTTTTTTTTAATTATTTATACCTTTCTGTGTGAGAACTGGTTATCATTTTTAGGGAAGCCCATTGCTGCATTTTCCAATTCTCTAAATGGATTCTTTTTTGAATTACAGAGCTAGAAAAATATTTTGATGGCCTCTCTCAATGCTCAGCTCTGTCAATCTCAATTTCTGCTTTCAGCTTTTTCATAACTTTCTACTGCACATAGCATTCCTATTGCATCCCCCAGTTCTCTGTTTTCAATTTTAGATATTTATAGGTTATTATGTCCTCTCAACCAAATGTTTCTCATGCTATTTATTATTGTTGTTCAAACTATTTCTTTTTTACATTGGCTAAATTCTGCTTTCATCTCAGTTATTACAAATGTACTGCTAACATTTCCTTAGCTAACAATCTCAGGAGACAGGGCTGTAGCTCACAGTTATAGCAGTCTCTTTACAGAAAGAAACAAAAGCCATAACTATACTACAATGTTGAACTGAAATTCTCAACTTTTTTGTAAATAAAATGAGTCTTCAGAAACGTAGAGAAAGTGTGACTGTAATGACCATGCTTCAGAGTGTATTCTGACCTCTAGGAATAATAACCAGTGACAGGCATCTGCTGTCTTTACCTGAATTTAGAAATTGTGTAAAATCCTCCAGTTGCATGGATTATCCTTGGGAATGATATTAAATAACAACCTTCCATTACAGTATATTCAAAATGAAATGTCTAATATGTTTTCATCACAGAATGAAAAATCGTTTCTTACTGTTGAGACACCACATTGTCCATTTCTCCATGGCAACTATTATCCCCTGATATGCTTAAGGAAAATTGTGATTTACTTTCACCTCCATGAAAAGATTTTAGAGCTAGAATTAAAATGAGGTAAACCACAGCTATAGTCTCAGATTTTTCAGAATTTCAGAAGCAAGGTAGCATATAAGCATGTTGTCTTCAATGGAATTAAAGCATATGCTGCAGATTGAATCCTACCTGGATACAGACAGCTATTTGAATGGGAGATTAATAGATCACATAATTCATTCAGATTTTAAACAAAGTAAATAATCTCATCCAACTGGATTATTCTGCCCCAAGCTTCAATGTCAGCTTCTTTAGCTCACCACCCTGCAAATGACTGAGGTTTCTGGAGTAACTCCCTGATTGATGGTAATGCATCGAATCTATTGATGGCAATGAATGATCGATGGCAATACATCGAATCTATTGATGGCAATGAATGATCGATGGCAATGCATCGAATCTGTTTGATATACAAGTAAAGCTTGGGTACAGTGCCTCTGTTTTCTTCACAGAAGGTGATACTTCAATCTTCTAAACTGAGTGCTGTAATGAATCATCCAAGATGCTTGAGGCAGACACAAGAAGTGCTAATATACCTGTTGTTTCTCTGACGCACTACACTAGGTTTGTCATAAAATGCAAGCTAGGATAATTTTTCTCTTTGTGAGACTGCAGGCAGGAGATACGAAACAGACCAGTATTTTGTAGTGATAGAAAAGTAAATGGTTTTTATGTTACATCTTGTTACAAGATAGATACATGCAGGATGCTTAGTGCTGCAAAAATAATATTTGTAATACGTTTACTTTTTTTTTCTTTTGCATGTGTTTTTCATTATGCTTTGATAAATTTTATTTGACCACAGCTTATTTTAGGATGCTTCCCCTTTGACGGGTGTCTGCTTTCCTCCCAGGTTGAGTAATATTTTTGTCATACATGACACTTTACTCCTTCAGCCAGAATGTTGCACTGTGAATGTCTGGTTGTGTTTTGGACTGGGTTTTTTGTTTTGTTTTGTTTTTTTGAAAAAAGGGCTCTAAAACAAATCCATTGTGTCTATCAAGCACAAATTAGTGTTGAGCAATCCTGTTTTCCACCAAGGGGATAACATGTAGCTTTGTCAAAAAGGCACACCAAGTTTGAAAAGTGAAAGCTTTCAGTCTGGCTCGTAGCAGTATTTAACTGACAAATAAGACACTCAGTTGATCCAAAAATCCTGATGTCCATACACTGCATGAAATGTACTTTCGATGTACTGCATGTACTTACATTTGAGTCAATAGTCTGACTTGCGAAGACATCTAATGAAAGATGCCTTATAATGACTAGGCTTTGATTATATTTCTGCCTTTGCATTGGTTAAAGTTCTGTTACACTTCTCTTAAACAGATTTCCATACATAACTAGGGATAAAATTAATGCTTAAAATGTCTTTGCTGGTTTTTTGTAAAAAAACTTCTAAGTGTATTTTTTGAATAGGAAGATATTTTTGAAAACTACGTGCCCTTTAAGGGGGAGAGACAGAGGTATTGATGGTTATATGGATATTTAGCAGTGTCATAGCTAGGTTAATTGGTTTTGCTGGTTTTTCATGCTTGCATTTCTTCTTTTTTCTTTAAATCCCTGATCAGAGATTGATATTGAGCGTTGTGTTCGTGAGTCGATCAACCTGTTTCGCTGGACTCCGAAGAGTGCTACATACAGGCAATATGCACAGCCTCCACGGCAAGCCAGTGAGAGCAACAGCACAAGAAGTTCAATGTCCTGCTTTTCAGCAGACTATCAGGAAGCACCTCGAAGTGACCTAGTAAGTGACCTGGGAATTGGAGAAGGGGAGAATTGTTCAAATTGCATGTTTCTCCAGCCCCAGGTGTTTTTCTCTCCTTCAAAATTGGATAGAAAGAAAATACCCACCAAACCTCAGTTACTGGCATTTATGTTGTCACTTCCAAGCATAGGGGTTTGACACATTCATCAGATATTCTGATTTGCTTGTCAGTTAGTGCACAGTGTTAAAGCATATGCCATGTTATTAATTTCAACGAACAATCCAATGCAGTGAATGAGAATTAACTGAAAGGTGGTTGGGGTTTGGGTTTTTGTTGTTTTTTTGGTTTGTTTTGTGGTGTTTGTTTGGGGTTTTTTAACTTCACTGCTTTGAACTTCAGCTTCTTTGATGTACATGCCAATACAATTATTTCTTCTTGTGCCATGTTTCTGCCTCTCCCAACTCCTGCTCCTTCGGTTGTGTGGTGTTTGTTACTACAACAGACCAATGTCCATGACTCACCTGCAGAACTACAAACAGACTTCATCTTAGAAGAAAAATAGTAAAAAGAATGGTTTGCCAGTGAGAAATAGTGATGCAGCTCTGACTACTTTTTCCATCTTGGCATATCAGGTTAAATGTATGGCTCAAGTTATTTTGAGAGATAGTATGTGAGTTATGCCTGTGTTTGTCTTGGCAAAGAATAACTAGTGGCTAAGAGTATATCTGCATTAAATAGATACTCAGTTTAGCAAAAATGTTTTTCCCTTCTCTCTCCAGTAAAATCTGATGGTTGTTTCTCTTGTCAAATACACCATGATTGGTGATTTGAAATGATTCCTTTCCTTGCCCTCAGCAGTATAAATCTAGTTAATCTCTTAAAAATTAAACAGTTGGGGTTTTTTTCCTTCCGCATCCTCCTACAATCAGAATTCATTCATGAGTACGTTACAATAATAGGGCGAGGATATATAGACCTGCTGTATCTATTTGGTCTATTGCAATAACTTTTAGTCTTTCCATGTTTTTCTTAACTACTAAGAAACTAAGAAATATATTGTCACTCAAGTGTATCTCACTTTTTAAGTAATCCTTAAACCTGAGCCTGATATTCAGTAATTTTCTTATTTTTTACTTTAGTTTTGATTTTATTTCTATTGCTGTTATTTCTGGAAACCTTAGCCAGAAACCCAGGACTCCAAGTGCGAGACATGCCAATACAGAACAAAAGGCAACTCCAAAGAGCTTACAGGATTGCAGAAATAATAGGTGGGTGTAGAAGGGCAATCGGAAAGGAAACTGAAATGACAGTAGAATACTGACAGTTGTCATACAGGAATTGTAGCCAACACAAATGCTGCTGTGTTCTTCCAGAGATATGTAGAGAGACTTTCTGAAGGAGCTAAGGGCTGCACATTCATAGAATAATTCAGATAGGACCATAGGAAGTTATCTGGTACAAATTCCTGCAGAAAACAGGCCCAACACTGAATTCAGATGGAGTTGCCCAGGGCTTTGTTCCATCAGTTCATGAAAACTTCCAAAGGAAGAGATTATGCGTTCTCTCTTGGCAGCCCGGTCCGATGCTTGATAGTGCTAACAGTGAAAATGGTTTTGTGTACGTGCTAGCATTTCTTAATGTTATGATGACAAGACAGTAAAAAGACAAGTCTCCTCATTGCTAAGGATGTGCTTGTGCTTTTCTGGGTCCAAGCAAGAGTGAAGGGACTTGGAAATAGCAAGGAGGGAGATAGGAGAAAGCAGCGATGGTCTACTGAACTGGTAAACAGAATGAAGATTTATATTTGTAGCAGAGATAAAAATCCATTATTTTGGATCAAGCAAAGTTTCTTTCAGTATTCGTCCACTTCCTGAGAAATTTTTGGGTGTATTTTAACAACAGTAATTTTATTTTCATACCATAAATTGTGTTTGTTTATAATGCCAGTTTATAATCCCAGTTTCCACGAAATTAAGCTAATGTTTTTCATGTGTTATAGAGAGAAAAAAATAAGTACCATAACTTCTGTTGCCTTCTCATTAATTTCTACTTCTTTCTGCTTAACAGAAAAGCACTTTTCATTTACTGCAGCATAACTGATGGTTTACCTTCTTTTGAAGTTCAAGTGTATTGGATCTTTTCAGTATTACTGTAGGGGTTTTTTTAGTTCATATGGAGCAGCACTATGTGATTTATTCAGAAATACATTAATATATTCAGTCTTTTTCTATAGCAAAGAGGAAACTAATCTCATGGACGCCTGAATGACAAGGAAGCTGATTCATGTGCTAAGTTATAGTATACAAATGTGTTTACTCTCATGTGCTGTTTTTTTGTGAGTCACATTTTGAGACAGACAAATATGTTGTGGTTCTGTCAGGAGCCATAGTTCACACTTTAAAAATCCTGTGTAACATGAGCCACTAATGAACTACCTCTAACTTGTGACCAGTTCTGGATATTTGTCTTTGTAAGATAACACTTCTCAGCAGTTTGAGCAACACTGCTAAAAAAAATTTGAAATTATTGGTGAAATACACTGTTTGCACCCAAAGGTGTTTGGGGTTTTGTTTGGTTTTAACCTTAATCGTGGAACTATCTATCTCTTTTTTCAGACATATCCTCTACTGGTGTTTGATGCCATGCAGAAACTTGTTTTCTACTTGAATGCAGTGAAATCTGAGTTCATTCTTTAGTACGCACGGTAGCCTTTAATGGATTTTCTAAAACACTGTGGTGTACTTGCTGGTCAGTTTAGCTCTTAAAAAATTACTTTTCCCCACCCATTTAGCTGGTCATTATTTGGACAAGACCATTGTATCTCCAGTTTTAGATTTGTGGGTCACCTCTGTACTTGAGGGTAGGTAAGGTAGGAAACAATTCCTTTGTAAACAAAGCTATGTGCTTCTGAAGGTAGTTTATGACTTTTGAAACATTAAGCATTTAGTGTATTTAATTCTAAACACCAGCTGTCTCCTACTCCTATATTTTTATTTTCCTTCTAAGTTGCTTCAGTTTTTTTTCTTGAATGCTTTTTATCAGTTACTCAAATTTTTGTGTGTTATCTTCATGTTATGGTACTTTGGTTAATATGAGAAGTATTTGCCCCTGGGTAAGCACTTTTCTCCCTAAATCAGAAGCCAGTAAAACAAAGCTGTTTTGACTCTTTTTATCACTAGTGTTGCTTAGTTTTCATTTTAGTGGCATCTATTTGAAACTTCATAAATAGGCTTGGGTGCTCTCTTCCCTCCTGGACTTGTGTGTTGCTTGATCTTTTACTCTTTCTGCCAGTAAGCATATTTCTACCAAGATAAAATCTCAAGGAGGAAATCGTTTCAGAGAGAATGAATGTACATCTTAAGTGGTTTTGCATGTTTATTTTGAGAAAGATAAAATGTCAAAAATAAGAACAGAAAAAACCTTTAAATTCACTACTGAATTTTAGTAGCAATCTAGTCAAATTTATGTCTGTAATTTTTTCTTGACCAGTACACTGATGACTTTTTGTTCTTACTCTTCCTGAACCTTCGTCCCCTGAAAACTCCCGAAGTGTTTTTCTTGAAAGTCCAGGAGTCACAGAGTCAAATAACACTTGTCATGTAACAATTTTCTGCTATGCCTGTATCTCCATTATTATAGACATGGTAGATGTACACTCTGTACAGCTACCTGTATACTTTTAAGTAAAAGCAAGAGAATGATGCAATTTCTTTATCCTTATGAATGTCTGCTCAAGTGTGGCAGGTAGACTGCCAGAAATCCCAAGGCTGATACAATTAACGCCTTTGTCTTGGTCTTTTAAAGCCAGCTCTCTTTTACTGCCAACTCTCTTTTCAAGGATGGGTCTTCCTGATGAATGTTGGGGAATGAAAGCATTCAACTAGAGAAAAGTCTACCAGATGATTATTGGTCCTTGCACTGATTTAAATGCCACCAGTCTGGTTCAGCTTTTTGTTTTTGATGAAGTAGGAGAAATACCTGAATGGGAAGGTGACTTAATGGTTTGATGAAACAGCACAAACATGAAAAAAGTTTGTTTATATCAAAAATAGTATGAGCAAAGTTTCCTGATGGTAACTTTTCTTTGCAGATAATAAAGGATAGCTTGTGTGACAGACTTCTTCCAGGTGGGAATTCAGGCCCATTTGCAATAAATACACCAGTGCTCAGTTGCTTCTAATTTCCTGTGCGCAGCTAGGATATATTTATCCATACAAAATGTATTGGCTAGGTTTATATTAAGCCCGTATATAACTGGTATGTAAAAGTCCAACTATTTTTCCAAAAGAAACATGATAAGCACTGTATACCAACATTTCTCTTTCAGTCTACAAGCTAGGAAATGTCCAAATGTGGTGGTGCAATGTCCGTATTGCTGTTCATAAGGCTGTTTATATATATATACTCTGCCTCTAGGATCTTCTGACTGCCTTGACCCATTTCAGGTTTGTTTTGTGTTCTGTTTTTGTAGGCAACTTGGTTTTGTTTTTTTCTTTCATTGATCTACTACTCAATAGAAAGCTGTTCCTCAGATTTGTCTTTAGTACGTGTTGTGCAAAGCGCTAACTGATCAAGACCTGAGTTAATGTTTCTAATTTATTTTGCATGTGCCTTTGATGCTTCTGTTTTTCTGATTGCAGCTGCCAACAGCTTGAGTGAGTAGTTGGGTTTGTTTGTCATTTTTGAGATGAGATGGTTAAAATACACTTTCTATGTCACTCTCCTGTGAGTGAATAAAAAATTCACTGTTTAATTAGGCATGTCATAAACTCATCACATTCAGGTAAATATTTTTAGGAATTGTTGAAAGCTTCGAAACTTTCTTGGTGTATTTGTTAGCTTATCAGATTTTATTTTTTTTGATACTCAAAGCTAGGCAGCCAGCAACCAAAAAGTGGGACATGTAAGGAAATCTCTGCTTCCAGTGCTTTCGTTCTGCAGATGAAATTAGCTGAAGAAAGCCTTTTTTTAGTACTTTATTTACTCTGCTTGGTTTAAAATGTTTTTTCTTATGTTTTAGGACTTTTTCTGGTAGAAGATAAGGCATTAAATCAATTACCAGAGTGGATAGAACAGGAAATACATGGGTTAGGAAATAACTGATGGTAAATGTTAATTTAAGAGTCTCTAATGAATGTTGTGGTTAGTTTTTAAGTTGTAATATAAATAGCAATTATTTTAATTGAATGTAAACTCATTGGAACAAATATGTTGTGTTTTTTCTTAGTTGAGGCAGAATTAAAGGAGTATGTTTATAATAATCTAAATATTATTTATATGAGACTGTAATAGTTTTGTTGGACAGTCACTTAGATCATATTTGAGGATTGTAAACATATTTTCTGCAGATTTGGTTTCCAAGTCTCCCTGAGACGTGTTTGTCTGCTGTGAATGTGAATGGGGCAGTGGGAGCAGGCTGAGCGCTCTCTCCTGCAGCCTTAGGCTCAGGTTCTGGATTCACTGATTGCCCATCTAGTCTCCTCACAAGCCTTTGCGATTATACCCACTTTGAAGTTGAAAGCTGGGTGTATTTGACCTTTTTGACCTCCCACTACTGGGATTCCATGACTGATTAACAGATGTGCTGGAGAAGGGGGTAATTATACCTGTAAAATTAATGGGGGGAAAAAAAAAAAAATCTAGTCACTTCTCTCTCTCTCTCTGCATCTTGCTGGAATGTTCTTTTTATTTCTTTTTTTTCTGATTTGGAAATTGTTTTAAAATCAGATTCTGGGTTTGATAGACTTTGATCAATTAAGTTTCATTTTTCTTTTTTTCAGTTTTGCCATATTACTGGGGAAAAGAAATTTATTTTAAAAAATCTTAAGCAGTAGCCACTGCATGGCAGAATAAGGAATATGGCAACTATTGTCACCACCCTGTAAGGTATGGAAATTATTGACAGATGAGCTGTTTACAAGATAAAGAAAGGATTGGGCTGATAATAAAGTAGTAAACACAACAGAACAGTGCATTCAAGTTTGCTACAGCTGTTAAATAGTTTGGATTTGAGCCAATTCTGCTTTTCCCCTCTATGCCCAATCTTAGCACCTGTGGAGTGTATCCTGTGAGAAGACATTGTCTGAAATGCATATGGTAGCACTGGTAACGTAGTCTGAGGTCAGTCCTTGCCAAAGTATTGGAATTTTGAAATGAAAAATGGAGGGAAACCAGAATTTCTGGTCTCTCTGGCCAGGGTTACATCTGCCCAGGCATACTCAATACTCAGCTGTAGCTGGCAATCCAAATCTGAGCTATGCAAAGTGCCACTGTGGTTTTTGCCTGTGTTTTTTCCATCTGCATTGATTGATGCTAGCTTTTCTCACTGGTTATTGGTGGGTGCTCTCTATGTGAGCTGGTACGGTTCCATTCTTGGGGTTGTGCAAATGTTTCTTTCCACAAGTATAACTTGAGCAAAGCCTTATGTTATAACTAAGTTTTAACAAGGAGAAATTTGCTCGATCTTGCTGAAGAATAGTAGCAGTAAGCTATTTTTCACACTTCCTTTTTTTTTTTTTTTTTTTTTAATGCATATCCAGTGCATGGAGAATGCTAGGAAATAGTTGCACACCTCAATATTTTAATAATTTCACTGGTAACTATTTATTGGATTGCTGGCAATAAGATGAACAGTTAACATTTTGAGAGGGATGCTTTAGAATTTTATCCTGAGAAATACACATGGAGATCAGCTCAGGAATTGCAAGCTTGCTGGCTGGCTGGAGACACAGTTGTTAAGTTGTTTTCAGGTGGTTTAGCACTGACTCTGGCCCTCTTTGAGAGGGAGGACTGTAGTGGGAATAAGTCTTTTGGGCAACCAATATAAATACTTGGTGTGCCTTCCTGGGTGACAGTTTTATTTCATACTTCGTTAAATAATCCATATTTTATAAAAAAAAAAAATAGTGGCCTGCATCTAAATAAAAAAGGAAAATGAAAAAGCAGTGCAGTGTGTATGTGCATTTACTTTAGGAGAGAAGTAACACTCAGAATAACCTACTGAGTGTGCTAAAAATACACTTTACAGCTAGCACAGGTCTAAAAAGCTTAATGCTTTATTCAGCTTCTGATAAGTACAATTAGATACTGCAGAGAGAAATTGTCCACTTGGCATTGCATTTTTTTATGTGTATGCTTGGAGCATTAGAAGGCTTAGGAGAAATTTTTGAAGTCAGGTTTTGGAGGAGAAGTAAACTCAAAGATCTTAGTAGTTTCTCACACACAAATATGCTCAGGTGCACAGACATAGCTACCTCCTGCATCTCACAACAACTTTAATGCCAGCGTACACCAACTCCTGTGTATGCCATATATTGCTGCTGTGAAAGTTATGTCTTAGAGCACAGGAATCATGGATAAACAGGAATCATGGATAAACAGGAATCATGGATAAATAGCAGCTACAGTTGAATCCTGAAAAAACATGGATTGTCTAAATCCAGGGTGTCTTGACAACAAGCGACATATGTGATCACATTGCGAGGGAAAGGAAATTCCTCTTCCAGTTGCAGTTTGCATTGA
Organism: Aramus guarauna; assembly: GCA_013400195.1. NCBI lineage: Eukaryota > Metazoa > Chordata > Aves > Gruiformes > Aramidae > Aramus > Aramus guarauna. Next base: position 503,136 of record VXBL01000556.1, read on the forward strand.
GATGTGATACTAAATTCCTGTTGGTTTTGTTTTTAGAGAGGACGAGGGAATCTCTGACATTTCATATTCTGAAGATTCTGTGATAATTTTTTCAGAAAGCAAAGTAATACAATTTCTTGTCAAGGAGAGAACATCTATCAAGAGGAAAGAAGAGGCACTGATGGAAAGCAGGGAAGGTTTGCAGGATCATTCTTGGTGCTGCTTTTACTTCAAGTTTTATTTCATGTCAGAGCCTCTTGTGGGTGTTTTCAGGCACAACTGGATTATGGCTCAGCTTTGTATTTTAAAATGGTTCCCTGCAGTGGCGAGAAGTGTTTATCTGTTTTATCATATCAGAGGCAATAACTAATGAGACTTTGCAGCATATCTGCCTGGCTGCATGCAGGGAATAACTTGTCTTTCTGCTCTGCTGACTCAGCTTATTCACTCAGTCATGTTGTTTCAGGGAGAAGGAGAGAGATTTCCTTAATAATGAGCTACTCCAGCAAGCAGAACTCACAGTTTTGTAGACTGCCTGCAATGGTGTATGAAGACATTTGGAGGATGTTTATGAATGACAGTTGGCTAAAAGTTGCAGTTTGCGCAATCCTTAAAGTGTGGGTTCTGGAGTAGGGAGCTTTGTGGAGGAGTGAAGAGGTGGAAGAGAATAGCTTGTACCTGCAAAATGAAACAGCAAACTGAAGAAATAGGAAGTAGAGGAAAATAGGGAGCATAGAAAAGGTAAGCACTGATGTCTTGACTTGGAAATGAGAGAAACAGAATATGATGGCAATGGAGGGCTGAATCTGAAGTGTAAGAATGAATTTGCTAGAGAGGTTGCGTAGAGAACAGTGGGTCTCAAGTGTTTGAAAAATTTTAGAAAACAGTTCCTAAAATCTGGAAGTTTGTCTGCTTCTCCTTTATAAGTAGTCCTGACTGAACATTAAAAAACATTGAAGCATTTTTGCTAATAATGGTCATTAAAAAAGGGGGCAGGGGTAGAGAGGGAAGGGGGAATAGGGAGTGTGTCAAGACATGTATTCCTTTTTATTTATTTATGGTCATTAGAATACTTCCCTGCCTGTATAGGCCTCTTTCTGCCAGTAACAGTGGATTTAAGCATCATTCTGTCTCAGTTGGCAAAGGAGTTAAGTACTGTTCGCTTATTAGGCCATCAGAATTCAAGGGAGCAATGGGAGTCATTCTATTTGTTTAAAAACAAAAACACTCCACCAAAAATAAACATGCAAAGGACAATGTTCCTAGGGGATTATGTTCTGCCTTCATTTACTTAATTGTGAAGGATACAAACAAAAAAATATTTACATGGAAAATACGAAGTGCAAACACGCTAGTTTCAGTCATAAACTCCTTTTAGATGATGCAGCTAAAATCCAGTGTTCTTATTTAGTCTTGCTTTCAGATACTTCCTGAAAACTGACTCTACCTGTCATGGAAACTGCTTTTTTGATAAAAATACGATAGCAGTGGCTTTGCCTACAAATCTGTCCTGAAGTGTCCTGCTCTTGTTTATTCTCCCTCTTCTTTTCTACCAGTTGTTTTCATTGGACTGCTATATTTTAATTGGTATAAAATAGTGGTACTCTATATAGATTTATCGTAAAGCTTATATGATGGCACTATCACACGAGTATCATATTTAGGTGGCATTCACTGTAAAAAATATATTACCTTTTTTCCATTGTGGTTATTTAAAGTAAAAACAAGCATAAACAGCAATATCTTTGCTACAAACTAGTGTGACCCTTGATTTGGAGTTGCATCTGTTTGTGGTTGCTGTGTGAATCTGCTTTTGTCTCTTTCTCTATTTGATAAATTCTTCAGAAATGTTTTAAAATATTACCTTCTAAGCTGGTTTTAAAATGTTTTTGTTGTCTTATTCCTAGATATACATGAATACATTTAATTTCAGAAACAAAACATTGTGTTCCAAAACTATGGAGTTACATCTTCCATGAAGCATGTTTCTTTATGAAGGATTTTGATACCTTGAATAGATTATTTTACACAAACCCCAGATTTTAACTGTACTGACTTACAGAAGTTCCTTCTGTATTAAATTTGTTGCAATAAGTTTTGCCAACCTCAAAGACAAAAGAGGAGAAACCCTGCTTTTACTCAGATAAAGCTGTCCTTTCCATGGATAAAAAGTTGGTTTATAGCTCCTGTGTTTATCAGATGGAACTGTAAAGTTCAGGTTCAGCAGAACTAAAGATACTTGCTTATTTTCTCAAAAAAAAAATATATATATCTTCATTTAATAGCCAAGATGAAATGCCTGTAAGAGATTACAGGCTAATGGAAAAATAGATAGGAGCTATGATTGTGCCAGCCTCATGTTCTGGAGTGCTTTAATCTTTCTGAAGCTTGACTTCTAATTTGAGAATGCTTAAGCAGCTTTAATTCCTAATATTAAAGAAAAATTAAAATTTTTTTATGCCTATTTCTTCTTATTAAGAACAGTAAATGCATATGGCTTAGCAATTCCCAGGCCTATTTGAAAATTAATGGGATGAGAAGAATAAGTACTTTCAAAGTAAAAAATTTAAGGTGTTGTCAGAGAAACTTCTGGGAAGCAAGTAGACCTCAGACTTCAGCTTAAGTATTTTTAAGTATTTTTCCTATTACCATCCTGCTGATTAAGCAGTCTTCTCTGATGAGCAGCTTCTTATAGCTGACTAGTCTAGAGCAAGATTGATGCTTGAAGTTAGGGTATGTTAAACTAAGTCTCTTTTCTTTGCAGGAAAACTGGCAAAGCAACTTAAGTACTAAACTTAGTATCTTAGCACATCTAGAATTGTGTGTGCATGTGTGCGAAAATGTGTGTGTATCTTTCTGATAATTCTTAACCTTTTCTAAATAATGACAGGCAGTTCATATCTGTATAGGAACACAGTTCTCAATTTCTCAGTGCTGTAGTCAGTATACAATTTCTTATGCTACCTGTAAAACTATGAGTATATTGACTAAACTGTTGGAGCGCTACACAAGTGTGTAACTGGACTTTTAACTACCCTCTGGCACCGTGCTTAAAGTAGCGCTTTTACTTTTTTTTTTTAAAGAAAGAATAAGGGGATTTTTCTTAGAAATTATGTACCATGTCTGCCTTGGAAAAGAGTAAATAGGTCACAGCAGAAGGATAAGTGAAGGGAAGAAACAAGTGTTTTATATATGTGATATGCTATACGGACTTAAGCTTTTCCTAGCGGCTATCCTGGCTAATTTTTTTAATTGTCCTATTTGTACCCCCCTAGAGTAATAAGTATTACTAGCATGGAAATCTTAGGTTGTGAGATAATCCTTATGCTGCCTTCATTGTTTAAAACAAAAAATTACAGATGACAAATTCAACACGATATTCTAAGCAGCTGTCCAAAGATGTGACTAGCTGCAACTTAATTTAGCTGGAATCAAAGTCTCAGTTGGATACTACTGCCTGTTGACAATTTGTTGGATATTTGTAAATAATTAGTAAAAGACTATCAGTACCATAAACTACTTCTGAGAGCAGGTAAACTTACTCAAAGGATGTGGTTTAAACTGGGCCCTCTTCCTTCCTTCACCTACTGTTCCTTCTGGTTCTTCACAGATGGAAACCAATGCCTGCAATGACATAATAAAGACTAAACAGGGAATTGAAGCCAGTAGTCAGGACAAACGTTCAGCCTCCTGTCTAAAACATCAGTCTGCATCTCATGCATCTTCTCTTAGTTGGCTGGACTGAGGCAAAGAGAGTAGTCACTGAGGTGGTAGACTACAGCTGGAATACTGTTGTGGAAAGGAGTGGGAAAGGTGTTAAAGGTTCAGAAGAATCTGCAAGATTTGGGTGAGCAGGGGCTGTGACAACCTCAAGGGCTGTCTGAACTCAAGTCCAGTGCCAAACTACAGGTATCTGTAGCAGGATGGTGGTTTGAAGAGGAGGTGTGAGGAGCACTGGGTAGAAGGATTGACAGTTTGATGTTAGCCGTGTTTAGCTTATGCTGACAGTTCATTAGGAAATTCCTGTGAGAAAATGCCTGACATGAAATATAGTTGTTACCAGAAAGAGCAGATAAAGTCAAATTTTTAAATGTAATTAGGAAAGATGATCTTATAAGTGCATGCACATATTTCACCTTGAATTTGAAGTAAATAAATTAGTCTGATAAAAACAGTTGTTACAAGAAAGAATTGATTCAGCAATTCTATTTCCCGCGAGTCTGTCAAGGAGTTTTAGGCTGCAGCTTTGTTGAAAGCCTAAACAGAGATACTGTATCACTAAATAAACCGTTTAAGCAGATCTGGACACACTAGGGCAAAGCAAAGATGGTTCTAAAATTCATAGTTGAGTATGTTTCTCATTATTTTCAACCCAATTAAAGGAAGAAAAAAAAAAAAAGCTTGTCCTGGCTATTTTAACCTATTCACAGGACAGATAGTGTCTACCTGTGGAGTACTTCTTGTAGCTTTATACTTCTAGATGAGGAGAAAATGTTTTTATGTCAGTATAGGTGAATTTTGACTGGTTTGTTTTCTGCTGTAGACATCATACTTTCCTCTTAAACTTTTATTCTTTCCTGAGGCATTCATCCCATAGGTTGAATTAGACAAGAATTATATAAGTGAAAGTAGGAAGGTTGTGTAATTAGAGTCCATCATAATGTAAATGTTTCTCCAGAAGACTTAATTCCGGTCATCTCAGGCAGCTTCACTGGCATAGTCCACATGTATAATGCCTGACTTTGCTACCTGAGTGTTTATTGCTACCTGTAATCATCAGATCCTGATTCAAGGATTGAACTCTTTTTGCTGCGGACTTGCTTTCCATCCCTCCTCGGTGTTGCTCCACAAATACTGTCCTGAGGGAGAAGCTGTCACCTGAGGAGGGTGTAGTGATTTCTGCCAGCTTTAGTCATCAGGCAAATTAAGCTGTTTCAGCCAAATGTGTATTTATGTAATCGCTACTCTTTCTACCTTACTACCAGTTGGATATTGCAAACTTGTGTCTGCTGTGAATCCCCTAGACATGGACTGCTGAATTCATTTGGCAAGTCTGAGGTTTTTGGGAAGAGTTTGACCACCTCCTCCTCCCCTTTGATGCAATTCATTTCTTTGGATTCCTCTTGGGGAAATCCAACTACTCAAGTGGGAGGTGGCTTTAGACAGCAACTGGGAGTTGGCGATGCCCTCTGTCATACTTATTTTTATGGACAGCTTGAGTATTGGCTATTCTTTTGAAACAAATAATATGCTATCCAGAAAATGAAGCATTTTTATGATTATAAAGCATCGTCACCTCTATTATTCTGAACTTGGGAGGAAATTACGTGCTCAGACTAGCAATTTGTAAGTTCTTTTGTTTTGAATGTTACAATATACAATGGAAAAGGTAGTTTGGTGGACTAATGTATTCCCTGAAGTACAATTACTGATTTTGTTTCTGGTTTTGAGTGCTTTTTGGTAACCTGCTTTACAGTGAAGGTATTTCTAACTGCAGAAGGACTGTCTAAGAAGTCTTTTTTTTTTTCCTGAGACATAACTCAGGAAAATACGTGTATGCCTCTTTGTTCTCTCTAGCATGTTCTCTAAACTTGTAATAGTCCTCAGATTAAGTGAGAAACTAGTATGTTTAGAAACCAAACCAAAAGCTAGAGTTAACCACAATTGGGCTACTACTAATTAGTAATGCCTCCATTTCCTTCAGTGGGTTACTCTTGTTCTCCTGAGATTTTTTTTTACATGGGCTATAAGCACATAGTGTCTTGAATCAATGTGATCACTGCAAACTAAACCAAGATGACAGGAATGAAATATTTTTTCAAAACAGATGATTTGCTACTGTGATACTCTTAAAGACCTATATTTTGACTGCACTGTATAGACTTTGTCTCAAAAGAAATACATAATGATGGTCAATTTGTTCTTTTTATTTTTCCACTTTCCGCAGTCCATCTCTGTATGCCTGTGCTCATGTTCTGAACAACTGCAGAGTGGGTGCACAAGCACATCTTCCTGATGAAATGGTTGGCTGTTTCATTAGTATAGGTCATTTTCCTCACAAAAATACATGAAAACAGTCTGAAGATCTTTCAGAAGATGCTCCCTGTAACCAGTCCTAGTTATTCTGTTTGTTCCTGTCTCCTGACAAGCCAGAATAACTCACTACAAACAGCTGTGGACTTAGTTATAAACAACTTTTGCCTCTATTTGACCTCCTGCTCAACAGGAGCACAGTGGTTGCACAAGATAAACCAGTTCTGTTGTAAGATGACTAAGCTCCACAAGTGTATCTTTGATGTTCATTACTGCAGTAAGTTGAGTTCCATAATGGTAGGGTAGTTTTGTTTGGTTTTCGAGGGTTTTTTTTTTTACATATGTAACCAACCTGTTAACTCTGTATCTGCTGGATTAAAGTATAATGAAAACAAGCTACTTTAAAATTTACCTGCAATTTTTTCAGATTCAGGCAATGGCACCAACAGAAAAAAAAGAGTTCTTGCAGCAGAAGACTATAAATAAGTATAATTTATTAACTCCTTAACACCATGGTGCATGCTAATGTATTTTTAACTACAGAGTGTGTGAAAGCTTTAAAAAATAAGCACTTTCAACATTTAATTGAAGTGATATGAGGAACTTTTAGTGCAGATACAGTTTTGGAAGTTCCACCAGGGTAGCTGAGAGATTAAAGGAAAAAAGTCTGATGTTTGCCTATGTGTTAATAGGAAAAGTGACTAGCAGTCCTTTAACTTTTAGATTTTCAAATAGGTTTTGCAAAACTGGTGTTCCCAAGGACAAAAGCCTAGGGCATGCTGCAGGTCTTTTTTACCTATTGCTTGTCAAGAATCCAAGTTTGACTGTCTCGAACAAACTGGAGGTTTACCTCATGCTTTATTTTCAGTGAGTCAAGCTAATTCTTTTGGGTGAAAGTGTAGTTGTAATGGCACTTCAGAGTTTCACCACTGTAAAACAATCTCTGAAGGAAGGTGGAGACACAGCTTCAAACATTTCACAACTATCTTACGGTGACCGTATTTTATTTTTTCTGCTGCAGTTCACAGATCTGTATGTGTTGGTAATTAATGAAAATACAGAATTTCTGCATTCTCTGTTATTCACAAAAATGAGGACGGTTAATATTTTTTTTTTCTTTCTTAATTTAGATATGCATGAGCTTTTAAGAATGTAAAGTGAAGAAATGATAGAGCTAAGGAATATTTCTGAGATAATTCACAATGAAGGCTGTCTTATGAAAAACAATTTAAGTGTAGTCAAATTAGTTGCTTGAGTACTACCAGGTGTGTTGTGTGTGTTGTGTCATCATCTGTCCTGTCCCCCAGTTTCCCTGTCCTCCAATTTCCCTGTCTCCCAAAACTAAGGAACAAATTTTCTGGGTTATAATACAGGACTATTTCTTCCATTTCTGGTGTCCTGATTTATGCCTAGTCTTTGGGCTGGGGTACTAGTTGGTGTTTAGATAGTTCTGTATCTTACAGAGGGATTCCTGCAGTATCTGTGCCTAGTCTCCAGTTGCTACCCTTTTTTCTCACTCCAAGCATGAGACCTTTCAGAGAGTACTTTCTAGTCAATGTACTTCTGATGCTGAGAAACATTCTGTGAGGTTTGTGACACCCTCAGCCACAAGAATAATTCATTAATAAATTACAAACTAAAATAGTTTGCACAGATTGTCAAACAATTTTATTTTTTAAGAACTTCAACAGAAAATATGGCTATAATTGGCAGATAGGTATTTGGCACTGCTCTGGACCTTTTCTGTATGGATTGTTTAACTCAGAATAGTTCAGTGTTACAAGGAAAAGATCTGTTTATATCTAACTGGATTGTTACACTTTGAGGTTGTCAAATAAGTAGACATTTCAAAGAACACTATGTCTCTAATTCTATCACCTCTAATATTATTTTTCTTCTTTTAAAGTCTAGGGATTCCATCAAGTTGGATGACCTGAAGGCAGAGGTGTCACCACGAATTTCAGCAGAAGATCTGATTGATTTGTGTGAGTTGACAGGACCTAGTCATTCCAAAACACCTGTAAAGAAAACAAAGTCTAGCAAGCCGAAACTGCTGGTGGTGGACATTCGTAACAGTGAAGAGTATCCTTTAAATCCAGGTGTCAGCCTTGCCAAATCATGCTTGTATCAATTACTTCCACATTGTCTGCTGGCAGTGAGATGTTAGAATGGTAAATAATGGAAAGGGTAGAGGTACAGTGGAAGAACCAAAGACAGAAATTTTTATTGCAAATAAAAATTATTGCAGAGAGGCCTGGTTTGCAAAGAAGATGACAAATGTATTTTTTGTCTTCCTATTTTAAGCTGTGGGCCCAGTGAAACCACTTTGTACCAGCAGCACAAGTGCTTTAATGCTACTTTTTTTTTTTTTTTATGACAGGTGTTGTCAGCAGACCTTCCCCATTCAATATGACCAGTGTCTTGGAAGGGTGTGAGGCTTTCCAATTAAGTGGAAGGGGGGCTAGAGGAAAGTTGATAGCTCATATGCTTTGCCAGTCCCAAGTGGAAAATCAATTCCTATTGAGTGCCTTCTTGCTACTGTTGGTTAATGCAGTCATATGGCTGCCCTAACTTATGTCCTCTAGTTAGCTTATAATCAGAAAAGTCTTGTAAGAGTCCTGAAGCTATATTTTTATCAGGATTGCTACCCTGTGTACACCTTACTCATTTGTTCTTTTTCAAACACATAGTTCTTTGTGTGTGGAATATTTTTTTTTTTTAATTGTTTTTCTAGTGTAGTGTAGTTACAGGGCTTGGTTTGTTTGGGTTTTGGAAGGGGGAGTCCTCTTTACAGATATGCTTTGCCAGGAACACACAACTTTGTCAACATCCAACTAAAAGTGGGAATAATGACAAGATTTTATTAGAGGTAACTCTTAATGGTATACTGAGTATTTGGGAATATGCTTGTTACTGGTTTGTATCATTTTTGTGTAGTATTGCTCCTTTCATAATAGCAAAGGTGATGTAGAGACTTGTTTCTGCAGTTGATGTACTCTTAGCTTGCTGTGTCACAAGGTAAATTCTAATAGGCAAACAATAGAAAAATAACAAGAGAGTCATGAGTTTTAGTCCACGTTTACTTTCAAAAAGGAGGATCATTCCTTTTAAGTATGTCTGGCTTGTTCTTAAAGATCTCCAATGATAGAGATTCAACAGGCTTCCAACTTCTTTAGCATTAGAAAAGATCTTCCAGTTTAACAAATGCTACTAACATACTGCATGTGTATTAGAAAAGAGTAAATTCTAGACAATTAAGTGAATGGTGGATCAATGCCAATATTTGGGCTAAAATACGCAGTAAAAATTTAAATCAATAATGTTTCAACATAATTTTTTTCATCTAGTTTGTTAAAATACCACTTTAAAGGGGATTGTAAAAAGACCACTGCCACTAACACTTTTTCTATTAAATATTTAGCAATATTAATGTCAAAGTATGATGAAGTAGAAAAATAAATATTATTTTTACAATGTAGAGGTGAATTTATTATCTGCATAGTAAACAGAATAGTATATTGGGCTATTCTAATTTAAAACTGTTATTTTCAAGGAATTATAATTTTATTGTATGCCAAACTTGAACCTGCAGTATGATGTCCTGTGTAGATAAAACAGAATGGTCAAAGGAACAAGAAAAAAAGTAATTTTTCTTTTGCTTGCTTGTATTAATTTCAGGCATCAGTTAAGGATTCCAATTAAGTAGAGATTCATGCATCTGAGTAGTTTGACTCTTTATTTTCTGGACTCCAGCGGCTTCTTCACTTCTGGATCTTGATTGTTGAAAATATGGTTCTCTTTATTCAGAAAACACTAAAAATGGAGACCGTTTTCTGAGAGATTATTTCTTCATTGAGAGATAATACTTTTTAGACTCTGGTTTAAAAGAGAAGTCCCTGGAATTGAAAACTATAAAAGGTTATTGTTACTGCATAGAAAGCTTTGATGCTACCGAGTTAAATAATGTTTCTATTTCTACATGCATCATTCTATTATTAATTATTTAAGCTGCTTCCTAGAAATCATCAAGGAGAATGCAGAAGGAGAGCAAGTAATATAAAATGCCTAGACTACAATCATTGCACTGAAAGGCTATTATCTATCTACAGTATTGCATTTATTTATATTATAATCAGGATCAAAGGCAAGGTGTTTGGTTAAATGTTTCTATAGCTTTCCTAATAGCTTGATAAGAGGTTCTACTCTACTGTTGTACTGATCATATTCTACTCCAGCAGAGTGGATTCAAAATTTCAATTATTTTAAAATCATTTGACTGCTATGAAGTAGTTTTATGAAACTGTCTTTCATATTACAAAACTTTAATCAGACTTTCCATATATATTTCTTGAATGAGGAGGCATGGTGGAGAGAGAAAACCTCCATAGCTTGATCAGTGCACTGTAATCACTGCTGCTGTTTCGGTCTAGTTGGAGTTTATGGTAGACTAAAATGTCCTGCCCTTTAAATAATGGGTGGACTTAACTCTTCCTAGTATTAGGAGGTAGGGAATGTCGCTATTAAAAAGGCAGCCTGGTAGGTAGTAAAATTACCCCTCGAGTGAGTTGGTTTGTATGTCAGTTGCAGAAGAAAACATATGGTATATAGAAAGCTATTAAACTGTCAGCAGTACCCAATATACATGGGAAATGATTGAAATACTGCATTCCGTGTCCTGTTCATTCTCGTGGTAGGGAAACAGTCTTTGTCACAAAATTTCATTGAACTGTACGATAGGATCAGACAGTCTGTATGTTACTGTGGTGTGTGTTTTAAAATGTGACAGACCGCTGTGTGGTGTTTCAAAAATACTATCATTTCTTATGTTTTGGTTTTAGTCTTCCTCACCATCTATGCATGTCATGCTAAACTTCACTCTTTGTTTTCAATGTGATTTGAAAAAAAAAAAAGCATGAGAGGACTTTCAACAAGTACCAAACATGCTTCATATTTCATACGAGGATGCACTTGAAAGCTAAGGCATTGTTTTGTACTGAAGCTCATGTTGCAAGGCCAAGAGCTACTAACCCCTTTTCCCACTAGAGAGCTTTGTAGCAGACTTTCTAATGAAAAGGTAATATACTCAAAGCAGTGTCTCCGTTGGCCAGCAGTTCATCTAAGGCTCATTTCATTAAGCATGTTTGCAGAAATACTGCCAGCCTTCCTTTCCTGTTATGAAAGTTATAGCTGCATACTTACAGTCTCTCAGTCTGTAGCACAAAATCTTGGCCATTTTGTTAATTGTCTTAGTACGGGGATGCTTAAGATTAGGGAGAACGTAAATTATAGCCAATACAATTTGGACCTATCTAGTTTGGTACTAATGTTGATCCTTTTTAAAAGATTAGGTCAAGTTTCACTGAGTAGTTAATCATTCTCAGTGGTGTGTGAGCAACTAAATCTGTCCAGTCATTTTCTTTCTAAATTATGATCTTTTCAGAAATTTTACCCTGGTTAGTAGCAACGAGAGTGATATGGTTATAAATGGAGTTGGGGAAAAGGGTTTGGCACAGATTAGTGAAGGAGGGGGGTTACAATTTTCCTCTTCAAAATAGAAACAAATTGACAACATGAATGAATGATAGGTGATGATCTTTTGTTCTTTCAAATGTTTTTATATAGCCGTGTTTTTTCCACACTATAACAATGATGATCATAAAGCTGAAACAGTTGCATAAATCATGAGAAATTAATGCTAATATTAACCTAAGTCAATTAAATCTTACCTCCATTTAAGGCAGCTCCTTTATTAAAAAGGATTCTGGGATTTAATTACAAATTAAACTAGCTCTGTGCAAGTACAGTAATAAAGAGTGACATTGTGTAAATATTTTTGCAGAACATTGCTGTTTCCCATCTCTTCAAAGCCATTGTTGTTTATTGTTGGGAGAGTGTTGCAGGCATGTGCGTACAGTCTATGAAAGTAGTATCAGAGGTTTATCAAGGTCATGGTGTGTTTTCAAATTCATAAAAACCTAGGTAGTAGTGCTCCAACTTAATTTTTATTGAAGAGACTTTCACATTCAATATTTGTTCATAAAATTGAATGATCATACTTTGAAAGTGAAGCACAACTAACTATATCTCAGAGTTGGTGGCACTCATATGTTGTTTGCTTTTCAATACCCAATACACACTTGCTGTTAGTGGGACTGCAGTAATAAACATGATGCTCATTGTCTGGGAATCTGGCTGCATGTGCATTAGAATTTCAGTTTGGATCAAAATTGTAGGGGGCTTGTGGGGGTTGGCAGGAGGTTTAAGGAAATTTTCCATAATCCCTATATAGTTTTGGTTCTCATTGTAAATACTCCATTCCTTTTGCATAGAACTCCTCTGGAAAAGGTGCTCTGGCTGCTTATTGGTATTTGGCTCCTGTTATCAGACAAGAGCTGATTTGAAGTAAAATCCATGAAAATATGTATACTGTGGATATTTGATACTTAGCAATGAGTATTTCATTTAGTAGATCAGTTTCTGTAGTGCTGTGCTGTATCCTTTATGAAACAAACAACTCTTCATTCTGTCCTTTTTTTCTGTGTAGTGTCAGAAGCGTTTTTCTGCATATGAGTAAATAGTGAATGAGGTTTGTCAAAATATACTAGCACAAAAGACTAACACACGGTGTATGACACCAACCAGGATGAAGAGCAGGGTCATCCTACAGCTGTGCATGTACCACAGATTTCTGTGCCTTTCAGATGTCCTTAACTAATCTTCCTAAGCTTTAACCGTGGCCACATTTCTGGCAGCATCAACGTGCCATTTGCATCAGCATTTACTGCAGAAGGGGATCTCGTCCAGTGCCCAGCAACTGCCACGCTCCAGAGCTTTAAAGGAAGAGTTGTGGTGATTGTAGGAAATGCAGTGAAGAACACAGCTGCTGTAAGTATATTGTTACAACATATATGTTTATACTTAGAAATACATCAGGGGTATGAATACAGACAGTAGTAAATAAATGCTAGAGTCTGGATAATTCAGACTAGTAACTTTGGGTATAACAACAGGATTTGGGGGCATTTTTTTTGTTGTTCATTTCTGCTTCTAGACAAAAACGTATTTCTTTTCAAGTGATCAACGGCTGAGAGAGTTGATGGTTTTTAAATGAAATTATTTAACAGTATCTTTTTCAGCTTTAAAATCTTTATTTTGGCATGTTATAGAAGTGACATCAGCACTTCTAATGTGCATCAGTATGATCTAGTTTTCAAAACTGTCTTGTGTTTACTTTCGGTGGTGTAAGGAAGAACACACAAGGTTAGTAGTGTGGGGACATGTATGTTACGAAGTCCAAAGGCAATAAGATATACTTCATATTCCTGTTAATAAAAACCCAATATATTGATTAGTTTTTTAGAATCATTAAGTCACGCAATTGTGCTCAATGAAGAGGAGAATGTTTCCTATGGAGAATGGTAAATTTCGTATGATACTTTTATTGTCAGTGCTTTTAACTAGACAGGGAGAATATTCAGACTTGTCTATTCTGTTTTGTAACTAAATATTTGGTGGTGGTGTGAACAGCAGAATAACAAGTGGAAGTATTTCTTTTGCCATTCTTCCTCTCAGGTGAAGGAAAGTTGTTGTTTGTTTGGGTTTTTTAATTTTCTTTTTTTTTTAAAGACACATTGTTATGTATGGTATACCTTTAGTTCACCCCAGTTTCTTAAGCCTATTTCCTCAAAGGGCATGAACTGTAACCCTGATATAACAAGGAGGGCTGTGGACCATTAAAAGGTCTTGATGTGATGGACAGCAGGAGCATCGGCATGACACATGTTGGAGTTTTTAATACATATAGGGAGTTGTAAGTAGTGTGAGAAATCCCTTTCATTAACCTGTGTTTCATCTTTTAGAAAATTAACTTGTGATATGTATATATATATTTCATATCTCTTTAATAGTAACAGAGATGGCATAAAAGAGACTGTACAGCATATCTCAAATAGTTTCAGTCAGTGAGAATTTAGGTTTGTGTATGAGATCTGGGTGTAAGTCCATGATAAATATTTCAACACGAAATCAATCAACTTGAATAATCACAATAGCTCGCTAAATGCTGAATACATAAATCCTCCCCTCAAAGGAACAAATGCAAAACACATAAAATGCTGAGCCAAATGGAGATGATTTACATGATACTCTACACATTTGATGATGGGTTATGCAGCTTTTTTCAACAATTACATTTTAAATCACTGAACATCCTAATTTATCTCAGTAAGAGCCTAACAATTCCCTAACGTTCTGAACAATATCAACAGGAACAAGAAAGTTCTTTGGTGTACACTAACGAGTGTCTTTACATGAGAGGGTGCTGCCTTATCCTCAAACCCAGACTTTCTGCAACTGCATCTTTACCTGGTTTACCTGGAATTGTCAATATTCTAGCTTTCCATTAAAGAGAAATGCTGGTTTGCTTCTTCATTTACTTCTAGAGTTTTGGAAAATTTAACTAAAGTGTGTAGAGTTTTAAATAGCAACAAAATACTGGATTGACCAGTTTGACCATAAATTAATTAAATACTGGAGCCTAAATACTGGTAGGGACTTACCACCTCTGTCACACTCTTAGAATACATATCAAACCAGCCTCAATTTGACTGTGTTGCTAAAACTTAGAACTCCTTTCATTAGTGGATTATTTTTTAAGGCAAATTTCAGTTTTACGGAAATTTACTACACATGGATGCGTAGAACTGCCTGCCACTATTCATGAACTTAACCAATCCAAAACTATGTATCTTGAGGCTTGGCAAGAACAATAGCTATTACTTTTTAAATTTTACTAGGTAATCCAATCAAATGAAAAATTGCAAAAATGAATGCATGTAAACAAAAACAATTTTGTCCAAAGAAATATTATAAGATGTTCAGCTTAAAATGTATTTTTTCTAAACAGGATTATGTATTTCCAGCTGAAAAGGAGCAAGCCACAAATTGTACTCTCCACCATAAAGGAGAATTTTTCAGAGGTGTTCACTAATACTTACATACTAAAAATATGAAGGTTGGCACTACTAGATGTTTGGCTTAAGTTTGCACAGGACTGAGAGAGGTAGGAGTAAGTGGTGAAAAATACTGATTATTTATGGGGCTATTTGTAATTAGAAGTTTGAATCTTCAATTGTGTTTCATATTAGTAGACTTGGCATCATTTAAATAAATTTGAAAAAAAAGAAAGCACAGTTGAGTGTACTGAACAGACATGTAGAAAAAGCCTTTTTCCCCTTTTCACACTTCTTTTCTATTTCTACCTTTTTGTATTCGATTTGGTGCCAGATGATAAAACATTTAAATTGGAAAGAAAATGCTGTCTAGAACTTGATAGGCGAGAGGGAAAACTGAAAACTTCAGCACAGCACTGTTCCAGCAGGAGGCAAAGGAAGCCAGCAGTGCTGCAGACTTCAGTATAGTTCTGGCTCTAGTTGAACACTTCCTTAGGACAGAATTAAAACAGGGTAATCCTGCTCGTTAAGCCATTTAATTTACTCACCCTAAAAGTTAAATGAATAGATTGGCTGATGTACAAGATCCTTACTGAATGTGACATTAGCAGCATAATGAAACTGTGAAGAGGAGCTTGCACTGGGCATCGTGCAGTGGTGCTTGGCTCACACTTCTCTGCAGAATATTCCTTCCTTTAGGCTGGTTCTAACTTTGTGCCAGCCTTTCTTCTCCTAGGAAAATCTGGGCACTTGCTAACAGATATTTATTTGTCTCTGAAAACAGCAGGAAATGTCTACATGCCTAAAAGGCATTATGCTGGAGTTAAATATCAAAATAGAATCTCGTTTATTAACTTTTAAATATGTTACGTGACAGCATCTCTTAAGTGCATTAAATTCTCCTTTCCCACAGCCATTGATAGATAAGTACCATGTAAATTCAAGTGCAGGCAAGGGAATATTACAGTGGGGACTATAATAGTTAAATAGGCAATGAGCGCTCAACTGTAGCTGGTTGGGGTTTTTTTTNNTTTTTTTAAGGGTGACCTTACTTCTTCATCTCCCTTTCTTCAATCAACTTAGAGGTGGTAAGCCATTATCTGTTTCCGTTTCCAACTTTTTTTCTGTATTACCACGATGTTGGTTGAAATTAGAACAGGAGAAACACTTTACCTGATATTAAATCATGTTCCAGCAACTCAATTTTGACACGCTTCTACTTTTGTGGTGTCGTTGTTTAATATATATGTGTTTCCCCAGTGGGTTTAATATATGTGGCTTATTGTCACTTAAATGCTATAACAGAATAAAGTATAAAGGACACTTTAATCTGTCTAATAATCAGCAACTCATTTATTTCTTGCCTTGGAAAAAGACAGTTAGATAAGCTGTAAGTCAAAGCTTAAAAACCATATGTCTTTATAGCAGGGAAATAAATTCTAAATTGTAACTTCTGATTGTTACATTGATTACTTTTTTTAATCTAGATAAGTTATGATGCTATAAATACATTGTCTAGACAACTTCTAGAAGTTACTGAAGCAAAGCAGTCATTCTTATTGCATCACAGTAGCTAATAGATAAAATATATGAATTATCTCCAAAGCAAAGACAAGCAGTCCCGATTTTGCATGAGATCTTTCTGACCCATTTCAAGGCGACAGGGACAGGGTCAAGTTCAAGATTCTTTTTGTGTAACGCATTCCTAGCCTGGAAAAAAAGTAAATATATATTCAAGTAACATTTCCTCTCTCTCAGCACACTATCAAAGATGCATTTCTTCTTATATGAAGGCTGAGATACATAGGTAAAAGTGTCCAGTTATCACTGGATTTGTGTGATACATTTTTGTTGTTGTTGTCGTCATCTTCCTCAGGCCTTTTAAAAAGGCTTTGCTAGAGAAGCAAGTGGCTGCATGTTGAACCTGTCTTAAACTCAAATGGATACCTATGGAACTTCACAGGGTGATCTGAACATTAGGTGGTACATAGTATACTGAAGAGCAGATACATTCATGCTTCTAAAGACAGATACGTTTAGTCAGAAGGGCATAAGGAAAGTTCTAGAGTGAAAGCAAATAGAAATTAGGCAATAAACTTCTTGAGACATTACCACTTATACATCTTTTAAATTCTACATTTCTTTGTAAATATGCTCTGCAGAAAAGCGATTGAACAAGTGGAATAAAAATCGAATATATTTTCTCTTTGCAGGGATGGAGGGGTTCCTTATGATTCCCAGAATGGCCTTTTTTTCATGTTTTGTTTTGTTAAAGCATCACCCTCCCTTCTGCATTCAGACTCGCAGCCTACTGGAATCATCAGGTGCTTCTTTGTTGCCTTTAAAGAGGAAGGGATTAAGCTTGTATTTTGAAGAGACAGAAAGGCTTAGTTAATAACCCACAATCCTGCTAGTTCTATCTCTACCCAAGACATGGTAAAGTCTTCATTATTTTATTCTGTAAAGTTTGTATTATTTTATTTAGCACTTTTTATTATTGTAACATGTACGTATATTTTCTTTCATTGACAGAAAGATAGCCTAGCTGCTGTTCCTACTACATTGCTCTTCATACAGCCCAAGACAGACAGTTGGGCTGCCAGCCAGGACTTGCGTTACGCTGTTGTTATTCTGCCCGTCAGTGGCTTTCATTAGTTTGCACTGAATTCCTCAGGTACAGCAAAGATGACCTAAATATTCTCCCTTTCCAGCTAGGTATGAAAGAGGAAATGGGGAAAATGAAAGATGGAGGTTCTTTAATCTTTGAGACAAACAGTTACAGTCATTGGAAATTTCAGTTGGTTGGTTGATGTAGACATTGTTTGTCCCATCTGTGTGCCTTACTACACAGAGCTTTGGATGTTTCTGAGATGAGAAATTGTGGGGTCATCAGCTTTACCTATGAAAATATGTTTTACTTCTAGGGGGTGCTGGCAAGCAGGATCTCAACTCTTCTCAGCCATCTGTGAGATGTGTATGGGCAGGAAAGGTGGGAGATGGTGAATCTGAACCCTGGAGTGGTGCTGTTAGGCTCCAGAGTTTCGCTCAGGCGTGTTCAGGCTGTGGTTGTACTGTCTTTGTGGGCTGCACCTCTGAAAGAGCACCCTTGTCCTTTCATGAGCTTGCAAGAATCAGGCTGTATCTGTGTCACTCAGGGCTACTGCATTACAGTATAGAATTACCACTTTCTGGAGCTATTTTTCAGCTCTGAGACAGTGTTTTATATTTCCTGCTATTCCAGTTCAGAGAATCTGAAAAGAGTGGTAACAGAAATAGTGATTGTAATGAACTAATAAATGTGTGTTATAGATCCAGGAGACTCATGTAAGGATGTTGGTAGCTAGAATAGTATTGCTGAATTTGGCAATTCCGGTTTCCATACTGCTTGTCTGGGACAGGTGTTATTTTGCTCTTCTCCGAACTGTGTCTGAATCAGCTTTTGAAGAGGTCTGACTGCTACAGGAGGGAATGCGTCCCTTCTCTGGGAGGTCCAAGGACTTTTGTCCTGGAGTTTAAGAAGAAACAGGACAAAACTGGCAGTGTAGGCATGCCCTCAGTAATATCTAAGAGCTGGTGGTTTCTATATGGATCTGCCAGAGGCTTCCTAATCAACCATTGCCGTGGTTATGAAAAAAGATTCTGTTTGAGTACCGTTAGTAAAAAGTGTATCGCAAATCACAAAGAAAGGTTTCTCACTGCTAAGTATTTCTTTGAACATTTTTTCAACATCTAGGACAATCTTTAAACTTGGAGGGGGATAGAATCTTTCAGAAAGACTCATGCTTTCTTTTTTATATTCAAGCAAACTGTTACACATCTTTTTAAAAATACATATTTCTGTTCACTAACAGTTGTTTTTATTTTCTGTTGAATCTAAAATAGAATAGGTTTGCTTTCTGCATTTAATGTTACAATCCATTCAGCTGTATTGGGTGTGCTGGATATATTTTGGTCAGTATAAATGAGCTGTGTTACAACAGCTAAATCTCTGCAATTGAGTTTTCATTTTCAAGTGCTCAGTCTCAGCTGGGTATTATTTTTTTACTATATCATTTCTAAGTGGAAAATTAAAAATGCAGGTATTTAAAAGTTATTACTTGGAGAAATTTGAGTGTTTACTCTTACTTTCATTCTCAGTAAAACTTACTCTGAAACTAGATATTAAATACCTGTTTGTGTAGGCTTATTTTCAAATCTTTGCATGTAAGTCCTTTAAGTTACTGTTGTATTTTTGTACTGATGGAATGGAAAGTGCTTCTTTTTGGCCAGGTCTGCATGTGAAAATTTTTTCCTTGATCTTGTTAGAGAAGTGTGTGTTGTTGGTTTTTGTCTCTCTCTTTTTTTCCTCCTTATTTGCTCTCTCTCCTCATTTTTTCTGTCTCCTTTCTCTTTTTCACGAGCTCTCTTTTTTGTTTTTTATTTGTTGTTTTTTTTACTTAGTATGTGTTTGCACAAAATTTTACTACTTGTGTTTTGTACTTCCATTTATTTATGCTAATACTGTAACTATTAACTATGTTGATATGAGAGGCCTTAGGTGTCTATCTTTCCCCTGGTGTTAAGGTGCCATTTCATTTATCTGGAACCCTTTAAGTAACAACTGACTAAAAATTACCTTGTGTGCTGAGTCAGCTTTGTGGCATATGGCAAGTGTTGTATAAAAAGCTCTAGACTGTTCGCCTTGACTATGGTGTGCTTTCAGAGTGGTGAACTCTTGAGTGAAAACATACAGAAAACAGACTGCAGTCCCTGAGAGATTTGTGTAGCATGTGTTTACAAATGAAAAAAAAATAATAATCTTGTGGCAATGGATGAGTACTATGAGATTTGATTAATATTTCTCCTTCAGCATCTAAAGTATCTCTTTTTTCTTCTGACTCCTTTAGAGTATGATAGTGACATTTATACCCTGGTAAAATTTGTCACAGCAGTCTTTTTTGGATATTCTGGTACAGTATGTTACTCCTCCTTCCCTCCCAATTTGCTCTTTAATTACAACCTGTCACAAGAATGTCTGTGAAAGTGAATAATGTGTACATAGCGACCCTGATGGCTAGCCCCAAGGGTGCTGGGAACTGATGCTGCTCAGGCTGTGTTGTGTTATTAGACTCTTTGCTGTTAGACAGTCTGGAAATGTGATGTGCCTGGTGTAATACATTCAGTACACTTGAAAGCTGTGATTTTACTGCTTGGAACAGGGTACTAGAAACATTTTGATAAATGCTCCAATGTGCAGATTTTTGAGATTCTTGATGGTACTTAAAGGAGCAGTCCTGTTATGCTGTTTGCATTGAGAGCAACACCAATACAGGGTAAAATGTTTAATATTTACCCAAATTTTGATACAAATTTGCTGTGATCTTGTCTGTCTTTGAAAGCCTATTTCTTGTATCTGCGTGAAAGAGTCTTAGCTGACTGCTTTCAAATGCAAATTACAATTTTCTGGCTCAGTTATACTCACAAGGAAGAGTGTTTTATGTGGAATTGATTGATGCATTACTTAATAGAGGAACTGTGTTTTCGAAGTCTTCAGCAATGCCATCACATAGTAGTCATTAAAAAAGTTGCTCACATATTCATCCTCTCATGTGTAATACTTGCTGTGAAAGTAGCAAGAGGAAGTTCAATTTAAACACTAGAGGCAGCCAGTAAAAGCACAGTAACTGAACTGTCTTGGGAAGCACATTTTGAGGAAAGGCCACCTGAGGCAAAAAGGAAGAAGCTTAAAGTCTTGTAGCATCCCATTAATCCTCTACCTCAGATAAGCATAACTCTGTTTCCCAAGGAGTGGTATTGTCTAAATGAAAACAGAAGCATTACAGAGGGCTGTGATCCATCAGTGGTATGGGGAAACAGATATATCTCAGAAGTAATGTCAACGCAAGCATTTGATAAACTTGAGAAAGTATAATCACCTAATAGGTGACAGAGGTTAATTTCTATTTAAAATCAACTTGTGTGATGGAAAATTACTCTACAGTTGCGCACTACCTTTATATGTTTCAATAAATCTCTCTTTAAAATGTAGGTGGTTTACAGGTTGCTAAGGTGATGTAACCCATTTGCTTATCTCCTCACCATGTTATCTTCTGTCTTAAGAACACCTCCGTAAATTAGGTTATTTAGTGAACTACAAATTACACATACAGGTGCCTGTTAGTAAACTTCTAGTTGACACTTTGTGATAGCATTTATAAAGGAAATAGAACCCATGTGTGAAGTCCAAGGTGGCAATTTCTGCTGTAGAAAAATCTGTGGCATTAATTCAGAAGAGTATCTTGGACTTTGACGCATGAAATTTTGCTCTTTTTTGAATCACTGATTTTTTTTCAACTTTTCAGGAAACATTTTTTTTAACCTTTCTTAATTTCTTGGACTTATGTTACTGATGTTTGAACATAAACAAAGGTCACATTGGGGAGGAAGTCTATGTAGCTATTTCATATAGTCCTTCCTCTCATGCCCCTTCATCAGTGCACATGCCAGAAATAACACGTTCATGCGTTTTGAAAATACTAACTTCATACAGTATATTTTGGCAGGGAAAGATACCAGGTGGTGTCGGAACATTTCAGCAACATGCTGAACAAGTTTCTGTTCTTGTCTGTGACAGACTCACTCCTCTGGGAGAGGAAGGCACAAACATGTACTGAGGAACAGAACTTTAAAAAGTCAAAGCTTTAATAAGGAAGTCTGCAATGCTAGTAAGATGACTACTTCTAAATCTACTGTTTACCAAAAGTTACTGCTTCTACTTTCAGTGACACAATGTGGAAAGGCAGAAGATAAAACTAGGAATGTCTTTAATCAGATCAAATCCTATTACCCTATGAGATAAACCTCGACTCTTTTCTTCTTTGCAGCGTGAAGTGTATGTGCAAAGCTCTTGGAGGCTGATAGTTGGAGTTTGATGGCAGCTCTCAGCTTATGGCAATGTATATGTCTCTGGGCCCCTGACTTGCAGCCGATGCCCACAGTAGTGAGGTACCAATAGTAGGACATTCCCTGCTCACTGGATTTTCCCTGGGTGGATGTATTTTGAGCTGTATTTGCAGCCTTTCTCACCACAGACGCTTCTGTGACAACTTGAAGGAAAAAAAAAAAAAGACACTTCATCTTGTGGGATATCATCTTGTCATGCTCTTGTGCTCTCTGCCTGTCAGCCACAGATGCTGCAGTGCTTGCTTCGCACAGGTCCTGCAAGAAGCAAGAGATCACTCACCATAAGTTTATACAGGAACCTCTTGTCATATGCAGTTAAGAAAATTTATTTCCAGCCACACATTAGTTACTAAAGCAGTTCTAAAATACAGTGGAACACAGGCCTTAATGCTCAAACCCTAAATACAAAGCATTTGTTGGTATATTTTCTTTCCAGATTACATGGAATGGTAGTTATACTATGGCTAGGCCATCTGAAAACTTGGAGCAGAGTTTACAGTTTATTATCAGAAGTATAAAATTATCAGTAGACAGAGCAGTACCTCTCTGCTGACACACGGGACATTGTACTCAGCAAATAATATGCTACTTCCCATCGGTATGAACGCTTGAGTTCATTTTTCATTTCTGCCAGGTATGAGCAGGTGTCCAGGTATGAGCAGGCATGAGGTGGTGTCCAAAACAGAGCACTATCCATTAGTCTCCACAGGTGGAGAGTGCTGTGAGGTTCCAGATATGTACATGGGAAGTGGAGATGTCTGATAGGAGTATTTCAGTAGGAATATATACTATTTTTGTAGCTCATGGTATGAACAGCTGAGCACTACTTTTGACAAATACCTTTGTTTTACTACACACTGCATCTTTATGAACTGTGATTATAGCGAGAGGTAGTTAGACTCTCCTAGTGATATCTCTGTGCATACTATACCATCTCTGCATCAGAAAAGTATGATGTTTACTTTTCTCATGAAAACTGGCATCCACACATGGTCTAACTCTATTATTAGCTGGTTTGATTGTGGGGATTTTTTCACTTGATTCTTTGAATCCTGCACTGGCTGACCCAAACTAATGGGGGAAGAGATGATCAAACTTACTTTTGCTCTTCCTTAAGGAAGTACCTGAAAAAACATGACAGCCAAAATGTCCTGACTGATCCACTGTGACCTCTTACTCTGCCTCAACAAGTCCTCAGTGGTTACGAATCATGTACTAGTTGCTCATTCCCTGGTTAAATCCATCCTGAAACACAGAGAAAGGAATGCAGTAGCTGTGTTTGACATGTAAGTGGACAGAAATTAATTCCTTGTATATATAAAATACCTTCAGCATGTAGCAAAAGTTCTGGCTATTGAAGGAGTTTAAAACTTTACTACTATGAACTCTTACATGTTAAAGAGATTATTTCAGGACTTGTACTTGATCAGGTAATCGTGTAGGAACATTTTGTTCTGCCTTAGTATGTGTTACACTATCAAAGGTAATTAGAAGAAATGTAAATGTAAACAGGAATCCCATGTACTAAGTTTGGATGGGGTGCCTGTTGCTGTTCTTGAGTTGGTAATTTAGTTGTTTGTGCATAGTTGCTTAATTGGACATCACGTTTGCACTGGGTTCTGGAATAGTATCACAAATAATTTTAAAGAGTCATAAAGGTAATTACAAATGTTTTACGTAGCCCATTTGGAAGCACTCAGTGATTTTACAAATGGTACTGATTTGTCGATCAAGTATAAAGCAACAATCTGAAAGATTGGCACGGCAGGACAGTCTTTCTCACAGCTATTAGAAATAAGATAAAACTATTGTAGTTTCTCTCGGATTAATCCATTTTGGTGGCTTGCTTTTTAATGTATTGTAATCAGTATTTAAATGGCAAGTTTGACGTGATACACAGAATATTGCTCCTTTGGTTTTGGATTTTGGTATTTTGATACATAATTTTTGTTATTTTGATTTTTTTTTTTTAATAGTTGTTATTTTGATGCACAAAATATTGTTCCTTCATCAGTGTAGCAATTTTTCATGAAATTTCTATATGGAAACTGTAACTCATGTGTTTTGGTTTATGGAATTAATTAATTGGGGAGAGGGGCTTTCAAGGACAGGGATATGTCTGATGTGCTTGCACTATGTACCTGCCTGTGGGCACATGGTGGGGGGGTCGTGGGAGAGCACAGCTGCTAGACCCCAAATCCATATCTGACATCTGTGAAATCAAGTCATGTTGGACAAGTTTGGCAGGTAAGCAAATGCCTATATTATCAAGCTGTGGTGCTTGTACACTTGGGAACCTACAAAAACCAGCTGAGAGTTAGATTAATGCAGTGAATGCTCTTTCATGCTTTGAGAGGTATTCCAGTGATTACTCTGAGATTAAATAATCCTATTAGAATGAGGTAAAATCCTGCCTAAGCAGAGATAAATAAAGTTCAGGGTTATCGGTGTGACACTTTCATGACCAACAAATTCACCCCAGCTGTTTCAACAGATAGGCCTGGGTACCTGGGTTGGACTAGTTGGTGCAAAAAAAGACCTTCTAAGGTTTGATAATTTTTTCTTTTGTTTAACTTGCCTTACTTAACACAAACTTATTTCTGTTTAAGGACTATAATATGCAATGTGCTAATGATATATCTGCTTCAGTTTGCAGCTCATCTAGTGAAAAACAAGTACCCAAGGGTCTGCATCCTAGATGGAGGAATCAACAAGATCAAGCCAACTGGTCTCCTCACTGTTCCTTCTCCACAAATTTAAGTGACTGTAAACATTCAGGACAATCTGTCTGAACAGGGAAGTCTTACCGTACAACATGGATATCCCAAACCCAAAGGGCATTATGGCATCTTCACTGTACAAGCTAATCCTAATGATCACTGTCTTATCCTGCAGATCTAGAGCGCAGGAGCTTTGCGTTTATTCTTTGATGTAGAGCTTCAGTTGGAACAAATGAAAACTGTGAAGCTTCAAACTTTCCAAGAAACTTCTTTCAGCATTAATGTAGTACACAACTGATTGAGCAAGAATGAGCAAGAAAAGAGTAACTCAGCTGGCATTTGGTATCTTATAAATATTTCTGCAGAACAAAATAAACTGGCACTTGATGGCTCTAAGCTGCACTTAAATAGATTATTTTTCAAAAGTATTTTACTGTGAATATTGAAAGTAACAAGGTGAAGCTGTCCCCTGTGTGTATCCTGTGAAAAAGTATGTTCTTTAATATTTTGAAGAGTAATTGCTGTATCTTGTGAACTACTTTTTTTTTCGAGAAAGCATTTTTTTCATCTGGATTGGAAATAAAGATATATCCAAGATTGGAAGTCACTGTAAAAGCTGCTGCTGAGTCAATCCAAACTGTATCATATCCTGTGGAAGTGGAGAAGGCCTACTTTTCTGGGGAGAATTTAACATTCTATTTCCGTAAACACAGCAAATCCAACAATTTCCGAAACAATTACATTTACCAGAAAGGTAGGCTTTTGACAATACTATCTTGTGATTATAGATCAGTTATTCCACAAATAGTGCTTTTCCATTTTAGAAGCTCATGCCTTTAGGAGTGCAATTTTAATTTTCATATGAAAACATTCGAGAGTAATCACTCGTGTATGAATTGGAAGTGCAGAAGTGCCCCACTCTTTCAGCTAGTGGTATCTATTTTTTTTAGGTCCTGTTTCTTAAACATGAACTTCAAAACCGACAGATTGAGACAGCAAACCTGTTTCTAAACTAAACTGGATGCAAGTGCTGTATATGAGTGAAAGCAGGCTTGCAAAAAAGGGCATAAGGTGACCGTGCACTAAAGATGTGGAAATTACATTGCAATAAGAAGCCAAAAGTATTGAAAGCACCCACAGAAACAGGAATTGGCATCTCTTTGTTGCCAAGAAGCTAAAAATAAATTTGATTCAGACAAGTACCACCTTTCAGGAGATGTGGGGGGGGAAGAAGAAAAGCAAACACAACCCCTACCCTAGTTTCTCCCCCTCAGAATCCCAGGTTAGCTTTGCTAGCATGTCACGTGCATTATTCTCAAAATAAGGGGGCGGGGGGGGAGGGGAAGGCAAGAATCTGTCTTCAAGAATTCTACTTGAACATAGTACTTTTAATCCAGGAAAACCAGTTGTGATAATGTAAGGCTGACAGTATGGCTCTGAAATTAAATGGGAATTTGGAAGAATTTATTTTAGAAGACAAGAAACTTTTAGATTTTTCTTTCTACATTTTTAAAGTTTAGAAAACACCGGTGTGACATGAGGCTTAATAATAACTGAAGCACGGGATTCAAATGTATTTTGTAAAATGAACAAAATGATGACACAAAGATCTGTTCACCTAGTTACAGTCGCATTTTAGCTTGCATTGTGAATTTGATACCATGCTCTTTATTAGAGCATCATCTGGGACATGGCAGTTTACATGATACTCACTGTTAGGGTAATGAGAATTTTGCTCCGGAAGATACGGTTACCATACACCTTATTTGAGGATTTTATATCATGCATAGTTTTTTAGTTTGGCAAATGGAACATTGCAGCAGTTAACTTTATTTCATTTTTCTTTTGTCACAAGGATTTCCAAACCTGAGACAGTTGTGGGAGGAGAGAAGGGATCAGTGAGAAGTCTGTGAACAGACTCTATAAATCACAGGCAAAATGATCACTTGTTCTGTGGGGTTTTTTAGTGGTGTTGGTAGGTTTATTGATTTTGTTGTTCTGTGAGGGTTTTTTTCTAACTGAAACCATGGAAGATGAGACCTTGTGGAAGGTGCTGAAAGAGGAAGTCTTTGTTCTTGCCTGTGCGATGACCAGATTTTTATCCTGAATCTTCAGAAGTTAGTTGCTAGCACTATGTGCTGTCTCCAGGGAGGTTTAGTCATGCTGCAGCTGTGGTTTTGAGAACCCTATTGTAAAAGTATGACAAGTGAAAAGAATATGGGGGAAGAAAGGCACCTTTTAGCTCCCTTTATCTCAGCTGTGATTTGTCAAAAAAAAAAAACACCAAAAACAAAACAAAAAAAAAAACAAAAAACCCTCTGGAATTACAACATGCTGATATATGTATATATGGGCTTTCTTTGGTCTAAGGTCAACATAATATATTGAACCTTTCAAGAAGCTTTCAACTTTAAAAATACAATATGCCTGGCAGAGTGACTGAGTAAGGGATCAAAAATGAAACAGGGACAGATCATCAGGTTCCTTTGTTAGCAGAGGGTTTCTACAACAATCTCTGGCAAGGCCCATGGTGCTCAGCTGACTTGAAAAATGACCTTGAAACGGAGAGTAGTAGTGAGGTTAATAACAAGCTTCCCGATACCACACAGGCCTCTACTGTGATCAAACTTTTGCCTGGCTGCATTAAGAATGAGCAAGACCTTGTGATATTCGGTGTCAGAGAGATTCACTACAAAAGGGTACACACGGGGCCATGGAGAACAACAGTTTTAACCACATTCAACAGTGAATTTGTTGACAGATAAGACATCGTTGCAAATGCCTAACAGCAGCCAGAAAGCCACACAGGATATTGGTGATTGCAAGGAAGGAAGTGAACAAAACAAGTTATGCCATCAGAGAATTAACCCATATGGTGCATTTTGAACACAGCACAGATGCTCTATAATATGAAAAAAAACAAAAAAACCAACAAACAAAAAACAACCACAAAACCCACAGGATTAGAATGGACACAAAACAGTCAGAACAAGATGATGTTAGTCATGTTGACTGCAACTCTTCAGTGTGGAAAAAGAGGCCACCAAAAGAGAATGTCCCACCTTATGCCGAAAGTACATCCTTAAAATGTGAAATTTGTCACCAGAAGAGGCCAACAGTTTATGAAAGTACTCATGAAGAAGGATTAGACAGCTTTGTGGAAAAGCCCTATCTCTGACTATTAACTAGGATGGTTGAGAAACAGTGTTCAACTCAGATCTTTCCTGATCTGTTGATTAAGAGAGGCTGGGAGAATACACCAGAGAAAGATTTCACCCTGCTTCTTGCACTCCCTTTTCAAGTATTTGCCTTTTCTAAGTGGATATTGGGCTGTATCAAATACAGCAGTTCAGGTGATGTATATTTAACCCTACCTTGGTATTTCCTTCTCCTTTATACAGGTACTTAGAAATGGACTGTAAACACAAAGAATAGAATGCCTTCGAGAAAATAGGATTTAATGTGTACCCAGCTACTTGTTTCTTTGATAGGAAGGGTAGGAAGTATTCTGTATCTCCTACAGATATTTTCATTCTTGGAGAAGCCAAGTTATCTTTTGAGTGAAAAATACCCAATGGCTTCAACAAATCCTTTTTTGACAAATACAACTGTTTGTAGTATTTAGATGTTGAAGATCTGTAGATTTCAGTTCAGTCTTCACATTCAATTTAGCTAAGTAAGATTCAAAGCCTATGTATTCCATTTGTGTATGGATATGTTTTTGACAGAAGACTTAAAAGCTGCAATTAAGTAAAAGTTTACATTATAAAGTAATGTTTACACATATTTTCCAGGAGACATCACAAGAGAGGATGTGTGTAAAAGCAGGAAATGTCAAAAACTGCTAAACAGTATTGATTTTTTTCCCCTGTGTAGATAGAACTACCTGGAAGGTTCTGTGGACAACAGCTGGTTATGGTTGCTAGTTGCTGATGTACCTGTGCTTACTACTTTAGTCAGCATTTTTGAAAATGTGCCTATAAATAGGGATACTATGCCAACTTATTTCAATTGAGTCATGTAGGACAAGAGCTCAGTCACAAAATCAGCTTCTGAGATCCTTTTCCATAGACAAGGAAAACGCTTGCATTTTGTGGTAATTTGTCACTAAAGAATTTTATCTAGTTTTTGCAGTGTTTGCCCAGTTTAAGAGCATCAAAATGCATTTGCTCTATTAGCCCCCCAGTTTTGGCAGGGCTCTGGTGAAGTAAGCAGTTGTCAGTTTTCGTAGAGCTCTTGAAAGATTTCTGGAGGCCAGGTTTTCTGAACATGTATGTTTCTAGCACTATGGTTTGTCCAGCTATACCATTGTCATTCTCTTTTTTTAGACTTCAACTGGATACCATAAAGATCTAGTAAGAGAGAAAAATTGTTCCCTACCCAAGCTGATGTCTTCTACTGCTAGCAGAAAAATGTCCCAACTAAATATTTCCCACTGTTTGTCCTGGAAAAGGCAGCCTCTCCCAGTTTATTTTTTCCCTACCATAGCTTCCTGCCAGGGCAGCCAGATTTTCCTGCAGAGTACCCAGGTGGGCAGCTGAGAACAACAGAGCAAAGTAGTTAAACCCTCTTTTGGCAGTCCCAGACCTGTTGTTCATTGGGAACTATGAAACAATTGCTGTTAAACTATGGATTGTCTTTCTTTAGACCATAGTCCTTTGAGATTTTTATTACACTTTGTGGTTTTTGTTTGTTTGTTGGGTTGTTCTTTACAAGTAGATATTTCTCCTATTTGGCCTACATTTTTGAACAAAGACTAAGACTCTTTGTCCTTATCCTAGGAACCTCTTTTCCTGGACCAATGTTGTCTCCCTTTGTTGTCTTGGTTTCTCTAAGTCATCTGCAGCCTTCTGATGGTACCTTCCCAGTTCAGGACCGGAACAACTCACCTAATGTAGCAGAAAGTAGGAATGTTGTGGTGTTTACTTCATTTTAGCTTTTATTAATATGGTTCACTTCAGGTCCTTCTGGTTTGCTATTTTTTTTAATTTAGCATGAATTTTCCCTTTAGGTTTATGTTCTCTCCACTGGTAGTCTATGGTATCTGGTAGACAGTCTTTCTGATATTTCTGAAGTAGAAACAGTAACCATAGCAGCTCAGCAGAGATGGGTGTGTATTCTTTTACTTAGGTGATTTATTTTTCTGATCTTCTGAATAATCTCTAGAAGCGTGAAGGGCTAAATAATTTGTCAGAGTGGGTAAGGGGTTAAATTTCAATACCATCCTTCCCTTGTTTCTTTTTTTTAGGCTTTCATCTATCCTTAGGTTAACTGACAAGACTGTTACATTTCAATTTGTGCCATCCTCCTATACCTTTGTGTAGGTATAATGAAGTGGTGTAATGTTATTTCTGTGACCTCTGCATATCAGTATTTAGACTTCCCTTGCTAGCCAGCTAAGGAAGATGCTTATTGGAGTGTCTCTTAGCTGGACTTAGGAGTTGCATCGTACACAATTAGGAAAGAAAAAAAAAATGACATGAGCTCTTCAGCAGAGGTACTCTGAGAGTATGTTAGTTTTGTGGCCTGAGATGCACTCATTGGTCCTGTTTGCAGGGCGTGAATGTTATCCAGAATATTCATTCCAGAGTTTTAATTTTCATTTTTCAGTTTGGATAGTTTATTAAGCTCTTCAGTTAAGATAAAAACTAGCTATATCTTTATTTAGCTTTTGCAGTGTTCAGATTGAGTTACTAGGAGGTCTGGGAATTGTGTGGGAATGAGTGTGGCCTTTTAATCTCCTATTTCCAGTTATCTTTTCTTTGCTGATGAGTCAGACTGGCCTCTCCCACTGTTGTGTTGGAAACTTAACTACTGTCATCAGTCTTATTTGCTATTTTTAACTACTTCTCCTGGGCCCAACTTGCAAACATTACTTGAAAGAATTATTATTCCTCCAAAAAGAGTGTTTCCTTCCAGGACAAGTAGTGAAACTTGATCTGTGCTGCCTGAGCTAACATCAGATTTGTGTATTTAACTAGCAAAACTACAGATTTTCCTTTTTCTTTGAATCCCAATCTATAATGCCCGTCATTCTTTTAGACTTCCAGCCTCAGTAGAGAGCTCATGCTGGAAAATGCATTCTGTTTCAGAAACAGTGTTTCATTTGCCTTTCAAGTAATCCTGAGGCTTGAAGCTGGTGGTGCCTTTTAAATAGTAACACCAAAAATCCTATTGGACAACAGTTTGTGTTCTATGACAACAGAGTCTGTATTCTATCAATTTAAGTTGACAAATTCATCTCGTACTACCGTAAGCATGTGGTTGAACATAATTCAATATTGCAGTGTGGCCATCTTACCGTATCAGCAATTAATAAACTAGTGTTACACAGAGTTTAAAGAAACTAGTCCAAAAAATAGGATCAGTAGAGTATTATGACCACTGAATCAATCTGTAAGTATTTCTTGTAAAGCTTTTTCCCAAAATATGTTTAATCATAATGTAAATCTATTAACCTCAGGTTGTAGTCTTGCACATGACAGTAGAGTGACCCCAGTGCGTGCACTGCAGTAATTCACATATTTTACTTCCCCAGCGATAGGTCTTTATCTACTTTAGGAGCTATGTTCTATAACGTGCAGACACCAAGTGAGTTTCCAGGCACAGTAATCTGTGTGAAAGAACAGATACAGTAGAGTGACCCAGAGATCAATGTGGTAATCATTCTATTCAATGGGAACAATCCAGAGAAAAGTTGTAGATCACTGTTTTAATTAATATTTCCTAACTGAAGCAGCATTAAGTTTGTGTCGTCTTTGTCTATCTAGGGTTACGTGGCATTATGTCATTTTAGAGAGTCATAGCATCTGATGGTATCAGCTCTTCCCAGCTGAGCTGGCCAGAAGAGTAAAAGTCCTGTGAGTACAGAACAGGTACATGGAATCATTGTGGGGTTTTAAGAGATCCAGTGACATCAGTAGCTTGAGTTATTGGGCTATTACTGCTTGCCTCGCTACAAACTTTTGATATGTCTTGCATAAGACACTCACTAAATGAGGCTAATAACACTTCCTAATTTTACTCTGTATGGAAAAAAGACTTATAGTGAGTACTGTGACCACTTAAAATGTGCGAGTATGAGGACAATGTAGGCACTAAAGACTAAATATTTCTTTCCTAGGAGCAAGCTGTTTCCTTGGGAAGCTAAAGATAGATGACAACATGAGTTCTCCATCATTAACTTTGTAAACAATCCTTTCACTAGTAAGTACTGTTAATGAATGAATTTCAGCATTCCCACAAACAATTCACAGTATCTATCGTGAAAATAGCATTAGTGATGAAGAAGCTCTCATATTACAAAGCTTGTTGTTAATTTTCATTAGCTACATCCAGCAATCATGTTAATAGTGTACAATAAATGCTCTTGTGCGGTTAGGCTATAATAAAATACGATGTATTTTCAATTACTACAATATTTAGATTTTTCTTTAATGTTGATCAAGATTGAAACCTGTAAAATTAACTAAATACCAAGCTTTACAACCCTAGAATACCAGAACTAAAATCATAGCTTCCCTTATAAAGCAGAGGTCAGAGCATAATAAGAAAATATTTTTATTTTTTATTTTCAGTTCTTTTTTTAGCAGTTCAAGTGAGTTTGTGTTGTGTGCATGGAAGTTATGTGTAGAAGTAGTAGATCAGTATGCTCTGCAATTTTTTGTCCTGCTATGGCTTGTTAAGGATGAAAACTCTGCCTGTTTCATCAGTAGTAAAATGCCAAATTCTTTTTGCTAACAGGTTTCTCACAGCTTCTCAATGGGTAAATACAGGTACTGAGGCCTGCATGAAGGGATAGCAGGGGGTCTAATCTCACTGACGTGTTTATATGCTCCACTAAAATACCACAAGCTAGGAAGTGTCAGGCTTTTTGGATAGATCTCTCTCTTCCTATCCAACACATCTTTTCTCCACTTCAGTTCTCTATTAAAAGGACTTGATAAGGAACAAATCATTTGTATTAAGAGATAAATCTAGACTAGAATTTTGGAATTAAATGTCATGGAGTCGATCATGTGATATTTAGCCTTTGCTAATAGTCATTGTTTTAGATAAATTAGCATGTGATATCCTGCTATTACCCAGTTTTCCATAGTTTCAGACTGTTAGTGCTCTTATACAAATTGAATACATTTATCCTCTGGGTATTCCTGACATGTTCTAACAGCTGTTGAAAGACAGGGTTTTAGCCTAAATCTTTTCTCACTTGGCATTCTCACAGCAAGCCGACTCAAAACAAGTCAGAGCTGTACCTTTTTTTTCTATTGCATCCATAGAGAGAACTTCATCTTGTTTGTGAGCTTAGTGAGTAGTTCTGGCACCAGTGCACACATGAGTAGCACAATCTATCTTCTGCTGTGTAATTATAATTATTACTTTAAAAGTATTGTACAAACCTGAAGTTTCAGAAACATACTTTTGTGAGCACACAGCATTCAGCTTCTACAAAAGGGTTAACTTTCTTGCCATTAAGTCAATTAATTTGATTTGCCTCCATTCAGTTCCTACCCTAAAGGCAATTTTTCTCAAACCCTTCAAAACTTGAATGAACTGCTGTCTCCGATTTTAAATCTTTATTTCAAGTAAAGCTGATTTTTCAAGCAGTGTTGTTTCCAAGCCTCAAAGAAATAGATGACATCAGATGTAGGATGATGTCCTGAAGAGAGGAACTTAGTGGCTGTCTCAAATATTACATGTCCTCAGTGTAGAACCAGTTCAGTGCTCTCTGATGGCAACTCTTGAGCAACTGGGACACTCCTACCACAGGTCTGGAAGGATGCCCCATTTACAGTATGTATCTGGAAGAATGAACATGGAGAGTTTAGTTTAGCATGTAACTATATGCTATATATATGCATAGTATATGTATAACAATATAGTAAGCAAACAGCTTTCTTTAAACTGACATGGCTGTTAAAAACTTGTAGCTCTTTTTGGAGGAACATCTGACCTTAGCTAGAATAGGAATTGGAATAATGAAAATTCCTCCTTTGCAATATTTGTATAGACAATGTAGTACATGCACATGAATCTGAATGCTTTACTAATAGGTCGGTCCACTTGTTGTTGCGTGCAGAGAGAAATTTTACAGTTACTTTTGAAGGAGAAACCAGCAAAATGGGCAGTTAGAAGCCAGTGCTGTAGGAATATATCTGAGCTCAGTTGTTCCAAATATTCTCACTGCTTTTAAAATGCTTTGTGCTTCTTGGTACTACATGTGCAAAGATATATTTGCCCTACATTTGTTCTTAAAATCCTTTAGGTAAGCAGGTATTTGCTCAGGCTTCTTTGCTCTCTTTCATCCTGCTTGCTAGTGGTTTTACTGTGTACTTTACAGGCTCTCCCTCCCTCCAGGATTTCATTCAGCTTTTCACAGACCCTTACTTTTTGCTTGCCTTCCCTATTGGAAACATGTGACGGGTTTTCTGTCTCGGAAGAGTTTTTCAATGCACTCATTATGTCTCCTGTTCCTGGAAACTGCTTGTTCCTTATTAGCAGATGCCCGAAGCCACTGACATTAAGATGTTGGGCTTGTAATGAAATGAGACTGCTGTGGTGCAGGGTGGGAGGGCGGGAAGGAGGGAGAAGTGGAAAATTCCTCTCAGTGCCTCCCTTCGAAAGGCAGCCCTCTCATAATGAATCACTGAGAGAAGTCTTCATGATGATGGATGAGGACCAGTGGGGGTGGCAAGAGAGAGTTGAAGGCAATATGGAGTTATTCTCTAATTACTCTTTCCTGACAAGGTAGAATAACTGACACCTAGGGCTGTGCTTCAAACTACTGCCTCTTGCTCACTGCTTGTTACAGGAGCACCAACATCCCTCATGAACTGGGGCTGCTCTTGGGTTATCACATCCTAAGACAGTGGCAAGAACTGTCACCTCCCGTTGTGGCAAAAATGAGGTGGCTGCCTGTTGTTTTTTTTTCCTGGGGTTTTTTTGGTGAAGTAGTGCGGAAAAAAACAGACGGTGAAAAAAGTCAAGCAGCCCTACTACATGTGCTGCACATAAAAGTTGTGCAATAAACGGTCACAGTAGCAAATAATCTAAACATATGGGTATTAGGAATTTATTATACTGAACTTGAAGATATCCTGTGTTTCTGGTGGTCATCTGGTGAATGCCAAAAGAAAAAAGGAACCTCAGCATTCCTTCACTTTCCACTTTATTCAAGCTTCTGCTCATTTTGTCTTGTCTCATCTCTGTGATAGTCCTCCATGTGAATACAGGTCTAGATGAATCCTCTTAAGCTTGCAGTAGGACAGACCTTGTGTGCTTGGCAAACTTGCTGAGAATTTGAAGTACTTAAGGTTGAATAAATACAATACTCTGGCTGTGACAGGCTTGTCACCATGATGCCATGTTACAAAATGGAATTTTAGTGTTTTGGCAAATGGAAATTTTGTCAGTTACAGTGCCCTTTTTTTTTTTTTTTTTGCCTTTGAGTCTTGTGCAAATACAAATAGGTGTGCAAACTTAGTGCTTCTCATTTTTATACCTTACCTGCATACATGTGCATGTGTTCAAGGAGGGAGAGGGCTTGCCAAAGTGCAGCAGGAGAAGCAATTCTCCAGGAAAACTCATCACTTTGCCTGTGCCAGTCTTGGAAAGCCAGGACTGCCATTTCTCCCAGAGATGGAGAGGTTTTCCTAGAAGCAACACTGGATATCTCTGGTCCCCCGAGGAAGTGAGGAGGGCAGGCCTGGCTCTCCTGGAGCATTTCTGAAGCCAGCTTTCCATTGCAGCTCCAACCCTTCTTCTCCAATTTCCATGATGAATGGCCCCCAACCAGGCCTTTCATTCTCCAAGGTGACAGGATTAAATTTGCTAAGAGCACTGAGAAACCTTTAGCTGTTACATGTAGTGCAGCACATGTGTCTGTCTCTTTCTCTATAAATAATATTATGTGCATGCACATAGTGAAGGGGAATTCCCTGAAAATGAGGTGAGGTCAGTCTAAGAAAATGGAAAGAGGCAGTAGTCCTTTAGATTGCAGCTCTTTAATGGTTTGTTTGTTTGTTTAAGTGTTTTTAAGGAACTGAGGACTGAACCCAGAATAAACACGGGAACTGGAGCTTAATCTGTTAAACATGCTGTAAAAGGTAAGAGTTTCTGAACTTTTCAGATCTATTGTTAACTTCAGTCAGGAACTTAGATCACTGCAGAACCACAATAGGGGGATGACAGACTGCTAAGGAACTCTCATCTATGAATATCCTCCCTGTTCCTTTGCCACCAGCATATTGGACCCTAATTTCCTTCTGTGACCTTCAACTACTACTGTAGTTGAAGCAATAAAAGCATTTAATAGTTCTGAGTTACAAATTACAAAAGAACATGCCCAGCAATTTTTCTCAGATTCTGGCTTGATGTTTTCAGGATTTTGGCTTTTTTAGCACAAGCAAACATGTATTGTGAGAACAAAATTATGCTGGAGAAGCCCCTAAGCATTATATCCTACGCAGTTTTTGAGGGTGGTTGGTCATCCGTAGCAAGCAACTTAGATGCAAGTGCAGCAGTGGATGGGTCACCTGTTTGAAAGGGAAGCTGGGCAGGAGGGACTGGGAGTTTTGACTCGGTGTGAGGAAGTTCAAGGTGTGTTTTATTCTCTGTGTAAATTCACATCTAAAACTTGAGTCAAGCAGACTGTCCCAGGGATCAGAAAGTAATGATTCCCAGACTCTGACGCTAAGCTAGGCTTAAGCCTATATTTGCTAGTGCTGCATGGAGGACTTCACTTTATTGTAAACTTTTGCATAGCCGGCTGTCCTTACTAATGTAGGGAGCAGATGGAAAGGAGTGATGCTTGCCCCAGCCTGTTGGTGGCCATAATTGCATGTTGACTCCATTGTTCTGCTCCAATAAGGGTTAGGGTAATCCCCGCTGTGCCCATGTTCCCTTGCTGTAATGTTGTGTTGTCCTGTTGTAAAACCTCACCTGTGTATGATGTATAACATCTTAAGAGATTATTACAGCATGGGATTCTTGCAGTTTTGTGCAGAACCTTATCAGACTATTGTCTGTGCTACTAGGTATGAACCAGGTTATTTCATGCAACAGAACCTGCTTCTTGTCACACATAGCCAGTTTTCAGAAGTCTTCTGTTACTTACACAAAGGACTTGCAAAAATTGGAATTCTTTGTTAAATGTTCAAATGGGACCCGAGTTCCTGAAAAATCTGACCTCCACACTCACTGCTAAACAGTGCATTAAAAATTTGGTCGTGAGCTTGGAAAAATTGTCCTCATAAGGGTCAGGATTTACATACAGTCTGTAAATGGTTTCAGTGGGAAATGTTGGCAGAGCCATCCTGCTAATGTTACTTGTTAACCTGTTTTGCAGACCACTCATTCTGCCTGTGCAATAGAATAAGCCTAAATGGGGCTTAGAGTCATTGCTGAGAGTCATCCTTACTGATTTCATTTAGTTGATTAAAAAAAAAAAAATGTCTCCTGCATGTGTTTTCCTTGTGAAATCTTAGGCTGAATACAAAATCCTCTTAAAGTCTCTGCTGACCCCGTTTCAGATTTCATTTTCAGGGGAGTGCTTTTTATAAGAAACCTTAACAAGTTCAACTATTAGCAGGCATGAGAGTTGTTTTCCTGCACTGTTGTACTGATTCAGCAAGATACTTATGCAGATGATCAGAGGCACGGTCATGTTGAAGATAATGTCATGACTCCTAGCTTTAAGTTAGGCGTAGGCTTAAATACCTTAAATTCTTTATTCTGATCTCGCTAGAAACAATTAGTAGGGATTATCAAAACATCAAGCTTTGCCCGAATCCACTCAAGGACCTGAGGATTCTCTGCTGTGTTGTTGTTTTTTTATGAAACCAAAATTAAAAATACCTCCTATAGCCAGAGCGCCTTAGTCAGGCTAAGGAATAGCAGTTAGAAAAATAATGGTACTTTGAGGGAAAGAGGAGGGGGTAGAAACAATCAAAACCAAAACAGAGACAGGCCACCCACCAAAGACGTGTTGAAGGGATGTAAACAGCCTTGAGAGTATGCATACAGACCCTGGAGCTTCTCACGTTCAAATAACCCATCCTACTTGCGAGCAGTTACTGTCAGAGAGAGGAGGAGCCTTTCTTGGCTGTAGCTGTTGAGTTGCAGCCTACACTTAGGTAATGTTTTGTTTCAGGGGCCTGCTGTATGGGAGGTACTGCTTGTGCAAAGGCTGCCTTTACTCTTGAATTTAGCAGTGGTGTAGCCTCCAAGGAGAAAAATTATCTCGTTAATTCTTGGCAAGGAGACGGTGTGCAGCCAGAACGCTCCACATGTGCACAGCATGGTCTTCGTCACACAATACAATTTGTAATTGCTGATTACTTTTTGGCTGACGTTGAAAGCCTGCCTGTCAATCCCCACCTAGAGTGCAAAACAGTAAGTAATCATCATCCTCCCCCACCTCCAGTCTAGTTCAGTGTGAGCTTCACAGAGGAGGCAGGAAAGTCTTGCTGCAAGAGAGGCTCATAACCTTTGGTCATATAAAACTCTCCAAAACTATAAATTACATTACTGAAGGATCATACTGTAGGTAGATTTAGTGTATGAGTGCACATGTACTTAATGCATTTCAGAAGTGTTTTTTCCCTCCTTTCTTTTTTTTTTTTTTACAACTTATTTGAGTGGCTGGGAGTTTTTTGTGTTTTTGCTTTAATGATAGCCATGCAGCTTGGGAAACCATGGGATTTCTCATACATATATGTGTATATCCAGCATAGCATTGTTCTTCCTTGCAGTCAAGCAGTAAGAATTATCCCAGCACATTTGAATATTTAGAAGAAACCAGTATTCAGACCAAAAGCCATTTTTTATTGTAGCTTTTAAAAGTGAAGTATTTAGAAGTCAAAATTATGTTGTTTTCATCAAGGTGATGGCAGGGGATTGGAACTAGATGATCTTTAAGGTCTCTTCCAACCCGGATCATTCTATGATTCTAAGATGATTAAAAGTTTGGAAATCTCATGTCAGTAAAAACAAATGAGCATGCAGAAGATAGAGATATTGAGTATAGTAGATGTTCTACCCAGATTTGTCAATCGGTCAGTCAAAATCTTGAGACTTGGGAAAGAATTATCATTCACCAAGTGCTCAGCCTCTAACCCTGGTTCCTTCTCAGGCCTGTCCTGCACACTCCCAGTTTTCTCCTCATATATGAACATAGGCTGTCTTTTCCTACCTGCTTCCCCTGCCTCATTTCCCAGGTGCACATATGCTCCTGAAAGCAGGGATGGTGCTTTTAGAAAATCTGCATAGTATATTGTATTATCTATTATTCCAAGTGGATAACTAATTTATTTTTTTTTAGTGGATACTTCCAGACATAATGACATAACAATTAATTATAAATGCAAAATTCTCTGAAATCAAAGGACAATTTGAAATGCTTATGCAGGAGAGAGGGAGAATCTTAACTTCATATTCCCTGCACTTCTTCAAGATTGTTCCCTCAACGCTGGAACTCCATTTCCTGGAGGAACTGAAGTGTGAACCTGCTGATCTCTGATACGCTGGCGTTCTTGCCGAACCAGGTAATGGTGGGTAGGATTATTCCAGTACATGTCCTGATGCAATTGCCCCTGTGTTACAGCAGCATGGGTGTGGATGACGGGCTATTGCCCTTCTCTAAAAGCGATGAGCCTTACACACACAATCCTGCCAAAAGATGCTCTCCTGTACAAATGGCAGCTAGTAAGAGTAAATACTGACCAAATTGACAGTAATTCCTGTGGTTTTTTGGAGCACAAATTTGCTAGAGGGAATAGTTATTTCATTATGCCACTGTGCCCTAAGATGAACCAGACTTATTTTGTGGGAAGATGATATAGGGTTATCCAGAACTCGTGACTGATTGGTCAGGAAGCAAGAATAAAGAAGCATTTCCACACAAACCAAAGTTCATTTCTGTTTATCCAAAAAAACTCTTGTCTTTCTGGAGGCGTCTGTCCAGTCCACAGCTCATAATGATTAGCTGCTGGGGAAACATTGCGTGTGACACTGTGCAAGCCTGTGCCTATGTCTGATGTGTGTGTGCCTAGTTTGACTGCAGGGTAGAGATGACCTAAAAATGCACAAATATATGGTGCCCAGCATGGACTCAAGGCCTGAAGTGTCTTTTTTCCTTTCAGTTTTAAATATGTCCTTCTCCATTGTCCTCCCTCTGTGGAGCAGTTGTTTCCAACACAGCAGCAGGACTGGGAAGGCTGATGAGGGCTGTTGAAGCTGCATGAAATGAATCCCCAAGTTGCTAGCACAGTGGAGTACTTCTTCCCTCCTCCAAGGCAAATTAACAAAGTTGGTGCTTAAGTGGGCATCTCTGCACGCACTGCACTGCACTTTTCTAAGTGCACCAAGCAAAATCCTGCACAGTCTTAATAAAAGAGGAAGACGTTGATTTTAATAGATAAGAACAGGACTTGAGGGAACAGTTTTCCACATGGGGTAAGTCTGGGAAACTAGACTGCCTAGTCACTAGGGTTGTGGTTGAGTTGGCTCGTACTGATGATTCCTGGGTTGCTGACAGATGTGAAACAGCAGAGCTGTGAATGGAGAGAGCCTCTGTGATGCTGACAGATTGGCTCTACAGAGTGTCTTGTGGCAGGAGTTGTTTTTGCTGAAGGCTGGAATTCATGCACATGCTGTATATGGCAGCATTTCTATTTTGATTAGAATGAGTGTGTGGGAAGCTCTTTGTACTTGCAGGCTGCATTATTAAGGTACGATGATTTATAGTGATAGATGTGGGGATCATCTGAACTGTAAAGTTTTTCTCTGGGGAAATCTGAGATAGCAAGGTAAATTAATGCTTTCTGTGCAGATTAATTATACAAAATTATGCTTAATTAAGTGGGATATTTTACTGTAGCTTAATCCAAAAGATCCAGAGTCTTTAGACTCCCAGTGGGCCTCTTGAGATACCAGTAGGGCTGGAGAATACTGGCAGTGCAGGTGGGAGTTACAGTTGGGTATTACTGGAAGAGTTTGAACTTCAGACCCATTCAGAGTGGAAAGAAGGGCTATGGGAAACCTGGAAGACATGCAAAGTCACATAAAACGTGTAGGCATTCAGAATATGCTGTCAGCACAGAAGGGTTTTTACCATAAAAAGAGTAGAAAATGTGCTCACTCTTCAGCATTCAGAGTACTTGCAGGTAACAGACAGGTCCCGATAGTCTTCTGTTAACTACAGAAAATGTATGGGAGCAACTTAATATGTACAGAGGACAAAGGGATTAATGTCAAGTGTTGCTGAACAAATTTGTTATCCAGAAACTCTCAACTGAGTGCAAGTCTGGAATGCATCCGTTCTCCTAGTATTGCGCTAGTGTAATTATTTGTTTAAGAGGTATTCACATGTTTACTGCCTTTACTGAAGCTGGTGTTTGTTTTACAGAGACACACAGGTAGGTCTGGCCTCTTTGTGAAATCTCAGGCACAGTCATGCGTGAACGAGGTGTGCTTTTCATTCAGTGAGCCAACAGCTCAGATTCTCGGAAGACATTGAAAACTTTATGTACAGAACATTTCATGCAAAAGAAAAGATTATCAGATATACACTTATGTCTTCTGGACAGTCATTTAATGTGACAAGCGTACCATAGGATACTCATGGCATATGGATTTCCTGGGAAATAAGCAATTTATTTGATATAATACAGCAGATTCTCTCTTCCAATTTCTTTACCCCCCTTTTTGCAATCATCAGCTATTTCAGTTATTGTTTACCAGATGTATCACTGATGGCAGCATTGTGTTGGGGTTTTTGTGCCTAGGGTTTTTGGTTTTAGCC
This sequence comes from Aramus guarauna, assembly GCA_013400195.1. Classification (NCBI taxonomy): domain Eukaryota; kingdom Metazoa; phylum Chordata; class Aves; order Gruiformes; family Aramidae; genus Aramus; species Aramus guarauna. The sequence continues at coordinate 544,562 of VXBL01000556.1, forward strand.
AGCCTTAATATCCTGCTGTTTCCCTTATTGTCTTTGGGATTTGTATACAACTACTGAGCAAGACTTAAGTATCTTCCAGGGGCAGTGCATTCAGCTTGGAGCTGAAAGGCAGGGTGCTAACTAGAAACCGGGCAGATGCAAGTCTCCAGCTTTTCCTTGTGACACAGATTCTGGTTTGTGCCAGTTATTGTCTCTATTCTTTTTACCACCTCTGAGGATATAAATGTTATTCTTGCTCAGCCTGTGATCAGGTCTGATGATTTCTTTACAGTTAAAATTGAGCACAGGATCTCTTCTGACATTAATGCAGCAAGCTTGATAAAAAATAGCTGCAAAAATTATTACATTTACAGTAGTAGTTCAGTCTGCTGTGGAACAAATCTGATAGTCCTACTCATCGAAGATCATTATGCATTTTTAGCTAAGAAACAAGCTGGTCACTGTCTCCTGTTGGTAAATGCATCTGCCAAGAGCAGCAATATAGATTTTGACCCAGAAGGAGAAACGTAAAATGAAGCAATTATGACTGGTTGGGTTGGTTGTTTTTTTTCTGTGTGTATCTCATTTCCTGTGTCCCTTATTAGGATTTATGGTGAGTCAAAAATTGTCAGTTAGAAAGAAAACTGTTTGAATCTGATCTGCTCCTGAATGAACACTGAGGTGAGATACTGGGGAGAGAATAATCTTATTTTGGCCAGAAATTTCCGTACTGAACTGTAGAAGGAAACTTGACTATGTGCTCCAGTGTTTCATTTGTCTGTCTGTCCTGTTCTTTAATACAATGATAGCAGTCATGTTTGTTCGGCATGACTACTGTGCACTGTTAGGACTTGATTTTCTGTCACTGTTCCGATATGCTGCTGCTCCTGCAATGAATTCTGCTATTGTTACCTCCTTTTTTTGTTTCCTGGGGTTATTATTTTTGCAACCTTTGGGTGCGTGCATTTATGACATTTCTTGAATGCATTTCAGGGACCGTATTCCAGTGCAAGTGAATGGGATGATACAATAATTTGTCACTTGATACCATGATTTTGGCAGAGCTACTTGAGCATGAAACTCTAACAGAATGGGCATTAAAGAGCAATTTTGAAGTTTCCTTATGTGCTATGACCTGATGTTTGCATGAGCTGTGAGAATCATATTTCTCAAGCTGTGCTGAGCTGGGGATGGTATGCTTCACTGCTGGTTTTTTATCCACCAGTAAGACAACATGAACACATGGATACAAAACTTATTTGGGGAGACCAAAAGTTTATTCCTGCCTCTACCACTGAGTTGAGGCTGCTCAAGTAACTTCATTTGAACTTTGTTTCTTTTTCCAGTGTGTGCCTGATTTGACTGACTCTTTAGAGCATATGCGATTTGGGAGATGGATGTGTTTTCCTATATGCTTATGCAAGGTCCAACTGCAGTTGTTGTTCTGGATGCTTTTGTAGTTCATAAGGTGAATATATCACAGTTTCAAGGTATTTAGTACCAATATTTGAAAAGTCTTCACTGAATTATTTTTTCTCGCATAAACCCTTACCTAATGTCTCTAGCAAATGGAGACTATGAGGGACTGTCTGCCTTGGTACTGCATCAGTATCGTGGTTTGTATGCAGAGAAATAGAGTATTGCTAATTAAATCATGCCATGGTTTGTATGAGGAAAATAACTAAATATTTACCTGTTTGTTATAATACTTAAAAATATAAACCCAGTAGCTGCCATTGTAATGGTCACAGCATTAGATCCATCAGAGCTGTTAGACCCTGTTGGCACTCTGCAACCTGAAGTGCTCCTACGCAGGAGCCTGGAGAGTTCCCTGAGGTGGGGCTTCCAAAAGTGACACTAGAATTTGTTGCAGATCACAGGTTCTGGTGTGATGTTGGGCCTATCTGGCTCGAGGAGTGTTTCTCAACTCTCAGATGTCCACATGCAGGTTTACGGGTACTGCTAACAGGTATCTTCTGCAGCAGTGGTCCCCCTGGAGCGCCTTCCCTTCAAGGCTCAGGGATGAAAGGTGTAGACAAAGCATAGCTCTTCATCTGACAGTGCTAACCTCTGCTGACCTGGATTTCTGGGAGGAAACTTTTACTGGTGTGTTCACCAGGCATCCAAGTTTTTAACCTTCTTTCATTTTCATACTACAGAAGGAATCCTGTCAGTCTGTTTTTAGAAAGAATCATGTCTGAAGTCTGTTGGACAGTTTTTTGGTAATCTAAGAAACTTATAAGATACTTCCAAAAAGAAAGCACATTTTTAAAATAATTTGGGCATGAGAAGATGCTGCTACTGAGCTAAGCAAATGTATGAGGTGAAGTTGTTTATTGTGTGCTACAATACAGGTATTGTACAGTTGAGAGGACCGATGGCTTGGATGTTATATCAGTGGCAGGTCTGTGATGAGCTCATATATTCAAAGAACAGAAGCTGGGAACTGTACACAATGACTGACAGGCTTTTTAGTTGCCTTTTGTCTGTTTTTAAATATTCTTAATTAAATTAACATCATCTGAATGAGAGACTGCAGTGCCACGCTGACAGAGCAGCTTTCAGTGAGCAGCCATGCTTCCTGCTGGCAAGTGATAGCAGTGTCAAATGATGTTCAGGTGGGAGAGAGCTGGTGCAGACCACCTGATTTCCCAAACGTGAAAACAACTAATTTATTCAGTTTTTGCTTTAATCGAGCATTAGGGTGGAAGGATGAGAGTAAGTACATTTCCTTTGCGGTTGTGCCAGTACTTTCACTTGGAAAAATACACCCCGCTCTGGTTGTAACGAGGAGGCATCGTAAAGCAGAATTACGGTTAAAGCAAAACTGAGTTTAATTTGACCAAGAGACAGAAGACAATGGTTTTAATCACATGGAGAGCTTTCCTGTGAGAGATTGAGTTTCTCCTCACTAAAAAATGTCTCATTGATTTATTTTTGACATGGATGGTCAAGAAGCAAAGCTCTATCCAGCTGTAGCACTGCTGCATCAGATCCGTGGATTTAATTTCCTTTAAGAATCATCTCTTGCTCCTTTAAAACATGTTTGTTTTCTGTTTTGTTGCTTTCTCTTGGAAAGGGAATTATCAAAGGTGACAGCTTTTCATCATTTATGACATTTGCTAAATGTAGGGTTTAACTCCTCTGTGAAATGTTTTTGGTAAAAAAGCCTTCATCAGTTATAGCAGGACAAGAAAAACTGCATCTCTCTTTAAATTAAATGAGGTAAAGTGGACACCCAAGTCCATAAACTCAGGGAAGACCTCTCTCAAAACTGAAAAAAAGTATCTAGTTTATATTTTGCCAGCAACCTACAGTCAGAAGACTGCCAAGTGGGCATGCTGCAGAGGAGGGAAATGCTGTAACCTCCTCTGTGATGTTAGATTAGTGACCTGATGCCCTGCTGTTGCATTGCCCTTGTCTGCTGGAGGTGTCAAATAACTGTCTGAGTAGAAGAATGGAAATTAATAGGTGATAAATTTATTTTGACACGGATGAGCTGTGTGATTCAGACGGGGGAAATTGCAGGCATAATGCATTCAGGAAATACAGTCAAGCAGGCAAAACTCACAAGTTCATGAAGAATATTTGGATGTTGGCATCTCTGACAAGTCTCAATAACACATACTGTTGCTGAAAATGAAAATGGGCAAGTTTTTCCTTAACTGTCTGGAGGTTTGTTGGACACATTGGGGGCAGGATTCAGAGTTAACAAGACTTAATTAGTCTGTTCTAGCCTGGTAGTGCAGACAGTAGTAGCTGTACTGACAGTAAAACTCTGCAGATTGACATAAACTCTACAGAAAAAGTCCAGCCAAGATAAACTCACATCATCTTTTCATGTGTGTGTTGGTGTGTGTCCTCAGGTATCAATTTTCTCTTCTGGGCTTAGCAGATTATTTCTATGAATGGCTTCTCTGTCATTATGAACTTAATTGAGTAACCAAGACATTTTGACGAGTATGTAGATTTCTGAATTATAAACAATTTCTAGAAGGATATTCCACCTTTTTGCCAAATAAAATGTACAGTAGTTACATGTCAGTGAAATGTCATTGCACTTTATCAGGGCACATATTCATTCCAGGCCAACCACTATGAAAACTTACAGGTTGGTTTGGAGAAAAGATTGACTATTCAAAGTTGCCCAGAGTTTCACTGGCAAAGTGATAACAAAAATACTGATAATGTTGTTATTAAAGATATACCTATTTTTAAGGGGAGGAAAAATGATTCTTAGGGGGAAGGTATTCTGAGGGAGAAAATTATTAAAATGGATCCGTTTCTGGTTGGTTTTGGTTGGGGTTTTTTTGGGGGGTGGGGGGAGGGCTGTTCTCTCTCTGTTCCTCCCCTCCCTTCCCTCCCTTCTTCTCAGTTCCTGGCACTTAACTTCTCATGGAGGAGGTTGGTGTGACAGCTGTTGTTCAGCTAAAGCTCTGCATGTAGCAATCCTTATAAGAAATACTGATTTCTTTTTTTTTTTTTTTCTAGTATCATGAGTCAAAGTATCTCAGATTCACAGAGGATCACTTCTTTTCAGTATCGGAAGAGGGTAAGAACAGAGGAGCTGAAGTAAAATCCTGCTTGCACTCTGAAGTCTGACATAATTTAGCATATGAGATGTTGATTGTCGTGTTTCCCTAGGTATTACATAGCAAACTTGAGGTGCTTAAGAGAGCTCCCACTAGGCCATGAGTGAGGAGAGTATTTATCCTGCATATTAATCTTGGCAGGGCCTGAAATGAAACACTCAGGAGATAAACAATTTTATAATGCTGAATGAAAAGAGCAATGCCTTAAGTGCTGTCAGCAGGCTATGCTGAATTCATCTGGAAGGCAAGTTTCTTCGGGATGATTGCACTGTGCCACGGTCAGGAGAGTATTGCAGGGGTTATGTCATGTTTTATAGAACACTGTTTTTCTGAAAGGAATCTGTTCAGAAGAAAAATACCCTAAAGAAGAGATGAAAGCACCATTTTGGGGTTTTGTCTAAGCAAATAGGTGAGATTCCCCTGAATAGAAATCTCCCTGTTTGTACAGCATCTGGTATAAAATCTCTCATGGACCACTATGGCACAGTATAAAAATTTATTAATTATTATAGTGTCACCTATTTGGGCACTATTGACTTCCCAAAAGCAGTCTTTCTATTACAGCGGCACAGGATTTTCTCCATCAATTCTTCAGATGTTTTCTAGTCTGAGAGCCCGATGCCTCCTCTCCCACCGCTTTGTGGCATCACTTTTGCATCAGCACAAAGGGAGCGTGACACACACCCTGACTCAAAACTTGGCGTTTGGCATTCAGAGCGTGCTGATGCTAAGAGTAGGACAGCAATGAATGGTGTGGTAGGAAGAGCAGCCTCGAGGCTTTGCTGAGAGACAGTAATCCAGGGCTGCTGTCAGGCTTTGACAGTGTCAAAATATCGCAGAACTGTCATGCAGGAAGCCTCATTGCCTGGTGGCTCACTGCATAGTCTGAAACCTTCTGCTATTTTGTACAGTAGGATTGGTGATATAGTTTACATTATTTTTTGAATATAAAATGCCACTGTGTAACTGTTCAGTGTTAGCAGAAAGCAATTACAGGGAGATGTTGCCTATGCCATGAACAAAGCAGGCAGACAACTGTGAACTGAAGTTTGGGAATGGATTTGGTAATAAAGCAGCGCATCCTCACTGAACATGGCACAGCCAGACCTTATCTTGCTCCAATTTCAAAAGCAGCCTAGCAATAGCAGCAGGGAGCTCCGCACAGGCTCCTGTGCTGTGCTGGTGAGCCCTGTCTGAGCCTTGTGCTGGTCTTGGTGTCAGGTGTGGGAACGCACTACCGTCTGCAATTACCATCTGCCTGGCACTCTGCAGCTGTCTCGAGTAGGAGGAGATCACCGAATGGGAGAAGAATCCCAAGAGCAGCATCAAAAATGGCAAAGCGACCAAGAAGTTTGATTAACCAGGAAAGATCAAAAGGATTTAAGTTTGACCAGCTGATTAAGATATGACCTGAACTGTACAAAGACATTTTGGGTGGTCTCCCAAGAGGAGGAGTTTCAAATTAACTGAAGCAAAAATTCTGGCTGCAGGTCAGGAAAATTTCTGCAGCGTGAGCTCTCCGGCATCTGTTTACACCGGGTACCGCCTGGAGGTGCCGGGCTCGGCTCAGAGCCTCTTTGTGCCAGGCACAGCACAGGCGTACGCAGGGGTACAGGCTGCACGCCTGTCAGGAGGAGGGGGTCACCTGGGGCTTTCCATGCACACCAGGAAAGGCAACAGAGCAGATACTGCTTCAGAGGAGTCCTGCAGGAGAGGGGAGGTAGGCAGGATGAGCTATTAGGCTGTATTTTGCTTTCTGTGCTTTTGGCTTAGAGAGGGGTGGGTGTGGGATACAGGCTCCATGTGGTATTTTGAACTAGTTCATGTTGTTTCTTTGAACACCTTTAAAATGTCAGGAGACTTAAGGCATTTGTTACAACAAGCAGAGCCTGACAAACAGCTGATGATTTGCACCAGTGAAATGGGGAAAAAATGGCACTAGGGGAGGTTGTTCTTTCTCAGGTAACACCCACTGCCCCAGCAAGCCCCAGGGAAGGGTTTGGGAGGTCCTGCCTTCCCACCACTGACCAGCCTTGGCAGTGCTTCTCAAGCAGCCCTTGTTATGTGTTTTACCTGAATGTATAAATAGGCATATATTTTTAATATAGATATATACATTTTTAAAAAAATCTATATATTAAAATATATAGATATACATGTTGTTCCTCCTATATAAATAAAGGTGCAGTATTGGAATTGGCCTCCTGCTGGAAGCACGTTCAGTTTGTCACCTGTTGCACTTTGCTGTAGCTTGTTCAGAGAGAGATGAAAGTTGATTTTATCTTTTATTTCCAGTGTCTGGGAGGACAAATAAAGAGTCTAGAAATGTAGATAAACTACTGGAATTATTGTAAGCAATACTGACTGGAGGAAAACCCACTTTTTTCTCTTGGGATTTTGCTCATTTTTTGTTGAATGAAGTCCTTCCCTTTTGCCCTCTGAAATTAGCCAGAAGTTGTTGATAACTATTTGTTGTTTTCTCATCCAGCAATTATTAGTGTTGAGCTTTAGACAGCTTTACAGCCCATCACCTATTTTTTCCTTAGATTTGATATGGAAGAAGCATAGTCAATTTTGTGATTCTGACATACATGAAAATTAAATATTATTTCTGAGTAAATGGAAGATGCTGGAATTCATGGGCTGGAAAATCAGCTGATGAAGAAAACAGCATAGCACCAGTTGAACTAAAACCTTTATTATAACTTTGCTATGAGCGTAATGTATGTAAATGTACTTTCCTAGCATAGCCGTAACACTAAGCTTAGTCCTGCTGTCTCTGAAGTCAGTAGCTGAGCTACAGGAGGGAAGTGGCACAGATGGGCTGTGCCAATGGGTGGTGCTCTGACCTGCACGTATCTCACCAGATCTTATTTTCAACACCTCTCTAGGACAGAGTTTGAAGATGGACTCATCAAAAAGAGGACAAAGAGCAGTAACATGCATGAGAAATTTCTTAAATTTCAAAATTCACCGTTTCCAGTTGCTGGACTCATTGCGTGCCAGTAAGTTAGGTTTTGACTTGAAAGAGGCTTTTGGTTCAGGGTGCATCTGCAGTAGTTGGGGGCGGGGGGCAGGGTGTGACAAGATGCAAGCCAGAGCCACGAGGGGCTGCTCCAGAGATTGTCATGTCTTGTGGCCTTACAAGGGTTCCTGAGGGCAGCAGCAACAGAGCAGGTTAGGACGAGGAAGGCAGATGGCTGCAGACTTGCTCTGGCAGGTAGAAAACATGGCAAGAGGCAATTTCTTCTTCATAAGGGCATGTTGCCACTGCCTCTTCTTTTGGCTCAGACAGCAAAAAGCTGATTTCTCCCTTCGGAGAGGGTCAGAAAATGTGAGGACGGGAGAAAGAGAATGGGGTCAAGAGCTGGGAGTGAAAGGTTGATTGTGTGGGAGTGCTCTCCCCAGGCACAGACCGTCCACAAGCAGAAATAAATTGTGTGTATGAATAGAAAATTGATGGGGTCTGACCTTGCTTACTGAGGAGTTTAATGAGGGTTCAGACAATGACATCAGGGGAAGGCAATATTTGCCCTAATTTTAATCTTTGTTTATCTTTACACAGCCTTAGAAAAAAATGTTGTTCTGTATTTTAAACCACGGAACAAGGACAGAGGAGAGAGAACAGCTAACTGCTCTGTCTCTGAATACTATTTTAACAAGAGGTCCCCAAGCTGATTCAGGTCTGTATCATAATTTGCTATGGAGTTTGTGCTTTTATTAGAATTACTAGCGAAGTCACAAACTCAGTTTACCTGGCATCTCCTGAGATGAAGGGAACAGTATGATTGTTGGAATGGCTGTTGTTGGTGCACCTTGTTTTTTTTTAATTTACTAATGTTATTTTTCAGGTATAGAAAGTGTCATTATTACATGGATGGGCAACAATACTTCACTTAGGTTTTGGTTCACTGTTTTTGCTTGTTGAAACATTGCAAGAGATACAAGTTTTCCTTTTCTTTTTTTAGTATGCACAAAGTCCAAGTTGCAACACTCAGGACTTGGACATTTCCAAGATGTGATGGAGTCTTAGGGCAGGAACTAAAAGGTGGTTCCCTGCCAGGTCTGAGCTGCTGCTTAGGGAAAACAAGCAATAGAAGAGATGTTATAAAGAAAATAATTGGTTTTTTTTCCTTTTGACAGCTGGCTAATCTTTCTGAATTTGGAAGGTCATAGTCACAAGGCATAGGCAGAGTAATAATAGCAACACGTGTCTGACAGAATGCCTGCTGCTTTATGGCTATTAGGAAAATACCACAGGAATTAATTTTTTAAAAATAGCTCAGTGTTTGCAGGCACAAGGGGTGTGACTATGACTGCAGGAAAAATTTCTAGTTCCTAAAGTAAAAAAAATCCTGTTTGCTTAATATTTATCTTGAGGAGTAAATTGGCCTCTTGTGCCAGAGAAAACAGTCTTTGGGTTCAGCAGGTCCTGAGGCAAAGAATTGTTTGGGCAGGATCTGGCAAACACTGCCAGGTGCGGTGTGCTTTATACCTAAAGTGAATCTTCCTGGTAGACGGGGGCCTAAACTTAAAAGTATGCAGCTGAGGATAAAAGGCTTTGATAGCCTGTTTTTCATCAAAAGCTCAAAACAACAGCAGCAACACAGCTGGAAGATGGAGCGAAAAAACTTGGGGTCCTGGAACAAACTGGAGGGTAAGAGAAAAAGTGTAGCTGGGAAACTTTGAGAGCTGTGTGAGGAGGAAAAGGAGGAAAAGGCAGGGGTGGAGAGAAGCTCCCTGTGCAGAGGATGGGGAGCTGTACCCCCACATGGTGTGCTGTGGTGAATGCATCTGTTGCAGTTTAGTCCAAGCTGGCAGCTGAGCATCACGCAGCCACTCGCTCACTCTTCCCCCCTCGGTGGAATGGGGAGGAGAATCGGAAGAAAAAGGTAAAACTTGTGGGTTGGGTTAAGGACAGTTTAATAGGACAGCAAACGGGGAGGAAAATGACAACTACCAGGACAGTAAGCAACTCCAAAGTGCACACACACACACTTACCGTGGGCAAGATAAGGAAATTTTCCAGTTCTGAATTCACAGCCTTAGCTACTTGTTGCTTAACAAAAGTCTTGGTAATGCTTAGAAGCAACACCAGTGCCTGCTCTCCTGCTGTTCATCAAGGATACCTGTCAGGATCCTGGCTTCCAGGGCTGCCTCGGCACTGTCGGGTAGGTAGTGCAGGCTTGATAGGCTGTATAAATTCAGGTGGTTGTTCTTCATGGACCGCCCAACTATGAAGGCTCAGGAGCAAATGGGGCTTCTTCCAGTTCAATTTGTAGAGACTTGGTTTGAATTTGTTCACACCAGAGGCTCAGTCCAGCCCTAACTGAAGCCGGGGCAGTGGCAGCAGGATTGGTTCCTGCCAGAAGTTAGAAACCCACCGCAGCAAGGTGTGCAAGTGTTGTGATGCCCATGGCTGCCTGCTGTCATGCTGTGCAGAGACACCCGTGCAAGCCAGCATGTGTACACAGGGCAGCATGGCTGCGTTAACGCAGTCTGTGCCCATGCTGGTTTATGCCACTGGAGAGCTGAGCTCCCGCTGGGGGAAATGGCACACTTAGCGCCCGTCTGGAGTGGTGTTGGCTTGGCACTGGGGACCCGGCTGGGTGGTGGATATTTGCCTTTGCACCCTGCCCAGGGATTAGAGCTCTCAGCTGGCACTAACTGGGGACAGCGCAACCTCTCCACCAGCCCAGAGGGTTGTAATGACTGCAACCAGAGGAGGTGGCATGAGGGTTTGTATTTTGCAGCTAGAAGTGTCAGTATTTCAAGTATAGTGCTTATGAAATTGCTAGTAGGTCTGTTGAAGAGCTTTTGACAGGTTGGTGGTGTCGCTGTCAGCTGGACTGGAAGCTCTGCAGCAAAACTGTAATGTGCTGAAACGTGAGAGCTGCAAGAGCTCTCCCTTTGTCTTGCACTGATACTGCCCTGGTTTCATGTTGGTGCAAAGGCACTTTGTAAAAAGACTTTGAATGCTTGTAGTTGTGGTTTAATTAAAGAATCTACTTTGGAGCCTTGTAGAGCACTCTGCGTAGGAGAGAAGAATGACGTGTTGTACCTAGGTAGGAAGAAAAAAAGCTGTAGCACAAAGCAGAATATGGTGGAGAAGCGAGGGATGTTGCATTTCAGTTCTTTGATGTAGGCAAAAGAGTTTTTCAGGTACAGGAGAAATAGGATTTTAAACAACAGTTCTAACTTGGAGTAAGAACTCCTTTGCTACATCTGCTTTGAAATGCTGCTTGGGTGTTTGTTACTGGAGCACACGTGGCTCTTCTGCAGTGAGTTTGCCAATGACAGGGAAGATGCCTGTTAGAAATTAACTAGCAGCTGAGACAAACCACATGTGAACAGCTCAGGGAGGACGGTGATTTCATCAGTGTCTGATCTACTTGCTTGTCTCATGGCTGCCCAGGTTCCTTTGTAATATGTTTTTGATTTTCTTGGCTTTCTGTACAGCAGCCTTCTAGATGCCTGTTCAGCAGTTCCTTCAGGAGAGAAAGATGCGTTTCTCTGAGCAGCTAAGAGGATTCATTTTAATCAGAAGCAAGGTGTTGTGTGTGGTATTAACGAAGGACCTGATCTCATGCCACGGAAGGTAATGGCAGCTGGGTCCAAAGCGTCTGCAGTGTGCCTTGCCTGACTGTGGTGGCGGCAGAAGGGCTGAGTTGGAGGTCCAGGCTTCTGGAAGTTGTGGGCAAATTAAACTTGTTTGCAAGCTTCTCCCATTCAGTAATGTTGGATAATGGAGGCTTTTAATTGTGCTGCTGCTTTTATCTGTCTGCTACTGCAGGTTAGGCTAGTCGGCCTGTCTCTGCTGTGGCTGTGTATCAAGAGGACAGCGTGTAGCAGCAGGATTTGTGAGTACGTTCAAGTCAATGGCCTTTACCTACCTCTGGGTGCACGATATAAACATTTGCCCACTTCTCTTATCTGCCATGTTGGGTGAGTTTACTCACCTTACCTACAGCAGTATAAACAGGGGTGTGGAGAGGCGCACAGAGAAAATTCTTACCAGTCCTTTGAACATGTTAAGGGAGCTCCTGGGCAGCCTTACCTCAGCTAAAAGGCCAGTGGGTGAAGCCTGAGACCTTATGGGTACAAGATGTTTGTACTCCCAAAAGTGAGGTCATCAAAGGATAGAGCTCATTTGTGTAGTCCGTACACACGCCCAAAGGGAGTTGTTGCCCCATTGCTGAGATGTGAAGCAGGGGTTGTGCATGTTGAGCGTCAGGACACAGCCATCGTTCCAAGGATGTTTTTAATAGCAGGGTTTGAAAATCCCCCTCGCGTATTATTTTGCATGCCGCAAGATTACCTTGCAGTCACTGTTGGCAGCCTTGCATGGTGTGGAGATGCTATGTTCCTGGGCTGTCCCAGGCAGGCCAGCCATTGGAAAACTCACCAGTTGAAGTGTCTGTCAGTGCATTTCGGGGCCAGAAATGGAGTCCAGTTGTTCTGCAGTCCCCTACTGGTGAGTGCAGTTGCAGGATTGCCTACATTCCACGTTTGTGCCTCCTGTGGTTTCACCTGCAGTTGCCTTGTGAGGGGTCACAGTTCAGATCTGTTTGCCGCATGCTCGGGATATTGCCCTGTTTGGGGTTTTTGTGCAGTTTGCTACCTGCGCGCTAGGACCTAGTTGCAGTACGCAGGGGATTTCAGTGAGAGCAGCTGGTGCAGAGGGTGGTACTGAATGGGTCTCCTCTGTTGAGGGTCCTTCTTTAGGAAGGAAGACGACTTGCATGTCAGGGAGAGAAAATCTCCTCCTTACCTTCATCAGGCAACATGAAAGTTGGAATTTGGCCGATGTCTTCAGTAGCACAGCTCATACCTCTGACAGAACTTGAGAGAAAAATGAAGAGAGTTGTACACGTTAGGGACCACCCGGTCTCAGCCCCGTCGCGGAGGGCTGGTCGTTGCTTGTGTCTTTGCTGTGATGCCAAGCACACTCTGTGCACTAAGTGGTGTCCTGGAAGGGGATGGCTGAATAGAAGGTGAGGAACAGTGTTAGGAAGAGCCTGAGCGAGGGGCCTGAGGACTGGAGCTCCGTAGCCGAGCCATATTTGAACCCTTACCATTTTTCTCTAGCTCCCTAACTGCCTATGTAAGCTGATTGAAAGCCACACGGTGATGAAGGCATCCGTTGAGGCACCGCGTACTTTCTCTGCCTATTTTTCATCTTAATGAAATCATTTTTTCAAGCCCCAGTCACATATCTTTATTTGGCAAACAAGTTCCTCCAATAAAAGCTGGCAGAGTAGCTCACAGTGAATTTCCCAGCGAGCGTGTGAGCATGCCAGGGCTGCTTGCTAATGCACAGCCGAACTGCCAGAATGCTGAGGTTCCCTAACACCCCACAAAACTGTGTGATGCACCTTGGGGGGTAATTAAACATCACTTGGTTTTAGCAATCAGCCTTCGGTAATGGATTTCAGCCAATTAAAATATAATTTTATAAGCAGGATAGAACCAGTGGCATGTGACAGGAGGGTGACTGAATTGCTCAATGTTTAATGACACTTCTAACTACACAATAAAGGTGCCTGGTTCTATGTAAATTGACGCATGCTATAGAGTTGTGGGGTTTAATATTAGTGAGCAGTTTCAGTGTCTTCGAGCCCTGTTTATACATGCCGAGGCACAATTACTAAAGGCATCCCCTAGACTATTACCAAGAATCATGCATATTTGATATTTAAGAGAGGACACTAAATGCCCTGTCTGGGCATGGAAACTTTGAAGAGCCTCATGGGGTCACAACTTCTCCTGTCCAAGAAACGGAGGTAAGATGGCAACATTTCCTGAGCTAACTCAGAACTTCAGAGGGATGAAAGTTAAAGTGTCTTTCCTGGACACTCCTCTGAATCCTGCTGATCAAATTTCTTGCCTTAGACAGTCTTCCAAGTATTTTCTTCATTTAAAAGCATAAAGGGCACCACTCAGTGTTTATTTGGGTTTAGTTCTCTACTCGCATTGGGCTGGATGTCAAGATGGTCTTTGCCGAGAACTCTGGTGGTGCCATCACCAGATCATAGAATCACAGAATGGTTTGGGTTGGAAGGGACCTCAAAGATCGTCTAGTTCCAACCTCCCTGCCATGAGGTGCCACACATCGCAGGAGTTCCCAGATGAGGAACTCTTGCTCTTGTGCTAGACCTGAACCCAGGAATGCGAGAGTGTGTTTCACTGTGCTGCTCTCAGTATTTGTATCTGGGTGGAAAGGTCTGGGGAAAGGGGGAGAAAGTTTGCTTGTACCTGGCATCCCAAAATACAGGTATTAAGATCCAATGAGTAAATTCCAATAATTGCTAGAGCGAAATAATAGGCAAGAGACTTGTTCTTTTAAGCCAGCCAGCTTTTTTTTTTTCTTAAATTTTGGATGTTGCCTTTGATCTGTTACCGGTCACCTATCAGGGCATACTTATCTTTTTTCTCTGAGCACTTGTGGTACACCTGTATTAATGTGCTCATCTGTGAATAAAATCATGTAAAAACATACTTTAAATTAGCAGTGATTCCCTTTTTTGGCAGAACCACTGTGGAGCAGCTGTGTGACAACACGAGACACAGGATCTGAGGAAAAATGCGTCTGTGGGGCTTCCTGTTGTACTGCCTCTGTGGATGGGGAACATGCCGTGAGGGGGAAGACTGACAAGATGCTGTTCGAGGGCCTTTGAGAGCTTGGAGGACCTGAGGGTTGTAGCCATGGTCAGTGTTTTTTCCCAGGACTACATGAAGGTAGGACCATGTCTGAGGACACCAGACACAACTCTTGCTAGGGTCCGGATCATCGTGTGAAGGTGGTGGATCCAGCATCCTTGGGATTTTATTTGCAGGGATTTTTGTGAGCCTGTCCCACAGCTGCATCTCGGTATTAGTGGTCTGTGTAGAAAGAGGTAGTGTACAGGACGGGGGCGGGGGGACACATGACACAGCAACCTCTCCCCCTCCCCAGTCCTGCTCCCCTTGCTTTGATGCCACCTGCCCGAGCTCTGGCCTTTTGTGACTGGTGTCTTGTTTGCTGGCTCTGTTGTATCCATGGGTCTGCAAAGTACTTTTTGCAAAGCAGCTGTGCTAAGAGCAGGCCAGTTGTGCAACCCGAATGGCAAACGGGGTTTGCAGAGCATTTCCAAAGGGAAGGCTGTGTTTTACCATTCGTGTCACACAGCTGTCTCCTAAGAGAGCGCTCCCTCCCCTGCCCACAGTGCACGGGGCACACCTCTGTAGCTTAAATCGGGACTTGTGAGACTTGTGGCTGGGTGGGTTCGGGGCTGTTTCTGCGAGTGGCAGTCTGGGGAGTCGGGACCTGCAGCAACATCGAGCCCCACAGGCTCCAGCTCTCCCAGCAAAGGCCCGCACGGCGTCAGCCCTCCCCAGCCAGATCTGCTCCAAACGGCTCCCGGTATGGCTGGCAGCCAGCTCACCCTGGGTCAGCTGCCCACAGATAGAGTGCGCATCGACACCCCGTTGGGGAGAAGGGGATTTAATAGTATGGATGCATGGACATAGATTTAATAGTATGGATACAGGTATTGTGTGCTATGGAACCTCAGGGCCAGAGGACAGTCCCAGGCATGTTTAACTGACTGATAAAGCAGTGGCCTCTGTGGAGTTTGTGAAGGTTTATTTCGGTTAATTTGGCATTGTTACAAACAGCCATTTTGAGAGAAGAATCTTTCTTGAACCAAGTGGAAGATTATGTGACTGCCACCAGAGCCGAGAGGGTTTTGCATAGTCTGTGGAAGCTTAACATTGCCAGCTTCCCTGTAGAGGAGAAAGATGGGCACTCGCTAAGATACACGTCCAGTCCTTTTGTTGTTTCAAAGCCAATTTTCTTTGAAAGGGTTTTTTTTGTTGTTGTTTGCAGTAAGAAGCCACCAGTACTGGAATGTGTACGGGCTGCAGTAATCCTGCTTCATACAAAGGAGAGTTCTGTCTTGGACCATCCTGATGGGGAAAAATCTGGTAAGTTTATTTCTTCCAATTTTTGATCCAAAGGAGGGGCAGCACAAAAGGCAAGGGCAGAGGTGATGTGGTCCCCCCCTTCTGCTGGGGCCCCAGTGGTATCAGAGCAATGAGGGTGTCTCCCTGAAATCCCACGTAAGTGACAATCCCAAGCTTTAGCACTGGTGGTGCATGCAAATGCAGTAAAATCATTCTCTGAGTACACGCTGTAGCTTGTCTTTCTTGTGCCAAACTCAGAACCGAGTATCAGAAGGCTTCGGGATGAGAGTCTGAAATGAGAGCATGGCCTGTTGAAATGCATGACAAAGAAAAACCTCTGGGAGAAGCATGTGGAAGAGAGCTATTCCTGGCCTGAACAGAAGGTAAAAAGTCATAAAGTCGAAGGTTAATAAAAACCACTGGAAAAGTGCTGTAGTATCTTGTGGTCAGAGGAAGGCAGGATTTGGCTGTATCACAGAGAGAGGAGCATCCTTATTCTCTGTGTTGTATAAATACTTGGCTTCCTTGCTCAAACACTTAATACTGGCCTCAGCCTATCAGCCACAATACCCACGCGTGTGCACAGACACGCACACAGTATGTGCACTTATATATAATGTTTCCTGGTACTCAGAGTACAGAGCTGCTGTAGCGATGACCTTTTGGCTCTAGGGATGTGGTGTCTGCAATACCTGTAGAAGAGTGGTTTGATGGCAATGGAGCCTTGTTTCGGGGTCTTGAGGAGTCCTTTAATAGCTGGATTACAGGGAAACAGTAAAGTGGCAAAAATCTGCCCACACGCTACAGAATGAGATTAAATATTACTAAGAGTAAAGAAAAAAATTGGTTTGATTCTTAACAGGTATGGGGAAGTAACCTGAAGAAAAATAAGGATGGGGTGCCTGATCTATAGAGCAGGGAATTATTTCTGTCTATCCAGAAAACTGAGGTCCACTTTGCTTCATTGTTGGACATCTTACTGAGAAAATGAGGGATGCATCTATACTTTTGACATGTATGAAGCATGTATAAGCATGATATCCCATCTGGCTTTCTGGCATTACATTAGAACTTTCTTAGGAAGACAAGGTCACTAAGTCCAGTGATCACTCAGATCCAGTAATTGGGTTATTTGCCATGGAAAGAAACTTCTATCCTGATCTCAGTGATGTTACTCAGGCCATTTGTCAAGTTTAAGGAGAGAAGTAACAAAATAAACCATTTGTTTTTCAAAAAATAGGCTATCCTAGCCCAAAGCAACCAGCCAGAGCACCGTCTGGATGACAGTTTGTTTCAAAGCAAAGGAACAGGGTTTGGGCTTGGAAGAGGTCGTACAACTGCACCAGGAGAACTGGTAAGAGCAGAGCAGCTAGAACGTGAGTTGATTCATTTTGGACTTACAGTCCTGAAAACCTCCATGGAGCTGGGGTCTGAACTCTGTAGGTGCTTCAGTCTCCACTGTTAAAGTTGCCTTTGTGGTCCCTGAAGGTCTTTGGTCCGTTGGCATCGTCCTCTCAGCCAAATAAAGCGTTACGGACCTTCAGCATGCATTTCCTCACATACCACTAGGTCACTTTGATGCAATAGTTGTGCTCTGAGAACGCATTAACTTTCAAAGCTTGAGGAGGTTTCTGTGTTCTTTCAAACCACTGCTGGAACTTACCACTATAACGTCATTTATTTCTTTCTAAAGTTGCAGGATTACATCAATGCATTTCTAATCTCAATTATTAATTTTTTTTTTTAATTGGTGTGGAAAAATCTGAATTCGTAAAACCTTGTGTGACCACAGCACATCAGGCTAAAACAGCAGGTAAGAAAGTTTTTTAACCACCAGGAAAACATTGATATTTTGGTGTTTGAGATAGATATATATATATAAATAAAAATTGCATAGGATTTAACTAGGCCTCAGTTGACAGTTAATGACTCAATCTTTCTAAGGTTCACAATTAAAATTTTAAAGACAGCCAGCTATAGTTTGTCTTGTTGCATAGCTTCAAATGCAGCGTGAACAGGTTTCAAGGCGACTGCCCCAAGGCTTGATGCAAAGTCTCTCCTTGTGGCACTCTCTGAGACAATTTCTCTGCCTCGTCTGCAGGGAGGAACAACCTGTCATGGAGCGTGAAGAGAGAGCGAGCTGCCGCTTGGCTTGGAGGCAGGCGCTGCTGTTGTGAGTGTTCTGCTGCTCAGGGTTGTCTTCTCCACACTAATCTGACTCGTATTAGGCTGGTCATTGTAATCACCAACTATATTAAAACCAATGTTTTGACCTCCAAATCTAGGGTAATTTACTGAAGGAAACCTAGGGAAGCTTTTCTCCAGAGTGAATGGGGTTTATTGCACACACTCCCTAGGCCCTTAATGGCTTAGCTCTGATGAGGGGTGAGGTGGCTGCGTAGAACGGAACCTGGAAACAAAATCTATCGGGTCCTTCCATTGTACTCACTTTGAGGTTAGCAACTGCAGAAAACGAACACTGCTACTGATCATGGTACCTGTAATTTATGAAGAATCCATTTTCAATCTTTTTTAGGGAAAAAAAGTTGAACATGCCTTTTCAAAACATGAAATTATAAGCTGGCAAGAGGTTATACAGTACATTTGATAAATGTTTTCCTGTTAATTTAGTGCTTCTCCTGCTTGCTGAAGCATTTAATCAGGAATTTCTAGTGGCACCGTTACCTTTTTATGAAACCCTAAGGAGGAAGGGCAGTTACAGCCGACTTGACGTGAATACCTCAGGCCGTATTCCCGTCTCTTTCTCAAGGCTCGCATGCAAGTGGCAGTACCTGCTCCATCCCGGCTGAGCGTGTGGCTGTATGGAGCTGCCTGAGAGGGTGGGAGCAGCGACAACTGGAGAGTGAATCATCCCAACATGGAGGAGGTGACACGAGCAGCGTCACGGCACAACCAGCTGCAGAGGTGAGTGACTTTGCCAGACAGGCAAAGACTATCTCCGTGTCTGCTGCCAGCCGAGATGTCGGGTGTTAACAAGGCTTTACGGTGTTACTTGTTTGATTGTAAGGACGAAATGCATTTGTACAACACCGAGACTCCTCGTGTCACCTGAGTACTCACTTCTGTTTACCTTCTGAATTCATTCAGATCCTGAGTTCTAAGGGTCATCTGTAAAGGGGCAACCCCCCCTTTTAGTCTCGCATAAATAGCAGATAGACTTCTATTTCAACCAGGGAGTCTCAATCTCAGAGAGCTGTAGTAAAGACCATCGTCATCCACTGTAGGTGAACCGGACCAGAATATGTTAATCTCATTAGGTGCCAAAGAATATCACAGTTTGTGCACATTCAGTTGTGTGTGGAACTATAGCAGCTGCTGCAACTGCTTGTAAAATGGACATTTTATACTGCAGAAGCTCTTTAATTACCTGTGAAATTGTTCTTAAAAAAAGCTAGTTGAAAATCATCATTCTTCCTTTTGAATAATATATATAATGCTCATCATATTACAGTGAAATGTACTCATTTTTAAATCTGGTAACAAGAGCTACTCCACTTTGGTTGAATTGTCATCTTTTGGCTCATTTCACTGCAATAAAAATGAGACTTGTGGTCCAGAAATGAAAACAAGATTGCCAATTAGTAACAAGTAACAGCTTCCTTTACTGATTATTTCAAAATAAGCACAAGGTATTTCAACTATTCACAAATATTTCTGACATATTACAAAGTAACATAAGAGAAAAAGATCATGATCATATTTGAAGCAAAATAGTTTAAAAATGTTTACAAATGCATTGGTTTTACCTTTTCACAATGTTTGTTGATACAGTTTTGCAGGAGACTATCTGTTCGGTCAAATAAACTGCTGCTCTACATACTGTGCTTTGTCCTAGGGGACAGATTGGAAAAATATTTTCAAAACAGTACGTTGTCAGAAACAGGGGTTCGGAATACAACCTCTAATCGTCCTGCAATTTTGTCTTCGTGGACTCTGTTGCAAGGCTTAACATGAGATTATTTTTTTTTAATGATGGTTTTATAACGTGATATGATGCTGACATTTATTTTACATTGTATTTAAGTATTTAAAAGATCTGAGAACTATTTCTTCTGAATATACATTTTTTTAAGCTTTAAGGCTGCGCCACTAATAACGTTATCAATCTCCGGTCATTTTCTTAAAGTAATTGTAACATTTGTCAAATTTAGAATTGTTAGCAGCGATGATGATGATGTCCCTCACTTAAAAATCCCAAACTGAACCAAAGAATTCCCTGGGAAACTGCACACCACATGCACGATACATAACTAAAACATTAGTCCAAAGCTGTGATGACTATTTAGTTCCAGCTGGAGCTAACAGTTGTTCTAGTTCTAAAGAATAAAATGTCTATTATATACAGAAGGGTTGGGTGGAACATGGACAATTGACAAAGATCACTCAAGGCATTTCACGGTCTGAATTGTTCATACAGCATTAATGCAGCCGCCCTTTTTGCTCCCGTGTAGGCTCGTACCAGTTCTGGTTGTGCCAATGGGCTCGATCCTACAAGATGCAAGTTCTCTGCTCCAGGCTGCTCATCTTCAACTGAAGCAGGGGGTTCTTGCAGGGCTGAGAGCCCTGTAGGGCTTGCTCCTGAGCTAACTGCAAACTTGTACAGCGTTATCAGATGCCAGTTTACATCAGGGAAGGGTTTGGTCTTTTGCCTTCAGCGTATTACAACAGGAAAAACCACACCAGAGTTTTTCAATGAGCACCATTAACTGACTTTGGTAACGTATCTATTGGCACGAACAGCAGGATCAGAAAATATGCTGGTTTGTACAATAAGAAAGCACAGTTGCCAATTACCTTGCAACTAGATTCTGTAAATATTAAAACCATAAATATGTTAATAACCATACACATATACACAAAACACAGCAGTAGCAATATTACAGGATGCAGCACCTACTCTATATAACGGCTTTTTGTTAATACAGATGCAACACCAAAATAAATGCTATTTAATATGAAGCAAACCCTTCTTCACAGGTCAGTGGCAGTAAGCCAGAGTTCAGGTCCAGGCTTCCGCTAACCTGAGGTGACTCTGCAGCCTGATCTGTCCCACGGTCTAGCAAATCTCATCAATGGAAGAGTACAGGAAGATAATGACCATCAGTTAACACTAAAACTTTGAGCTGGAGCTTCCTTTCGCCACCATTTGTAATTAATTCTCCCTTTTTCACAAGTGCTCTTTGTGTGAGCACTCACCAGAGGGATCAAGTTACTACACACAAAATATGATTTAGGGGTAAGGATTAATAGAAACAACCAGCCTGAGTGGGATGAGAGTTCCTGAATCCTGGGAGGTGCTCTCCATGGTTTTAAGTGGAGTGTCAGAAGATTGCACTTAGCAGACCACTAGAAAGTTGTCACACTTCGACTTCTTTTTCGTGCAGTTCTGTTTCAAAGCTTGGTAGGAATAGCAGGAGAAGGGCTAGAGATGACTGTGCTGGTCCACTGTGTTTGCTAATGTTCCTCGGAGCAGCATCCTCTCCTCAAGATCACATCATCTAGTCCAATATCCCCAGTTCTTCCCTTCCCTTTCTCCCCTTTGAAAATGACCTGGGAACAGAAATAGAACAATTTGAGTGCAAAAATAAAGTAAAATGAAGGAAGCTTTGGTTGAGAGAAGTCTCAACAGTAAGAAAGCAAAAGCGTAAGATAGCTCAGAGAATTGTAACTGACTCACAAAAGCCTATTTATTCTGCTCAGAATTCTGGCTGGTTTTTCTGTTTCTGAGCTTCCCCCTTCTTCACTTTGGCAGGATCTTTGTGACGAACCAGCAGTTCCACACAGAGTTGCTCCAGCTGCACCATCTGCTGAGGTGAGATGAACTTCCACACAAGAGACTCCTGGGCGCTTTCTACCTATCATTCTCCCTCATGGCAAACACATAAAATCCTCTGCATTCTGAAAAATTTTGTCTACTAGAGGAGCTTTCCATTGCTGAGCACCTTGCAGCTGCCTTAGTTGTGGGAACTAGAAACAGCCATCTCATACTTAACAAAGTCTGGCTCCTGCAGACTCACGGTAATCTGCAGACGCACTGGCGCCTTGCAAAATGGCAGCGGAAGTTTAGGCTAAATCTGCTTAAAGCTATGCCTGAGTGGGAGAAATTCAACAAATATAAAGCTTGACTAGAAGGACTGGAGCATAAATCAGAGATGATACACAGAACGGCCAGCTGACTTTAAGAAATGCTTCCCATAAATCAGTATTGCTCACCTGTGCTACTGCTGTAGATTCAGAAGCCTGACCTGTTTAATATCATCAGTGGTTTTGACCATGGCTTAAAAATTATTTGAAGCGTACAGCAAAACTTTGTAAGAGTCTGCTGTTATCAGTGAGCTGGGAAGAGTTAATGCAGAGTCATAGACCAGAAATTCAGCTGTGTAGTTAAAAATAATTTGGATGCTTACTGAAGGCACACTTTTAAATAAAGGAGTAGGAACAGGTAAGGTCAGAGAAACTCTGTGTGGAATCTACTCAATTATTTTTTCTAGAAATTAAAAAAATAATTTCCAAATTCTTTTTTCAACCCTATGTTGAATCAATGAATTATCTTTTTAGATATCAGTAATTTTGGGTGTGCTTTAGAAATAATTTACACAGAGCTAAGTCACATTAGAAAGTGTGATGAACCTTCAATATTTCTCCTCAAGTTTCCAACCCCTTCTTCAGATCTGAAATAGAAACTACCTTCAAAGCTAAGCAGAGGTTGAAGAAAAATGCTGTGCTTTTGATATATCAGTTTATCTCCCAATGTTTCTAAGATTTTCAGATATTAAGAGATTCTCCATGGCCCTTCAGACAGTTTCTTCTGATTGCACAGAACCATTTTGTGTTATTGGCATAGTTAGGTGATTGTTTACCTCCTTGTCCAGATCAGCTGCAGGTATGCTGAAGAGCATAAAATCCTGTGAGATTGCATGTGTAACCTCCCTGTATTATCAAAACCGACTTATTTTCAGTATCTTTGCCCTGGTTTAGCCAGTTATTAATCCACTGGGGATGATCGTTCCTATCCCATGGCAATGTATTATTTAAAGTACTGTCCATGAGGAATCTTGATACAGGCTTTTTTGGACACCCGTGTGCAGCGTGCCATTGTCCACTAGACTGCTCTGCTCTTTCCTACACAGCGATGCCCTTAAAAGAGGCTCTTCGAGGTGGCTCAGTTCAGGCCTAGTTGTGGTTTCCCACGTCTATTGCTGTAGGTGGGGTTTTTGGGGATAAAACTATTTTGAAAAAACACACAATGACTCTCTTAGCCTTCATGTGACTCCATTGGCAGGGATCAAAGTAGTAAAACACAGGCTGAAATTGGACCCAGAAGACCAGCAGTCCAGTGCTACACCAAGTGTCTTCGGCTTCTCGTGCAAAAAGCCAAAAGGCAGCATGCGCATCAGTACTTACACTCTTGATGCCTAGTCCTCGCAAAGTGATGTGTGTCTGTCTCCAGCCATGGCCACCGTTTCTCCCCCAGATGGCGGGTCCATGAGCACCATTTTTCCTTACAAAGACTTGGAGAGCACCAGAGTGCACCTTATGCCTGAACGACAGGCACAAATCGCCGGCCTGAGCCATGCGACCCAATGGCAGGATAAGATGCGCTACTCTTCCTTCTTTGCCCTTGGGGTCAGAGATGGTCAGATACTGTCCCCCTGCAAAAGAAAAAGCAGTTACGGATTTTTGAATTCTATGTTGCAGGACCAAATGCATAAAAGTCATTTAAAAAATCAAAAAATAGAAAGGGCTCCTCAAGATCCAGTGAACCTTAAATAAAGCATATAGTTGCTGGAAGGTGAACCAGAACTGATGCTTCTGCCTCCTGCAGGGTAAGAATACAGTGCTGGTCTTCTATTTACACTGGTATCAAGTTAGGTCTTTCCTATCTAATTCTTACAAAGCAAATAATCTATCTTTTGAAAAGGAAAAGTTTACGTATTCATTTCTGACAACCCCTTGGTGACTACACGATTTTAAGCCCACAGTGAATTAAAGCTACTGTGTACATTTATACATCTTGTAAGCTATTTTTGCTGTTAGATGGACGAATGAAAAGGCCAGCATAAATGTTATCATGTAACTGAACAACGGTTCTGTCCCTTTTCTGTTGTTTGAAAACTGTTAACAGGTAAATTCTCAAAGTGTATCCATTTGCAAACATGGATAGCCTTTTTGTTTAACCATAATTTAAACTCTTAATCTGGATTAGATACAGAAAGCTAGAAACAGTAATGATTTCCAAATGACTGTTAACTTGATACTACTGTTAGAGACGACTTCAGGGAGTGTAAGTTGTCAGTGAACATACATACATCATTTCAAAACCCTGTTATTATCTCTGATCACGTATGAAGTAAAGGTGCCTTCAGAAAAATGCCTAGCACATGAAAAGCAGAGACTCTGATAGGTATGGCAACATCCATTAAACCGAAAAAACCCCACCAACACCTAAAACAGATGCATATGCCTTTAAGTCCCACACCCCCTCGCACATAGGCACTCAAAAACTACAATAAATGAGACTTCACATCTTGGCGAAAACCCACACCTGTAATTTTTCTTTGTACTTTTCAGTAAAACTTTTGCGTGATAACTTTAAAATCAGAACTCACCAAAGTGTGTGTGGGAGTCACTTAAGATTTTTTTATTATCATTTTTTATCTCACTCTGAACCTAAGAATCTTTTTTTTTAATCTTATCAAAAAATCCAAGTTTAAAGTTATTAAGGTAAAGGTGATGTGTAAGCTCCTTCGTTGAAACTGACGATGTAGAAATACTGGGGTTTTTTAAAACATTGTTGACAGACACAGTCTTTACGTATTATAGAATAGAACAATACTTTACATTTAAATTGTCACCCTGATACAACTCAGAGCTTTATTTTCTGAAAGTTTCTTTTTGAAAGCCACAATTATTTCCCTCAAAAGCTGTGAGATTTAACGACAATGCACCAGGGCTTGTCACACATAAAAGGAAAGCCACCCTTGTCTCCAATTCGCTACTTCTACGTAGTTTTCTAAGTCCCTTTGGCCTCAATGAGATTTAACAAAGCAAAGTATTATGCTGCTGTCTGGGGCCCCAGATCTGCACTTGCGCATGAAGTGGGATCCCTTTGTCCAAGGCTCTGTTAAAGTTTTTTTTGTTATTTGTTTGGGATTTGGGTTTGGTTTTTTTAATGCATTGGTTTTGCATCAAGGTCACTGTTAAAATAAGCACAGCAGAGTTTAACTAACTGCACCTGTTTGTTGTAGATACGATTATATCACTCTAAAAGTACCGACTTATTAACTGCATCTGTTTCAGATAGTTACAGTGACTGAATCCAATCAATAGGAAACAGTTAGGTAAGCACAAAGCCAACGTATCTGTAGGCAAGCCCCTGCAGGAAAAGGTCCCCTCAGATCAGCATTTTCTGCATGCAAGATAAGCTTATAAGGCTTCAGCATGGCACCTTTCAAAATGCACATTCTGATAAACCAATAAATAGCAAACTTTGAAAGGTGAAAGCAAACACTCGGGAACAAGCTGTGAAAATAAAGCTCTGCAACAAGGTATTCCAGACAGGAGGGAGTGGGAGGGTGACTTCAAGGGACTAGTTTTAACAGGTTATGTCAATAGCAGCAGAACATACACAGGAAACAAAAAGCTGAGATTGTCCCTGACTGGGAAGCGATGCAGGAGAGGAAAAAAAAAAAAAAGCCAGTTAAAAAGCATAGTTCTGGAACTTAACGTGTATTAACATGTATTTTGAGTACTGATAATGAATATGCTTTGACTGACTGACTTTCTGAGAAACAAAGCATTTTTCAAATCCATTGTTTCAAAAAGATGTTTGAATTATGTGTGATCTTTTTATCTTTTTTAAATGCCAGTCTGCAAGCAGGAGACAGCTACGTGTTTTCTCAGGAGGAAGGAGCTCTGCTCTCTGAGTCATTCATGAGACTTTCTAAGTGTTGTCAGGAGCACATGAAACACTAGAGCATGCCTGTGGATGGGGAGGGGGCCTGCCCACTAAGTGCAGAAACAGCCTGAAAAAGGTGCCGGGTCACCTGCTGCGGTGGCAAATGACTGTCTCATCAATGGCAGCGCAAGGACAGGCACCTACAGTGAGGTGGTGCGTAAGGAAAATGGCTCTCAGTGCCCTCACCCTCCCTTAACTTAACCTATAACATTTTACCGCCTGAGAGCGCGTTTCCTTCCCTAGGCTACCAGCCCCTCACATAATGTAAGCATTGTGCACTTCAAAGGCTGCTCCTCTGGGTATGAAGTAATCCCATCATTACGGGGAGCCAGAGATGTGTGTCTAATCCGCGGCGCTGTGGGGCACGCGCTGCTGGGGGAAGGGTACGCAGGCGAGGACAGCCAACTTCTTGGTGCCACTTACAGGAAATTCAGCAGGGGACAAAACACAACTGACTTGCAGCATTGCAGAGGCGCAGTTCTGCTGGGACTCCCCAGGAGAGCTGTGCGAGCAGCACCGGTGCCAGCCTCCTCCCATCCTGCAAGTGATGCGTGCATCCCGCACGCTCCTCAGTACGCTCATTGCACGGGCACTTTTTGCCATCCCAAACGTACCCAGTTTCAGAAGTCTCTGCATAGAGACTGACGGCACCAAACGTGTCTTCCTTCCAGATACTTAACAGTTTTCCTACATACAGGTTGCTGTAAGTCAGAGTAGAATTCAGTAAAATCAAACTCAGAGGTTAAACTAGAACATCATATTTGGCAGCAGAACAAAGATCAGTTCCAGCGTGTTCTATAATTGTGCTAGTAATATGGAAATTCTTGTGTTTGCATGGTGGTTTGAAAAATAAGCTTTGTTTCCCCAGAAATAAAAGTTGTTCTCTAGTCCACATTTTTGTTCTTCCTGATTCTTTTAAGACAGATAATCTTGTACTGAATACACTGACTACTCCTTCAGAGACATTCCTAACCAGCTATGATAAAAGCGCAGATTCTCAATTGCTCTTTCATGTTGATTTTTATACACAGAAGAGGTGTGGGGGTGAAATATATCCTGGAACTAACAGGAACAGAAGCTGTGCAAATTCATCATGTCATCAAGCTCAAGCCTGGGCGGTTCTTCAATTACAGGATGTGATCATAGACATGTCTCTTACCTGATGTGTCTCTGACTGGTTCCCAGTGCAAGTCATCATCTTTGTCCTTGAGCCATCCGCACAGTCCACTATCAAAATTGCAGCTGTGTACCAGCACACCTAGGCAGAACAGAGCAGGTGGTCAAAAAAAGAAAAAAAAAAAAAGGTGATTTGGCTTGTTTTGGTTGGGGAATTACGGCAATTTCCCTTGTGGCTGACACTAGCAAGTAAATATGAAAATTAAATGCAGCAGAAGGAGCACTAGAAAAAGAATCTACAAAAATATTAAATAAAAGGGATGCTAGTGTTGTTATTAACAATTTACACAATTTTTGACCTAAATCTTGTTAAGAAACAAAACTATAAAGGTTCGCTTCAGTGAGTGTTTTTTGTTTTGGTTTGGTTTTTTTTTTTTTTTTCCTTTTTCCAAAGCATAGTTTAAACAAGGGGCATAAGATGGAAGAGCCCTGTAAAAATGTATAAAACCTCAAGAAATCTCAAAAAATCCTAAACCGTAGGCCCTAAACAGGAGCTGTGATCTTTACCTGGATCATCATTTGCTTCAAATTCATCGGCCGTAATCCCTCTTTCGATTTCAAGTATTTCAAACAGATTATTGCTCACTCCAGGCTGGCGTGGAACTGTGAGAAAAGGAGATTTTCAGCCATGAATGAGATAAAGGTAGTTAGTGACCTACTTCCTTATCGTTAATAAAAAACAGCAGAGCAGCTCTGGGCATTGTGCTTTTCCTGGGGAATTCAATATAATTATATTTGACATGAAGACTCATAAACTTTATGCCTATATGATTTATGATTTACGTTGTAATGTTTATCTGAGCTCTGTAAAAGGTGATTCCAAAGCTGCTAAAGGCTCTTCAAGTGAGAGCTCCTTTTTAACCAGGCAAAAAACAAACAAACAAAAAAAGCTTTAACCTTGAAGCACACTATTCCCCTCCAAATGCACTTTTTAAAGATAGTGATTTCTCAATAAAATAAAGCCACATTAAAGTCCTTGCTCAAAGCTGCCGACCGACTCGTTTACAGGAGATGCTTACGGGAGAGTGAAGAGGAGGCAGTGGCACTTGGCAGAGGCCCCGCAGCCACCTGCCCGCTGAAGCGCAGCTGGCGGTGCAGCCATCTCTCTGCAAAGGATTAGCGCTCCCCAGACAGTTTCCCAGATTGTACCGAGAGCGGGGAGGGAGGAGCTCCAGTGGGAACTGGGAGTCAACTGTAATTCTGCTTTTTGCTTTCTGACACAGTCCGTCCTTCAGCTGCTGTTCTCAGCCGCAAGGAGACTTAATGGGCCCAAGAGGTTATTAGACGTTCAGCAGCCAGGACAACCTGAAATTTAAGAGGTCTTTGTGGGAACGACGGCCGCCACAGTCAGGTGGCTACAAAGACTTCCACTTACTTCTGAAGAGGCTGTGCCAGTCTGTGTACGTCTCCAGAAATAACGCACCAACGTCATGCCTGATGGACAGCTGTCAACTAGAGATAAACAGACTGCACTGCATAGAGCCGTCTTCAAAATTCCTCTATCAGAGACAGGTCTAGCCCATAATTAACAACACTAGGCACGTGTTACAGATGTCCTGAGATGCCACAGACGCCTCTGACACCTACAGCATTTGTAAGGGCCTTAGCTATTACAAACTTGACACGTTTTCCATTTGCAGTGCTAAAATAAGTATCTTAATGTCTCTATAGGCTTCCTAGGCGAGTGGGAACAAGCAGAACCGAGATGATTTACAATTCTAAACTGAAATAAAGGACTCTCTTGTTTTCAGGAAATCAAATCAAAGGTAAGAAGGAACTTCTTTTGCACTAGGACCACACGTCAATAGCACTGCTGCAAGAGCTCTTCTAAAGCCAGAAGACAGAGGAAAATGAAAAGCAAGAATGAAGGAGCTTCCTGCTTGTTGGAATTAGGACAAAATCAGCAGCCTGATAAAAGGTCAACCAAATGCTAATGTATTTTAAAAGTAATATTAACAGGTGACAGATCTTGGATGGAAATTTTATATAATAAAAATAAATAAAAAGCTTGAAATCTGTAGGAAACTGATTAACTCCTTAATATTACAGTCATGTCTCTTTTTTTCTCCTTTTTTTAATCCTTTGTAGATTTTGGATTATGTCTATTTCCAGTCTAGGATATTAATGCCCAAACAGCCTAACGGACTTTAGGTTGGCTTGGGTAGTAAAGGCCTGTTAATTTTTAAGGATACATTGTTTGTAATAATATTTTTGCTGGGTTTGTTTCATCTGGTTTTTTGCTTGCATGATTAGAATTTTAAGATTTAACATGAAAGAAACCTTACAAATGTGCACAGTCCACACCACCTCGGCCAGTAATCACCCTGCGGTGCGTTTATGCACAAATACTATAGTCAAAATATAGAAAGAAAAAAAAAAATCTGTTTACAAGCAGCAAAAAATCGAAACAGGAATGCCCTGAAACCATCACTCACCCTTAATCCCTCCCAGCAGTACACACTTACCCTTCCTAAGAGCTCTCTCTCACATGTAGGCGGGACAGCAGAAGCAGCACATCACACCGCTATCATCACACGTGCACAGAGGCGTGTACGATGGCACAAACTGCTCCGACACATAAGAGGTGTACTCTTACGCTGTTCTAACTGCATCACAGCCACGGACAACCAGGAGCAGTAGCTTATGGAGTAGGTACGTGTGTTAACTGTGCACGCGTGCCCAGCCCATCGCCACTGTGGGACACACGGCAGGTAGCAGCACCATTTAAAGTCAGCTGCAGTAGGATGGTAAAAACTGGTAATTCAATTTCTTGGGCTTACTGTGGCCAGCCACCTGGGAGAACAAATTGTGCCAGGGTATTTACTGGCAAAACCTGCTCGACTATCAGCACCCTCTGAGTCACTCACTGTCACTTCTGGCAGGACAGCGCTCTGCCTGCATTTGCGCCTCAGGTAAGCCCTCATAGCGGAGTTTCGCCTGGCGTTTCAGCCACGCTACAGGCTGCTGCTCCCCGTGGAAGGCAGCGGTCCCCACATATGAGACACACCTGTGCTGCACCCCAGAGACTATTACCGGGCCTTTCCTCTTCTTGGACAGCACTAAGAAAAAAAAGATACTGTTCATTTTCTACGCTATGAAGAACAAGCTGGCAACTTGCTTCAAAACTGCTGAGCACAGCGTACATTTGTAGTATAGCTGCTGGTCTGGGATGGACACACAGCCTTTTCTTGACGTGTCTTTACATCTGCCCCATGTAAAGAGGCCAGCCCACGGGAGCAGACAGAAAAGCAAGCTGCCCTCTCCCTGAGCTGCAGGAGGACTCCAGCCTGTGAGGAACCTCACAGGGGTTGGAAGGGACGGCCCCCAGGCACTCACCAGCAACGGGAGGCTCACAGCCCCTCGTCATTAGGTTAACATTGAGCTTAACACTCTGCACCTCCATATCTTCCTGTTCTTCCCTGGCACCATAAATTAAGTTTTTTCCAAGGGACCAAAGGCTCAGACCACAGACAGGTAGTTACAGGGCTCTGAATGAACACTGTGGCAGAGAGCACTGAGGAAACCCGCTGACGTGCTCTAGGATTTGTGGGATACTCAGGGCTCACAGTCTCAAGGTATGTCCTTGCCCTGTGGATCCCCTTCCCAGTTCCCCATAGCTCCTGCTTATGGAAAACAGAATCATAGAATGGTTTGGGTTGGAAGGGACCGTAAAGACCACCTAGTTCCAACCCCCCTGCCATGGGCAGGGACACCCTCCACTAGACCAGGCTGCCCAAAGCCCCATCCAGCCTGGCCTTGAACACTGCCAGGGATGTGTTCAATACTGCAGGAAATATTAGGAATTTATTTTCCTAACTACTTCAGTTTACTTACTAATATACCATTTCTAATGCTCTGCTATTTTATACAAATGCAAGTTACATCTGTGCATACATACAAGCATTCTCCAAACTAAAGTTTATATATTTGCCTATAATTAAAGCTCTGTGATAAAATGTTTCTTCGAAACTTTTCTCTAAACACTGTTATTATGACCTTCTAAAAGAACGTGTGGTAGAGCTTTAAACCAGTCACTTCAGTGCTCAGGCCTAATTAGAGGAATGCACACTCAATATGAAACGAGGCACAGGACTAAATATGATCCATGTGTACACTTCTTTTTGCTACAATGACTAATATGCCAAGTGGCGATCGTGGGAGAAAGTATTTGGCACAATTATTTTTGCAAGCTTTCCAAGCCCTTTCTGTGTACTTTATATAGCATATCAGTGTGCTTTTCCCTTAACTTCAATGGTTTGATAAAACTTGTTAAATATAAACTTGGCTTCTTGGAGAATTTAAGCTCTGAGTGAGCCAATACATCAACAGTACCATATTCTCAAAGTTCATGAGCTAAATTCTTCATAGATGTATGAATTTGTGTGTGGGGAACATTTAATAACTGCATAAGACTGATTTCTTTTCAGCTTTTTAATCCTTTGGGAAAACAGTAGAACTTTTTCATTTACTTGCTAATTGCTGAGTTTAGGAGTATGAGGGATAAGTATATCTGGGAGAATAAGAGCTGGTGTGTACATATATCAGGTTATTTGTAATTACAGAATAATCACTGTTTTGGTGTTACGAAACCAAAACAAAACATGGGGTGCAGACTCTAGTTATTAGTAATTATTATTATTATTAATAATGTAGTGTTCTGCCTTACAACAGTGCGTTCTTACGCAATTCCATTCCACACAATAATCATGACCAAGCTTCCTATTTGTTAAAAACAACAGCAAAAAAGAAAAAAACAAGTCAAAGATTTTTTTGACTGAATAGTTACGATTAAAAGTTGTTAAATTCCACTTCCAAAAAATCCCCACAAGTGATGAGATTTCATGCAGAACTAGTAGAAAACAGCTAAGAGGAAGGGTAGCTCAGAGGTCAGTCAGACTTCATAAACAGGAATACGTCCTGTTTTCCTCCAGGGAAGACTTAATATACGCTGGGCTAAAAAGAAGGGGCAATAGAGAGGTACACTTCACCCTTTTATCTGGATACTCACAGTGTCCAGGATATGTTGCCAAAAACTACACAGATTCAAATTCTGCAGTGAGAATTATCTCACGGACTGTCCCACCCTCTTCAGTACCATTTGCACAAGAGCAGAGAGATGGTGCTGGTGTGTGACCGCTCTAAAGTCCAATCCTGCATTTCTCAGGCAGTTGCAGGGTTCATTAACTGTGACCAAAATCAAGTATCTTTTTATATAAATTTCTAGAAAATTTTCAGACAAGCAACCTGCCTGCTTTTCTGTGAGCAGCTCCTCAGGAGGTGCAGAGTGCTAAGAGAGTTGCAGGGAAACACAGCTAAAATCCATAGTCTGCAGAAGCTTGCCTATCAGATCCGGGGAAAAAACTAGCTGGAAGACTGAGGGAGGGTGTGATTTGTAAGACTCCTAGATCTTAGGATTTAGCTCCAGAGTACAAACAGGAACAAAGTGCCTATCTTAAATGCTTACATATTAAGACAAATACATTTTAATAGGTGCCAGAAGAGTGAAGACAAATTAAACTCTCTTGTAAAATGATACTACTCTAATGATATCAAGGAATTAATAAAACCCCACATTCTTTGCTTTTAGCATTGCCCTTTTTTCAACAGTTTCAAGGATCACATAACTGCATTTACTGCACTAAGGACTTTGCACATTGAAAGGGGGAGCAGAAAGAATCAAGTTTTAATCCAATCCTTAAATATTTTTAATAGCTGTTATGAGAAAAGTCTCCTAATTCCAATCTCTTCAGCTCCTACTAACTACGGGCTAAGAAGGAAAATTGCTGAACTGTCTTTTAATACAGATAAGGTGTTTTGTTCTTGCTCTGCTGATATCTAGTATTATGCTTTGTCTTTAAGTTTATGCATTTAATGCTTATCACCCAGATTCTGATGGTAGCAGAAATTCGTAGTCTTATTGAGAAGTTCATTCTGTTTGTTAGAGACTTTATCCATCTGAGTAACCAGAAAGGATTCCTCTGCACTTCACTGTAGTTTGTATCAGTCTTGAAATAGTTAAATATTAAGCCCTCACTGCATTCCTCCCTCACTGGCATTCCCCCCATATCCATATCAGGAGAAGATTATCCTTGGTGCCAGATTCCACTGTCTGCATCCGACTAAGTGGTTCAAAGGCCAAGTGTAGGAATTCCATTTTAAAAAAATACTCATTTTTTTGTTCTCTGAAAAAGCAGCTCCCCAAAGTCACTGCAGGCTTTTTTAGAAAAGGTGTAAAGCATCTTAAAAAAAAGCAACAACCCAATACCTTTCAAAAACCGCAAAGCATTTAAATAACATTATCAGCATTATTATCATTTGTGCTCTGTCACCACTGAACAGACAATTTCACTGGTCCTCAGCTGATTTCAAGCTGAGCGCCACAGTCAAGAGTGCTCTGAAGTGAAAGCTGAGGACAAATTTACTCAGCCTGTGGGACGGCAGGTCAAGTAACAATTAAGGGAGAAAACAGAGAGCAACGAGTCACCAGGAATAAGCTCAGGAAAAGGTTAAATAATGAAAAATTACAATTTGAGAGACGCCTGCAGAAAACAAGTACACTTGCCCAGACACGTTTCCTCTCCTGACTTGGACCAGTCCTAGACCACCAACCAGTATGTTTGCAGGATTTGGTCTGGTGCACCAGGACATCTATTAGTGTACAGCACACCAACTACCTCTTTGCCGTGGATTGCCTCACAGAAGTACCACCTGTTCAGATGGCTAAGCAAAGCAGCGTTTACTGACATGCTACTTTGTCAA
Source organism: Aramus guarauna (assembly GCA_013400195.1). Lineage (NCBI taxonomy): Eukaryota > Metazoa > Chordata > Aves > Gruiformes > Aramidae > Aramus > Aramus guarauna. Next base: position 577,991 of record VXBL01000556.1, read on the forward strand.
AGTCTGGCTTAGGCTTCAGAGTCTGAGGGGAAAAAAATAAAAGGAAAAAGCCCATGCATCACAAGATAACCTAGTTTGAAAACACAGCTTTAAATATTGAGGTCTTCAGCAGATGCTAAGGGCTGGAAGATCAGAATTGTTGCTGGCTACAGTGCTCTGTGCTGGGTTTTGCCCATCCTTGTGTGATAAAACACCACCTTTTCTGACTCTCTGGGACAAAACAGCCCTTTGCGACACATGAGGAAGCAGCTATCTAAGAAGACACCGTAACACTTCTGAAGACCTTGCAAAACTGAAGTTAAATCCTACTTCATGATTTGAGTGGATCTAACATCAATTTCCTCCTCTGTTTTCTAAGATGAGCGTTACAAGATGACTGAATTGCTGCCTGCGTTGTCCTGTGGGAAACAAATCAAGGTGGCAAGAGGGAGGCTTTCTCTTCTCAGGCAGGCATATTGGGACCAGAGTGCAAATTCATTTTTGAGAACTAGTTTATTTGCTGCCTTAACTGGGGAAGCAGATGATGCAGGGAAATGAACCTAAAGAGGCTCCATATAAGCTAAAAGAAATTAGCTTGTATTCACAACCCAGGAACACTGCAAAGATGTCTGACGTAGGTGAGATTGAAACAGCAACTGCGTTTTAAAGAAGCTGAAGGAAGTAGCTGAAAAAGCCCCTTCCCTGAGGAAACAGAGAGGCAAGTGAAAAAACTATAAACATTTTTGGAGGTGGAGAGGGTTTGGCACATCCACTGGGCAGATACGCAGCACGTCAGAGGTTAGCTAAATATTACTAGTTATTTCAGTTTAAAATTCTGTATTATCTTAACATCGTGGTTGTTAACATTGTGCTTGGCTGTGAGGAATGCTTTTCCAGAGGCCCTGGCTTACACTTGGTGGAAGCCCTGCCATCCTGAGCTCGTGGTGCCTCTTGCAGAGCAGTTGCAGGCTAACGGCGCCAGGCACTGCTCTGCCACGGGCCTGCAGCAGGGGCAGGGTTGGCCACCAGCAACATGAAGCCTCCCTCACCCGGCAAACACCATCTGTAAGCTAACACAAAAGGCGCTGGAGCTAACGCGCTTTACCTCATGTTTGCCGCTGGCTGAGGGCTAGCCAGGCAGGTCATGCACCTGGCAATAATGCTCCCATGTTGCTGAACCACTGGTGTGATGACATTTGGCAAGGTATGAGTATCTCCGTACTATCCTTAGAAGCGCAGCTGAGGACAGGCTGAGTCATGCCCTGCACATCCCATTGTAGGAATGTATGTGGCTACAATTTTTCTACCTGCTTTTCCAGATGTCCCACATCATGACATATAACTTCTCCCCTACCCCACAAACTCCTGCAGTAACAGGATTCAAGAGGTAACACCTTAATCTACAAGCAATGCTTTCCTTGACAACATAGCACATTCTTCTGGAACAGAACTGCTTTGCACCCAACTGTACGTTTCAAATCCTTAACAAATGCTTTTGTGCACTGAATACGTGCCTCTGGACAGAGAGGAGGTGGGAGGGGAGACCAGTGGCCCCGACCTAGATGGCCAGAGGGGAGAAAAAAGAACGGAAAGGAGAGAAAAAGAGAGAAAAGAGAGAGGAGAAAAGACACCACCTTCATAAAGGATCACACCATGCAAATTCCTACCATCCAGAGCACAGGTGGAGTATGAATTCAGTCACACAGTTATGTCACACACGTATGTATATCAAGTCTATCTTTAGCAGGGGACAGAAGAAATAATACGGGATTAAAGACACATATGTATTGACTTGGTCGGAGGAGCCATCTGTCCCTGTATTACCTACCGAGGCCAGTAACAGTTGCTGGTGCTTGACTCATTGGAATCCTGCTGTATTGTACACTGAGGCCTTTGAAGCTACGTATGTATATCACAAACCTCAAAGGGTGGCAGCTGACCTAAATAAATAGTTGATAAACACTTTGCAAAGATAATTTGTTCCTGTGGTTGTTATATGTACCATAATGTAAGCTTACACAAACTTAAAACGCTTTTACTTTCCTACTTTCCAAACCCCTATATCTGAAGCATACGTATTGAAAGTATTAGCTTCAAAACCTAGCCTCTAGGGAGAACATAGAAAGACTAATTGTAAATAATAAGCTTTATACAAATGATTGTTATGACTTCATGAAAATAGCTGAAAACTATCTCTCTGCTTTAGAATTCCAGAGAACACTTGCAACACGACACACCTGGGAAGTGAATGCTAGAGTCTAGAACAATGTCCACAGAACTCTGTATGTTTAACTATTGTCCTATTATATTAAGTTTTGGAAGTCTTTACTATATTGCCTTTTAGAATTTTACATAAAAATGTTTTTATATTTTTAACTGAATATAGATTGTTTGAAAAATAACCTTGAAAAAGCCAGAAGCACACTCCTCTCAGTGGTACTAGGATTTATCTTCCTAAATGTTAAGTCAGCTTTTGACTTCATTTTAAATTTATCAAACTATCTACAACGGATGAAATGTCAAGAGGGAAAACAAACCATTTTTTACATGGAACAAAATATTTCACTGTGTAATGATCTAAGAGAACACAGTCCAAGAAATTACCACACAGATGCCAAAGCAACCGGAAAAAAACTCCCACGTTGCTTGTACACCTGCTCTGAGACAGCAAACTTTTCCTCCTACTACGTTGCTTCAGCAGCTTTATTGTACATCAAGCTGAAGGAGAAGGGCTGATCCAGCACACCCTCCCCGTCTCTAAAATTAGCAGCAGAACTAAAGATGAAATCGGGTGTTGAGTATTTCTTGGCAGATACATGTAACTCTGCATGTGCCAGTAATGTCTTCTGTGGTATGCACTAAAGCTGGTGTAGAAACGGTGCTGTAGATTTCAGAGAAGCTCTTAAAATGTGACACGTGTTCATGCTATGAGAACCTTTACTATCTTCAGCTTTTCATGTCTCCATTTTCATAGATACAGTCCATTAAATTAGCCTCTACATTATTTTTATGCAATTTTCCCATTGCTTAGTCATAAACATCAAAGACTATTTGAATTCATACAACATAGGTGACATAATGGTCTTTAGATAATCAGACACGGTTCCATTTGTTACCATTCTTAAAGCTATGGAAATATGCTAAGAGTGACTCTCAACTCCCTGAATTTGAATCCATTGACCATTTATGAGTTATGTTGCATTTCAATAATTTTCAATAAAAAGTCTTTTCTCCAAAACTCTGATCTGAAAGCATGATTAGGTTAAGCACTTTTACAGGACCATATACTCACAAATAATTTCAGAAAGAAAAAAAAAAAAAAAAAGAAAATTTTGGTTGAATTGACTCCGAATTTCCCACATTTTTGTTAGGTAATAAAATCAATTTTTTGTGCAGCTTTACCATATGACCATTTTCAGCTTCATGTCTTTGTTCTCAACGATAAAGCGTTCCAAAAAAACCCCAAGCAGTGCAGTGCACGCTTTCACCTCACTGCATATACAATTCAGATAAATGAAAGGATATGTAAAATTACTTACTGAACACATCTCCTCGGGGTTTCTGAGGATCTAGCTGAATCCTGTTGTCATCTGTTATTCCTTGGGAAGAGGTAGTTTCAGTGGGAACATGTGAAGGCTCTTCAGTTGTTATCACTGGAGTTCTTTGTGGTGGTAGTGTAGGTCTTAAAATTGTAGGTTGAGGTGGTGTTGGAGGCGGAGGGCTCGTCACTGGCTTCATTACTGGCCTTGTTGTCACCGGCACATACCTAGTGGTTGGCTTTGGTGTCAGTCGAGTCGTTGGCCCAGGTGTAGGACGAGTCGTTGGCCTGGGTGTAGGACGAGTCGTTGGCCTGGTCACTGGCCTTTCTGTAACAATAGCAGGTACATATGGTGGTCTGAGGGGTTGCCTTGTGCCTCCAACATCAGGAATCCTATTGGTTATACCACTGTCTCCCCTAGGGAGTGTGCTGTTGCCCTTGAATACATGATATGGACCAGGTGGTTCAATCATAACATTAGGAATAACTGCAAAGAGAATCAAAATGGGACCAAAGTGGACATCTTAGTCTTTCACTCCAGAAACTTAATATATTTTGTTATGACACAGAGTCCTTGCTGAAGTAAGTTCTCTTCTTCTGAATGTTTCCACTAATTAGAAACATACTTTAGCATCAGCACTGCTGAATTATCACACCCCTTTGGAAAGTACTTCTCATTACAGCAGTTTAGAGATGATTTAGAATGACTGAAGGCCAAGAGACTTTCATCCCCATCTCCCAAGCATCAACTCTCTTTCGGAGCTGGCAAAACTTACCCAAAAGCAGTGTTAGTAAAAAAGCATGGACAGGAAGATGTGTGTTAAGCAGCCCTCCAAACTGGACAAGTTTGTACTGAGGAGCAGAGGCAAGTTTAGTCGGACTCCAGTGTTGGTCACGGATGGGCAGACACCTTTGGCTTAAGAAAGTTATCTTTCAGACCTCTCCACTTCTAAACTTTTCTCCTTGTCAATAAGCATTAATCATTTTACAGAGACTGAACCTAAGCCAATAGCCTTCATTTAGATCTTTACTTTTGCTAAACACCAGTAAACTGAGTAAATGGCATTTTTTCAGCCTCCACAAAAAGGAGAAGGTGCACTGAGCACCACCTACACCACAGTGGCAGTGACTATGGTACCATCTCCCCCAACATTTCATTAAGAAAGGACAACAAATTTTAACTTGGTTTCACAAGGGCAGTTTCTGCAGACATGAAACACAAGAACATCTGTTTTGTTATTTATAATTGTCTAGTTGTTAATAAGCCTTTTATATCTCACTGGAGATCTTAAAAGCCCTGATAAGAACTGTAGTCACATATTTTGTGTACAAGTGTTTCAAGTATAATACACAGTTAAAATGAAGAACTACTGTTTGTTAAACAATGAACTGTTTGATGATAGCAGGTAAAAAGGTTTCTCTCTGGCCACCTGTTTATTACTATATTACTATTATTACTATTCTCTGGCCACCTGTTTATTACCTGTTTATTACTATTCTTTTGAATACCCTGTGGTTTTTACATCATGGTATATTAAAATATAAAATGCACCATAGGACTATGTCCCAGCAACACATGTGAAGCCCATCCACACTGAGCTTGAGAGAGATCACCTTAGCCAGATCACATTACCACGACAGCTACAGCCAAAGGAAACAAGTCCGCAATGGTACTGCTCTTTAAAGGGACCAGCGAGTCGCCACAGACCAGAACCCATGTATGAACACAGAGTCCTCAGAAAGATTCAGCAGATGTCATAGAGCTGCACAGTCCTGAGGAATGTCAAATGTAGGGGAGCTCCAATGGCCTATTCTGTACCAAGGGGGACAGTTGCTTCTCCCAACGAAAGGTGAGGAAAGGAATTCTCCAACAGGGAATTGTTCCAGAGAAATCCTCCCTCTCGGCTCTGCTCGCATGTGGGGAGCAGTGGATGGGGTGAGCTGCTGAAACGGGCCAGTGGCAGAGTGTACATAACCACAGGGTATGAGTAATATGTATTGTTTGACCAGACCTACCCTGCTTACTCAGTTGTTCTCATCCTGAAACAATCTCTAGAATCAAGCTGCGAAAAGGGAGAGGTGAATTTCTTTCTAATTATGAAAATGTCTCAGGGAAAGGTATTTTTACCAAGGCACGCTGACACTCAGAAACTCTGACTACATTCCCTGGCCCCTTATTAAGTCTTAAAAATAGTTAAAAGAAACTAAGCCTGATAGTGCCATATCTCAAAATTTACAACGTGAGACATTTACTTTGGGAATTCCTTTTTTAAAAGGAGCATTACGCACGTATGCAGTTTGTTCCGTTGTCTCTGTACCCTTCTTTACACTTGCATTTGTAGGATCCTGGTGTATTGTAACATCGGGAAAAACTACCACACTGATGGTGGCCAAGGGAACATTCATCTATATCTGCAAGAGAAAGTTACAGAAAAAAAAATCATTTACATCAAAAGAAACTTGACTTTCCGCTTATCCCTGCAAAACCACAAACAGTAATACAGTCATTAGAAAAATATTATTAATTTTGAAAAATTTCATAAAACTGAATTGCCAGTGGGAAAAGGAACATAGTCACAAATCAACGTGGTGATACAAACGTCAGGGTAAAAGGGACTATTGTGCAACTCTGGTATTGCTCAGTTTATACCTTAGGATCAGCTTCAATGATGTGCTGTGGGTAGGTTGCAGTTGAGATCATGAAGATTACAATTTTAATAACTACTGCTTAAAGGTGAGATGGTAAGAAAAGAAAACCCGAGTGTTGGAATATGCATGAACTTAATCACACACGTATTAAACTGTTTTTTCATAAAACGCTTCCTCTATTATATGTAAATATAGATGTTTTGACATCAAGCAGAAACTGCTTGAAACATCTTATATGGCATTTCCATGTTTGTTGTTAGTGATGCAAGCAAAAATCTCCAAATTCCAGTGCTCTGCATAGAGATGCCTCTCCAAAATATGTCCTTAAACCTAAAGCAATGCCTCATTATCTCCGCAAGATCCTTTTTTCAGTGAAATGATCATAAGCAGTTGAGGCCCTGGGAAACTAAGACAGTGGGACCTGGGGAACATCTTTGTTGAAGGGCACACATCAGCTGCATTCCGGTCTCGTGTCCAGACAAAGACAGGTTATTTCCCAACCCTTGCCCTTTCCCCACCTGTCTTCAGGGAAAGGAAAGTTGGGCAGCCTGGCTTAGAAGGAGCTAGGCGGTGCTCTGGCCACATTTTCTTATCTCAGATCTTGGGGCATGCTATGGAGCACATCTGCATTACAGCTCAGACATATCCTAAGCTCATGCGCTACTCCAAACCTACAATTGCCTGGGCACAGTGAAACCTGTGGGGACAAAGGCTTTGGAAAGGGATTCCTGGAGTCATCAGCTCTGCTCTCTCACTAGCTTCCACAGGAGAACCAGTTACAAGAATGGGGGCCAACTGTATGCTTTCTTATTCACAGTCTATTTCTATAATCCACCCTTTCCTAAAATACAGATACCATGCAACCTAAAACAACCTGCTTCAACATTTCAGCCATAATAATCAAACATTCCTCTTCAAACCATTGATTTCAGTTTAGAATATACAGATCTATTACACGCACATAAGAAGTAAGTTGTTACTACCATAGCATTGGTATTTGCCTCCAATGTACATTAGATCAAAGCCTTTATGGCACCTGCAAACGTAGCTTCCAAAAGTATTTATGCAGTGCCTAAATCGCGGACAGATAACTCTCCCAGCAGCACATTCATCAATATCTGTGGAAACAAAGGCACTGTATTACTCTTAATAGCAGTTAAAATACAATCTATACTATCTAACTTAAAGTGGTTTCACATAATGCAAAACTAAGGAAGAACACCCAAAGTATTTTTAAGAGGGTCATTTTGGCTACAAGCTGGTCAGCCCACAGTAATACCTGAGCACTTCTTCTGGCTGTGACATCTCAGTTCAGCTCTTGGTCACATGCCCAAATTTTTATGCTTCCCACGCCAGAAGCCTTTACAACTACTGTGAGTGACAAGAGATGCACTGGCATAACGAGCATTGCTATTGAACACGGAATGCTTGCTCTATGCCTCTGCCATGCTGGTACCCTTCCCCTTGAAGACGAGAAGTTTTCTAATTCCCCACAGAATGCACGACAGCTTCTTCACAGCCTCAAAACACTGGTATTTGTGTGAAGAAAAGCTATTTTGTATTATTTGTATAACTTTGTTTTCCCACCAAGCCCTGCCTGGTTATAAAGACAGCACCTGGATTTACAGGCAAGGAATAATAATAAAAACTACCCCAGTAATTATTTTTCTGAAACATGCCTGAAATATTGCTCCTGCAGCACAGGTCATACGTGCATATTCAAAGTACATCACACTGCAGTAGCAAGTGGTTTGGTTTTTTAAAATCTCAGGCGTCCCTAATCCATGACCTGCCCATTGTGCCTATCAGGAAGTCTTCATCTGTTCAGGACTTGCTCTAAACAAAGAGAGTTCAAGCTAACGCCAGGGGTGCAGTATTTCTGAGTCTCCTACCAGTTACTTACCACAGGCCAAATGCTTTTTGGGTACCTGCTCTTTGCAATCTCTTACCCTGCACTGTAGCTGACCCCTCTTTCACAGAGAAGTTGGTTACCTAACTGACCTTAAAATACCTCTGAGGTGCCAAGATGCACAGCTTCCACTTGCCCTGTCAGGGGCTTGCAGCAGAACCTGAAGCAATGCTTCAGTAAGCAACGTCCAGGCAAGGACAGAGGAGTGGGAAGACACAGGTGATGCTCAGTAAATGTCTGATGCTCCTCATCTCCCAGAAGATGCTGTTCTTCACGCTGACTAACAAGCCAGGCAGAGGCCCAGGGAGCAGCTGATGCTCAACCAGGGCTGCTTTCACTGTCTGGGAAACTCTCAGAAGAGGTCAGGCTGATACATAAAAGCTGCTTGATCTACCACTCACTTTGTAGCCCTTGTAAACCGAGCTGAAGTCTGCTGAGTGCTTGAACCCTAATTCTTCACTGAGGTAGAGACCTGCCATGCACGGCTGCCTCTGACGCACGCCACTCCTGACGTTTGTTGGTTATCTGCAGGGCACAGTTCAAGCCTTTGCTCTGTGGCTCTATCAGGCTCTTGATCTACAGGAAAGCAAGATTTTGTTCTCCACACAATTCTCTTCCCAAAAGGAGCACTTCAGCTGCAGGTGTCAAGAGTGCAAAACAAAGCCAAGTGATTGATGCCCTGCTGCTTGTGAAAGAGGCCCGAACAAGGCAGATAGAAACTTGAGTCTCTTGCACAGCTCAGAAAAAAAACATTACCACAAAACTGCTGGTTAGTTAGAGCAGCTACCTGAGGCAGGGGAGATGTAGCTTCGAATTCTCCAGGCTATGTTTCCCACAACCAAAAGAAGTGACCTAAAGCCATGAATTACTGGCTGGATGGACTCTCCCAGTAGCTCCCGCTGGCACTGTCCCACTCTGCATGTGAAGAATCACTGAGGACAGCAAGGATTCAGCCCCTGAGCTCCCACACTCCTGGCCCGTCAGACCGCTCCAGAAATACCAGCTCTCCTTTGCTCTCAGATGGGAGAGCTTCTACAGTGCTGTAGTAAAGGCCTGAATGAGAAAGAAAATGAGGCCAATACAGGGCACCCCTCCACGTGCCTGAATCTTCCTATAAATCTGCCTCTTGGTCTGAATCTATTATTAATGTTTTAGGCTTCGAGTACATTAGCAGTTTTACAAATTCTACTGTGTTCCTTACAGTCATTTAATTTACAAGCCACAATTTTCTGCTCTTTATTAAAATATTATTTCAAGGCTGCATATTTCAGACTCTTGATTACTATGTTAGTTTTGGTTTTGGTTTTTATTTTTAAGCCTCAACTTCAAAAAGTAATTCAATAACAAAAAGATTAGCCACTGAATATACCTCATCGTGGCATGGATTATATTCTTTAAAACCTAATGTAGCTTGTCCTGCCTTTCCTTCTGTCCATGTTCATGTTTCTGCAGATTCCCATAAGGCAAGAAGTACGTTAGGTGATGAGAACACTGTAGTGGTATTTAGTTTTCTAGGCAGTTATACGTCCTAAAGATACAGGACTGAACTGCTAATCCACACACTGTTGAAGACTGACACAAAAATAATTGAAAAAAAGATAACAGTCTATGGCTTGCATTTAATATGAGAGGTGGGTGGATGCTCGTTACTGCTGGGAAAACCACTTTTTGATCGTTAGCTAGAAGATGGCATGCAAGTGCTTACAATTGATTAGTTTCCTGCAGTTCTCAAATAGTACAGTGACTGTGGCTTCTTTCCAGCCCACGGACCCATGCCGATTCACTCCTGGGCCCAAATGGCGGAAGGCTGTTTCCCTTTCCCCGCTGCAACACGCTGTGGCTCGTGCCTGCTTCCTGTGAAAACCAGGGCAGGAAGGGCTGATCTGTATTCCGATCTCAGCCTGGTCTGCAATGAAGGTGCACGCCCAGACTTAGTGCCAGGGAGCTGCTCCAAAGGCACATGAAAAGTAAAATGCACCTAATGAGTTGGATGGCCAGCGTTCAACAGAGAAGCAGAATTACAAAGTCGTGCTTCTCTCCTGCTTGAGTATGACCATATTACCAACTGAAGCACTAAAACAACTATCAGATTGATTTTAAAATAGTATGATTTTTAAGTTTACAAGGCCATATTTTCAAGTTTATACAAAACAACTAGAAATAATTTATTTTACATTGAAAATAATTTGTTTCAGTCCTCAGATAATTTCAGACCTTCTGAAGCTGAAATGTGTATACTGCTAATTTCATTAAATGAAAATCCCAATCCAAAAAGCTAGCAACACTGATTGATTTATTGATTCAAGAGTGACTAATCATTAATCAATTAATCCATATTTTCACTGAAGACTTTACTGAATTATTTTTCAATAAATTTGTTACATTAAATAATACTAATTATTATTCAGTTTATATGATTTCCCTTCATAACCGAATTGTTTGGTGGCTCTTTACTGATTGTCTGGAAGGAACATTTTAAGAAGAGAATGATCAGCATGGGTTAAACTAAGAATAGAATAATGCCTAGAGGAATTTCCACCTGTGCTAAAAATAAGCATTACATTCCCAGCTGTCTTTCAAACTCTCCTCAAACAAGGATTTCATGAGCTGCAGCCAATGCACACTTCAATTTTCTTAGCATCATCTACACTTCTATTTGTACTGCAGCAATATCCAGACCCTCACTGAAGCTGACAGCCTCCGCAGCAGTGACGGGGATGTACACATACGAGGAAATGCACAGTCCTACTCCCAAATCACTTCAATTCTTGGAGGTATTTACTACAACTCAAACTTGATAGAGAAATAACACAAAGAAGGTGTATGTCACAATCACTTATTCCCAAAAAAGGGGAGTACGTCATGTTATGACACATGAAGAATAGACATCTCTTGCTGTGACTACTTTCTACGCGCTGTACAAGGCTGCTTGGAAAATTTTGTGGAAAATTTTAAAAATAGGTTATGAGATCAATCCGAATGATGCACCTCAACTGAAATGTGGGTACACAGTTCTTCACCTTTCTGGGGGAAAAAAAAAAGGTTTTTTGAAAGCTACACTGAAGAACTGAAAGACCTTCACATAATTGGTTTGAGTGCTAGTCTTCGGCATTAAAAGTGTACTTTGTTTATTTCAAAGTATGAAGTTTGCCTGAATATAAAAATGCACATTAGGAGAATCTTGCAAGTATTTTTCTAGCAAGTTTCTGTACTCGGTGTAACTTCCTTGAATTTGTACTTAAAAATCACTTAGCTCACTATGGTATGGCACAAGTCTTTTCCAAAGATCTCTATCTGCCATAACGTCCGCAAGCATGATTAATCACAATTCAATCCCTTCAGCATGTGACAATGGCAGAATTTTTCTCCTGTTCTACCCATTCTTTCCCATACATAGACGCAGCAATCATGCACCTCAGAAAGCCTCCGACTTAGAGCTGAGCCTGCTCCTCACATCAGAAAATCTAGAAATCTGTCCCTTGCTCTGCCAACAAATTTTTGGTCAGCATGGGTCAGCCACTTGGAGAACTACCTCCTCTGTGGACAGCCATGATACCCAAATGGATGATGAGGGCATCCACGTTCTCTTACATTCTTTCAGTGCAGGTGTTACTGGTTATGGAACTGTAGCACTGCACAGGATATAAATAATAAAATCACTGGAGCATCATATCCACTCAAGATGCATAGTTAATGACTAATGAAATCACACGTCACACTGTTCTTCAGACCATAGTACAGTGTGCCACATACAGTCTGATTAACCATAAGCACCTTTTCCATGTTCACAAACGTGGGAATGAAGTATTTCAGTTTCATACAGTCTGAATTCCTAAGTTTATTTTAACCTGGAGTTTTCACAGCATGAAAGACAGACAGTAGCTTCGATCTCATTCATACTGGGAGCATGCACTTTGTCCCAGTAAAATCTCAATGATTTGCACAAATTATCCCTCTACCCCCTGAGCTTAGACACCACCTTGTTGGGGATGAGGAAGAGCTGACCTCCCCATTCATGGTTTTTATGCAGGCAGGTATTTTGAATTCTCTGTTAGCAACAGTTTAAAATGATCCAGTAATAGGAGCAGTAAGGGCCAAGGGCTTGGATACAGCAGCCCGTGTGGGCTTTAAGCAGTCAGTGAAACCTGCAGGACTGGAGGAAAACACTGTCGATCTCTGACACAGACCTCTTGAGAGCACCTGAGCAACATGCCTATCCCAATTCTCATCAGTAATGTCTTTAAACTGCATGTATGATACATTCTAAATACATTTGATAAACTCTCTTCAACTGCGTTCGGTGTAAGAATAAAAACATTTTGGAGAGAAAAAAAAAATAAAAAAAAAAAAATCTACATTTGATTACCTACCTATGCAAGTCCTGCCATCAGGCCCTAGCTGCAGTCCTGGAGAAGGACAGCGGCAGTGCACTTCCCCTTTCAGTACATCACAGCCATACTGACAGTTTGCCATCGAGCAAGAAAGTGCATCTAGGGAAAAAAATAATTGAACATATTTAGAAAAGGACTCTGATCAGTACCAGAAAATGACTAAAAACAGAATTAAGACATCGTATAATTATGATAGAAGTGGAAAAATCCTTGCTGAATTTGACAGGTATCCATTCAGACTTTAAAGAGCAAATGTATACGCAGTAATTTTTTGCTTTCCACAAATTGCATCTCTAAGAAAAAACAGAGAGCAGAAAAAGAAAACCACCACAATCGTAGCAAGTTGTGTCATGGAATGCAGCCCCCGTGAGGAGTATAAAGCCTTGTATGTACCATAAACCCTCCTGGACATTACTGCCACTTTAAAATAGGAGCATCTCTAATTAAAAGTAATTTCTCTCCCCTTCTCTCTGTCCAGACACTCAAAATATCCACTTTTATGGGAGCAAGTAGGAACCTGATCTCCAGAGAGATGACTGTACAATTTTATACCAGTCAAACAACCAACATCTGCAGCTTTAATGATTTTACATTGATAAGGACATAATACAGCAGAACTGCAGGTGTCTTGCTGCAGTGAAAACTGCAAGCACTTGTCCTTGAAGGCCAATTAACAGTGATTTACAGCACTGAAGAATGCTTCTGGGGAAACTTGTAATAAAACTAATAAAATCCAAATATTTGCTCTTGTTTTGTTCAGCCTAATTTCATTAGAAAAAAAAGAAACTCATCTTGTGCAACTGCCTAATTTCCAGCATGATTAATCTTTTATTTTGGGTCTCATCTTAATTTCATACAAGTTTCCAAAGAAAACCCAAGCAGGAATCTTGAGGAGCTTGAAAAAAGCAAGCAAGAAGCCTTGCCGTACTCGAGCACGTTCCATCTGGCATAAGCATGTAGCCATTCAGACAGTAGCACTTGTAGCTGCCGTAGGTATTCATACACCGGTGTTTGCACGGCCGCGGCTTCAGTCCACACTCATTTAGATCTGAAATGAAGGGTACAAGGGAAGTGGGTGGGAAAAGAAAACATACAAAGTATGTGTGAAAAAACTACTAGTTCGAGTTCCTGGAGAAAGAAGGAAAAATACGGCAATTAGCTTTTTATATGCAGTCCAGCTGACAGCAAGTGTCCAGAACATCCTGCATGAAATGCTGTTCACCCATCCTGCCAAGTGGTGTATTTTCTTGTTTCACAGATATCCTTCCAGAAATGACAGTATTAGCATTAGATTAAGTGCCAAAAGAAGTTTCATTAGGGAATGCACAAGCTCAGGCTGCCCACATCTTGCCATGATTCACCTCGATGCCATGTCCAGGACCAGCCAGAACTCTGGAGGAGGGAGAAAGCAAATGTCTCTGCTGCAATCATTATCAATGATTCTGATGGCGATTTAGTGATTTACTATCATGCTTCAAAATTAGTCGCAGAGGAAGGTAGGAAAGCTGATGCTAACCTACTTTGAACAATCTCACAGAGAAAATGCATACCTTACCATCTAGAAAATACTGGGGGAAAAAAAAAGTCTGACATTGGTGATATTTGTCAAGGACTATCCATGAAGGCTAGTATTTCAGATTTACAATTTAATACAGAATTTATGACTTAAACTGAAAATATTCAGCCTACAATTTTCATATTAGTAGACAAGGCTTCTAACAAGAAGTAAAGATTGAGTGAGCATTTTCTTCAGAATTCTCTACCAAGAATATGTGTTGGTTTTATCTGGGTAAACCACAATAATTTTTTACTTAGTTATTTGCGCACTGATGAGTCAAGATGACAATCAAGGTGAAAACAATAAATTTATTCCTAAATTCAGCCAGCAAGTACTTGAACAACTGAGTTACCGACCCTCATCTCTACTACTGCACAATGCTGTCTGGACGTCTGTTCCAGTAAGAGAGTCACTGTTATTTCCGGAAACTTTTCAAAGAGCCTTCTCCGCTGTTAAGCACATTCTCCTCAAAAGTCCCTAATTCCCATACCAGAAAGGTCAGCCACGGGGCTCCTACCGTGTGGCAGACACACAAACACAGCAGCCACTTTACAAAGCGCTAGCTGAGAAGGCAATGCGTGCTTTCTATGGACTAGATGTGACTGTCTATTTAAGACATTAAAGCAGAAAGACAAATATACCTCTAGTTAGAATGAAGTCGGTAATTCTTAACAGTGTTTATGTGTCATTAAATCTGTTGTCTTCTGATGTACTTTGTTTTCATCTTCATGGGGTCAAGGAAGAGCAAGTGTCACACAGACAGGTATTTGTCCATCCCCATGACACTTCCCTTAACTGATGGATATGACCTTTTTTACTTCATTTTCCAAGGCCTCAGGGAAAAGCAGTAGGTTTAGGGATCAGAATATTTCCTGCTCCCCTCTGCTGTGAAAGGGTAGTGGTAAAGGGACATAATTTTCCCTTTCTTCCTGCAGAAGGCCGAACAAGACATTTCTAGGAAGCCTGAAGGGAAACTTTTGCTCCTAGAGTGGCCAGGAAGACCAGGTGAGCATAGGCAGGACTTCAGCAAGGAAAAGTTGCCAAAATAAGGGCTGGCCCTGTGCCTCACAAACAGGGAGTGATGACCGTCTCCGCAGATCATGAGCTGCAGAAAGCACATCCCTTTTCAGCCCTGACTCTTTAGGAGTCTGAAAGCATTTCTGGAGTTGCTAGGAGAACATAGCTCTCCCAGCAGGCACCAATGCCACAATCACAAGACCATACCTGCTGGGTTTAAGAGAAACAGCTGTAGAAGAGATGTACATTTTCTACTATGAAAGCAGGATTTTCGGCCGAGAGTTGTGACTATTGATAGAGCACATACATAGGTCAAACGGAAAAGCAGCAGATGATTATGCTAGAGGGGAAGGGCAAGTTTTCATTGTGAAAATCTTTGTGTAAAAAAACTTTTACATAAAAGTACTCAATCATAAAGAGGTGAAAGCTCACATTTTGGGAGGCAAACTTCTCTGGGCAGCACAAAAAGCTGCTTTTTTCTTTCTTCTGTAAAACTTACTATAATTAGGCAGTTCCTGACAGACATTATAGCTGCATTAACATATTTATTACACATGCAACATGTCTGTTAAAAGAAGTCATTGTTAAATTCAAAAACTCTATTTCACTTCAGTTCATCAAAGTATCCCCACAGAGCCCACACTATTGACTATTCTGAGATTAACGGACAACATTTTGCACTAAGAGACAGAAAAGTTCTGGAAGTCTAAAATATCTATACTTTTCATGGTTTGTACAAAAAGTATCACTTTACGAAATAAACGTGTAACAGAGCTAAGTATAAAATATTGAACTAGAAATGGGGACAGAATGAGGAAAGGTAATGCTGAAATTAAGCTGACAGGGCAGGATTTTAACAGCATCTGTGTTAACTTCTAGTGCTTACATCCCACTGCGCTACAGCTCCTACTCCTGAAGACTTTACCCTTAAGAACCATCTCATATTTATTTCCAGAGCTACAACCACAGATCCAAAGTTGAAAACTATAAAAATTTATGACTCTTCTCAGTTTACCAACCTACATAAGTATAGATTACATTATGAGCCTTAAATAATTGGATCTTTCTATAGGACTCTGAATACTACACCACCATTTGGTACAAAATATTCTTAGCACAGAAATGAAAGCTCTGGTATTGACAAATAGACAGCTATTAGTAACATACTCTGAGAATAACCTGATCTTAAAAAGGAGGTGCAATCAACCGAATTAGGATATCACATCGCACACTTTTTGTTTGTGAAATTTTGACTAAATTATTGTCTTCGCTTTGTTCTATTTCTGCCTGTGAACAAATACTGTTAACAGCAGCTTTTGATTCACATCTTAAAAAACGTGCTGAAAGTAACACGCCTGTGCATTGAAAAAGTTCAATTTTTTTAACCTTGGCTGACGTAACAGAAAGCTAAGGTCACAAGGCAGCAGAAACAGGCCATTAGCACAACTCCAGTTCAATCTAAACCTCATGTGTCACGGGTTTTCTCTTTTGCCTTTGAAATTAGCTATTAAGAGAAAGAGGTTTTCAACCTTAGGGAGTCAGAATGAATGCTGCTGTTTAGGAAAACAAGTACTGGCAGCTCTGTGGCTGCTTAAAAGAGAAGCCAGCCTGCAAATATGTTCAGCCCACCTTATATTCCCCAAAATGCAACTTCTTTTCCTTTTCAGCACAGACAGGCACATACTTGGAAAATGCACGACAAGCGCCACTCGGTCTCCTAGGAGGCACATTATATGATTATTGGCAGGTCCTACTGGTTCTTCACAAAGGCCTGTATGAATATGCTGACATTTTTCTTGATCTACCTCCTTATAATCCCTAACAGCGTGCTTCCCTAAGAAAAGTTCGGATGTACCAGAGATGGACTGGGGGAGCACTGAAGCATTCCTGCTATTTATATACTCTATCTGCTTGTGTGTTTCTTGTTTCTTAAGTAAGGTCTACTTTTTCAAGAACAAGTTCAGGCTAATGTTAGCAGTCCAAGAGTCAGCTATAGCAACGTACCTCTTGAACAAATAGCAATATAAACAAATCCAGACTTTAAAAAAGGCCAGGTTTCTTATCAATTGTGTTATTTCAAGCAATATCTATAAAGACATCTCAGGATAAATGTCTATGCATCAAAAGAAGAACAAGAAAACAGCCAAAGCTTCCTCTAAAAAAACATGAAAGCTAAAATGTATAAACTCAAAAGGGTAATAAAAATAACACTTTTACACAATTTTTCTTTTTAATAAAAGGTCATAATTTCTCTTCGTCACTTATAATCTCACACTGGAATTTAAAATATAAAGACCAACATCATTAAAAAGTTGAACAAATCCCCTTTCATTTCTTTGCGGGAATGTCCACTCTCTGTCCTGCACTTGAGAATTTCATTGTTCAGCCACTTAAATCCCCATGTTGCCTACAACTGTACAGTCAATGCAAAATCAATGCAAAAAATTCTTAATTTCAAAATAACATAAGCCAGGACGGTACATAAAAGCAGACTGATAGCTTTGGGCACTGTGGCAAGCAAGTCTATAACATAAGCCCAGGCTACTGAGCTCAAATATTTAATTTTTAAAGAAATTAAAGGAAAATATGAATGGAAGTAAAGGATTACAGTGCTATGCTAGCAAATCTGGATGTGACTTCTTTGACTACTGCATGTCATCACACATGATCTTGGATAACGACCGACTTCAGTGCACACCTAACAATGGGGCGCTTATTCCTAGGAAGATGCAATACACACTGCTATTTGCTTTAATTAGCTTCTGCAGAAGAGTCCAGCACTCAAGCCTTTTCTGCCTTTTTCTGCCTGTTAACTAACTTGGATCAGACAACAAAGAGGTCAAATATGCAGTACCAAATTTACTCAGACTTTGAAAACAGAAAGCCAGGGACCAGAAACCAAGTAAAAAATTAAGCTGCTATCACCATACTATAAACAGTAGATCAGCTTTCATTTCCAGCAACTATCATCACACTACTGTGTCAAACTTCATTATGAGAGATTTGTATCACCCTAAGAGAGTTTTGTTCACATCACTTAGTCTGATTAATCAACAGCTGCCAAATGCAAAAGTTAACAACCCTCATTTTCTTCGACTTCCAGCTTTATTTAAATCACAGTTTTGTCTGTGAAACTGTGAAACAATTTCCATCCCTCTCAGTTTACAAAGGAACTTACAAACAAATAAAAAGTGCAGGCCCTGAAAGAAAAGCAGACGAAAGAAACAAAAGCAAGTTACAACTGTGAGTACGGTGGAGAGTCAAGCTTTTTCACAATACAGGCACACAGTATCAAGGAAATACAATCAGTTATTTGCTTTGCATGCTAATGACACTGCAGGTTCAGCTTTTGCATCGCAGCCATCGGTCTATTAGCCTCCAACCCCTTTGCAAGAAATTGTATTACTGTTTCAAGCCGTGCAGGTAGAAGTAGCACGCCACCTAATATACAGGACCATCTCACCCCTTGATGGTATATTTCTTGCATGATGATCCAGTGGGTGGAATAGAAGTGCTTCGCTGCTTTGACTAGGTGGACTTGTATGTAGCTGCTCATCTTCACAGGATGGGAAGAAGGCATAGTAGAAATGAAATGACCAGATCTTTGTAATATGCATTACCTCGTCATTTTTTAAAAAAAAAATAAATAAAAAAATCAAATGCTAATAAGAATTGTATTACAAAAAGAGAAAGTAGCAAACTTTAGATCACATTCCTGGAACAAACAGGATAAGAGGATACTGAGTTACAGAAAAGTGGCCTTATATTCTTTGCATAAAAGACAGTCTTTCCCAGCCACACAAAGTTAACTTGCATATCCTTTACATTGCTAGCAAAAATCACAAGTTTTCAACTATTTGTCTTTGTGAACACAGATCTTATTGGAGAGCAGGTATCAATTTTCTGATTAACGCATTTTGAAAGAAATACTAGTTCCATTACTATCAGTATAAATTAGAGACCTGGGACAGGGTATTTTCTTTTACGTTGCTCAGCTTTTTTTCTTAACTGGTTTAGCTGTAAGCTTGGGATCAAAAAGCTAGAAGGGAAACGCTAAAGCAGCTCAGGAGATTTGAATGCTGTGGCGAGAGCTCTTGTGCACAGTCACTGCAATTTAGCTGCTGGTGATAGCAATATAACAAATCAGCTAATCCTAACTTCTGAGGGACCTAAGGCAAGGGCTAGATTGCCGCAGCCACGGCAGTGCAACTGGAAAAGGACAAGCATCCCAGCATCATCACACAGTTGAGGTTCAACAGTTCTGCTGCGAGGTTGGTCCCTGGAATATGGCTTGATCCACATGGCCCAGGAATGGATGAGATGTGAAGCCTGTTTATCGGTGCTTGTACTGTAAGAATGCCTTTCACCAAAAACTTGAGCATACTTTACAGCCCAGCACCACTCACACATCCTAGAAAGATTTCCATCTCTGCAGGGGAACACCAACATTTCTTCTGCCAACACCATTATCTATTATTCTAGAAGAGAAAGGAGAAAGATGGCCCATGGACTGAGCAGGACAGGTGCTGTATTAAGTTTTAACAACATAGGTCACGCTTATCCTGTGTGATTTGAATTTCCTCCCAGAAAAGCAGACTCTGCATCCACTATGCACATTCAGATCTCATCCTAATGTGGAATCAGTACATGGCAAGAAGGCGTACTATGACCACAGGAACAGTTCAAGGGACTCACCACAGAGCAGAGCGTAGATGCAGGCTGTAGTCACCCGAACTGGTGGCATCTCAGAAACCTCATGCACATCTGCCATGGCAACTATGTCACCAGTACCATGCAAGAATGTTTGTTCAATACTGCCTAAAAGGCTTCCTTTAATAATTATCACCACTTTTTTTTCCTTCCTTAGCATTTAGTGGAAAGTGAATAGTTTAGTTCAAGACCACAGCCTCCAGCAATTTGCACAGCATTCCTTTGATATCTTTAAAGTAATTAGTACATATAAAAACTGTTACATATACATATAAAAACTGTTATTGCACTGCACTTTTTTCTAAGAAAGTTCCAGACTGACCAAAACAGGTGTAGAATTATAAAATCCTAACAACCCATCCTTCAAAAATGTCAGCCCAGAGTAAAGGGAAAAGGAAACAGGATAATTTGAGAGCTGACACAATAAATGAGACTTATAACAAAACTGAAAAATACAACATTCATTTCCACATCAGTTCAGGAAGGATTAGTAAATCTGAAAATAATATGTATCTATTTTTAAACAAAATAATTCATTCTAAAATCAACATGTCACAAGAAGGTTAGCAAACACTGAGGCACATTTCTGAACAACAACATTGTTCTAAATGTCACACTTTTCTACCATACTTCCTCAGCATTCTTAGAAAACATATGAACAACTTCTGTAGGCTGAGACAACTGGAAAAGAACAGTCTTACTGAGATATCTTTGTATGAGAATATGTCTTGGGCATCAAAATGTAATAAATCATGTATTACGATTCTATTTATACTCTATGATCTTTATACCATTACACGTCTTGGAGATCAACTTTTGGCAAAAAAGACACAATGAAACCATATTGATAATTTAGTAAGAGAACACTTCAACTTTCCAACTCTTAAGTATGCACTACAGTTTATGGCTACCTAGCTAGTTCAGGATTAGAAACACAAAAACGAGAATGCATAAAAGAAATTGTTTTTAATTAAACACATATTATTTCATTATCCAAACCTGAAAATTGTGACTTTATAACATTCCTGACCACAAGGTTTAAATAATTTGATTCACATTCAGCGGACCACATAAATACTTTACATAATCTCATTGATTTCATGTGAACGAAAGCATTTTGTCCCCCTGTGTAATCCCACTGCAGATGTCATTCTCTCTACAAATGTCAGTCCCAATATCAGAATGGCAACAGCAGTAACAGACCTGGTATATGAGTTCACAACCCTGTAACTGTGGGCAACACACAGCATTTGGGGGGGGCGGGGGGGTGAGAGGGATCAGCAATACTTCCATGATTTCAAGAAGAAATTCTCTTTCTTGGACTTCACTTTCTTACCTTGATTGCAGGTTTTTCCAGTGTATCCTGGGTGGCACTTACACTTGTTTGGCCCAACACATTCACCATGTTTGCATCCTGGCTGGCAAATAGCTGCAAATAGAGGAATAATCATTATTCTTCTGCTCCAGTCACTGCTGACAGCGCTTTACTTTGAAACAAATGGCAACGACCTAACAAATAGTACTCTTTATGTTCCTCCCTTCAGCATCACTATATGCTTCAAACAGCACTGTTTAAACATCAGATGCACTTTCAAAAGTAACTACTGCCCCAATACACATGGGAAGCACAAGAAACTTGTTAGCAGTCTGTTTTTGTACAACACTGTATTGTGCTGTTTCTGGGATATTAAACCCTTTTCATACCTAATCAGCAAACAGGCACTGAGCCTTCACTTTGCTCTATATATGTATGTACTATGATTCATGCCATTAAATTTGGTGAACCAGGAATACGCCCCAGCTGTACAGAAAATGTGTATACCAATGTCACAGGTGGCATACAAACCAAGGCATAGTTCAGTCACAGATCCCAGCATTACCCATTTTCCTCTATGACTATAAGGCAACACTCTTTACTCTTTATTAAGAAATGTTTTGCCTGAATCCCTCGCTTTTGGATGTTTGCATTCTGGCATGGGAATTACCTTTTTTT
>VXBL01000556.1:599801-616684 GCA_013400195.1 Aramus guarauna
GTAAAAGCAAAAGCAACACGAATTGTAATCTTTTGCTTTATTACTGCACACATCCAAATCACTTGTACTCAGAACATTTCAAGCATTTATTACCCAACCTGCTGTACAAATGTGACTTCCAGTGTCACATTTGCTAGGTAATTTCTAATTACCCAAATGGAGCATAATACAGAACTCCAAGAAATAATAGTTAGGAAGCCATTTTTGGTACCTCTCTCAATCTAACACAAATAAAATTCATAAAACAATTTTTTAAAACTTCAGTAATAAAACAAGCATTGTTTTTGAAACAATATAAGAATTCATCCACGAATTTATTTCTACCAATGTAGGATTAGCTAACACGAATATTTTCAGAGTGCAACAAATCCTGCATAACTCTGGAAACCATTTTACAGCTGAAAATTTTAAACAACATTTCGAAGTCTTTTTTATTATAAATGTCTTTCGATTACTAAACATACTGTTTCAGTCTATTGGAAAACTAAAGTATTTACTATGCTGTAAAATGTTGTTTATCGTTATATGACAAAATACAGACGCAAAATTCTGGTGAGCTTACTATTTAAGCAAGATGGACACAAATTAGACAGAAATTAGAGGGTGGCATAACTTGAATACCCTGTAATCAGGATTTACTCTTTACCCTGGATTTAAGTTCACTTTCTAAACTAACAGTATCCCTCGGAATTTGCAAAGTAACTAACTAGATCCAGCTGCAGTATTAATTAATCTGGCAACAGGCTACATCATAAAATTGGATGCATTAAGGATGTAATTGAACAGCAATCTGTCAGAAGGCACTCAAAAATGTAGTTTGCATTCTAGCCAAGCTGTTCAACAGGGTTGAATTAAACAAAATTGCAACAGAAACAAGAGATCAGCTTTGGTTGTGGAAGAACTATGCAAATACATCTCTGTTGTTCTAAAATATTTTCCATAAGATTCAAGGCATCCAGAATCAGCAATTCCAACAACTGCATCCACAGAAACAACTGTTAGCATAGAAAGAGTTTGCTCCAGTTTTATGACTGTAGTTTCCCCATATTATCAGGAAAATTTTTTTGTTTAAACATTATATATATAGTTAATCCAAGATCCCCTGAGAACATAAAAACTTGTTTGAAATCTACAGCACTGCTCTTGATGGAACTTCCTAACATGACAGTGCAATCTTTTTCCTAAAACTAAGGAATATCTTAAAAGGCAACAGAGAGGGATGTTTCTAGTTAATCCAAGATTATTTTTTTTTCCCCGATAAACACTGTCCAGAAACAAAGAAACAGGATTCAGGTTCAGAAACACCTCTCAATCACAGTGTCAGTGAAAGGGGGCTGCTTAGATTAACAAAAGGTATGTTTCAAAAAGCATGCCCTTGGGTAATGGACAGATTTGATGGAAGAGCAACTGATACATCATGAAAAACTTCTGGAATACTGTAGTTGGAAACAATTACTGCTTTTTTAATCACTATGGTCAAAACCAGAAAAAAAGATCTTTGTGTAAGAGCTCATTTAGACACTGAGACTCTTATCTTCCTGACATAGATCCACATCTAATTAGAGGTGATGGCAAAATGAAGACCCACTTCATGACTTTGAAGTCACTAGGGGGAAAAAAAAAAATGTGATCTAAACTACAGTACAGAAACAGAAATTACTATAAATATGTTTTTGAAAGTTTCCATGAAATTTCAACTGGACTTCAGAGAAAATCCATATTGTGGAGTAGGATACAGTTAGATAACAATTACTCCTTAAAAAACACAAAGCACCAAGGGATCAGCTTGGTGTCAAGCGCTACAGTTCAGTAGGTGAGCCTGTGGCAACTATAGTTTAGCTGAATTTAAAAGTCTTGGTCCCTTGCTCATTTGCACAGATTGTAAATTAGCAACAGCTCGGATAAAAAAAGATCTCATACTTGAAGACAAAAAGCCTTATAAAATTCAGTAATGAAATAAATGAGATTTTCATTTCATGCAGAAATGAAAATGTTCCTCTAATTCAGAAGGTCAAATAGATTTGTATTAGGAATCAGATGTTTTGCTTAACACAGTTAATCAAGCAGGTCAGATATCATATTGGAATAAAAATTATGTATTAGTATTTGTTTAAAACAAATGATATACAACTATCTACAGATATGAAACATAGGCCATGTTATTAAATCAAGCAATGGGATCTGTGGGATCTTCAAGAGATCTAGTTCAATGCTTCTCAACAAACTTCACTCCATACTATACCTACAGTATTTAATGGCTTGTATGACATACAGGTGGGTAACTCCTGATCTAGGTTACCTCCCATAAGAGGTTACCTCAAGATATAATTAAGAAATGCACTTAAATCACATGACAGATATCTATCCTGGTTTTAAAAGTCTCAGTTAAAGGAGATCTCAGTGCCTCAGCAGTCTACAGCTCAAGAATCACTACTACTACAAGGAAAGTTTCCTAATGATTAGCAAATCATTATCCATAAAGTCAAAGACATCATAAAATGCTTTTTTTGCACATTAAACAGGTATTTGAAAACCTATATTTACTGCCAAACACTGTACCTGAAGAAATCCTGTTTATTAGAGTACATTCTGTGCACTTTGGCTACTTAAATATTATGCATCTTTGTATTGCATTTCAGCAGCTATGTATAATGTCACAACTGAAGAAGTTCCATACACAAGGGAAAAGCATTTTGCAGTAAGCTTAACAAGATCTGTATCTCAGCCAACACCATGGATACATCCCACAGCATTTCCTATCAGGAACCAAGCCACCCTCATCAAGCAATCTGTATTATCTATTCTCCCATTAACTTGAAGGGAGCTTTGCATGGTGCTCAGGACTTAAGAAGCTGATGGTGTCCAGCCAAGCCTGCACACTTGGGGACATCTACATGTCCTTCCCACTGACCTCTACCAGAGTCCCCAGGCCCAGAGAGGTGGGCTGGCTCAGGATCTGCAAAACGCTCCCTTCTCAACGCCGCCTCCCCGCCAAAGGAGGAGCTGCTCCTGCAGGGCAGCAGATACACACTCGCTCACTCCCAAAGACTTCCGATTGAACATGGTCAACAACGAGGTACAGGTATAAAAATAAGCTTGAGCCTGACTTTCAGCATTTCCTTTAATAGCAGGCAATTATTTCAGCTGTTTGGTGTAAGTCCTGATATACACTATGTATGCTGATGTGACTGGGTTTTTTTCTTTGAATTTTGCACTCTTATTTTCTTGCAAAATTCCAGATGGAATGGAATGGAGTATTTCAGTTGCTTTGCCCCCACACAGTTGCATGGAGTTTATCCATTTTTCAAACAAAATTAGACTCATAAGTAGTGGGGAAAAAAGTCTCCCAACTAATATTCTTTGCATCTTGAAAATTATAAAATTCCCCCACAACTGACACAAATGTCATTTCCCTCCAATCAACTCACATTTCCACTGACTGAAATAAGCCATAATTCCCATGGACTTCACTCTGCTTCATAACATTCACTTCCCTACTAGGCGAGAAGGAAATGCAGCCAGTGGAGAGTTACACTAGGCTGAAAAAGTCACTCTCACACACTTAGGGCAACGAACTCCAGATGACAGGAGTAGAAAAAGGTTGCCAAAAAGAAGCAGAAATTTTCTACTCTTTATAATAGCAATTGTTTTACACAAAAGCTAAAAGTAAACTTGTATAGGCAAGTGCCACTAAAAACAAGATTGCTAATTTATTGTTGAATCAATCCCAACAAAGACCTACCATTTCTCCAAGGATTCCTCTCTGAAAGCATTTAAACTGGCACACCCATTGGGTAGTAGTAATGTCATCTGAGACCGACAGACAGAAATCCTAAGCACAGCTATTTTCATCTTTAGTCAACTGCTGCTTTTTTATCTAGGCCATAGAATAAACCACAACTAAGCTTTCCATTTCATTTTGTTGCCCAATTCATTCAAGAGATACCAGCAAATAAACTCTGGTCTCATGATTAGTCATTTCAGTTTGATAATTTTTAACTCTTTTTTGAGGCTAGATGTGAAGACTTGCTCTGTCTCAGTTCTCACTGACTTCAATGGAGTCAAGGAGGTATCCTAAAGCCTTTTATTTGGCCATAAATCTAACAGAGTACCTATTGTAAAGGTTGGCAAGAACTACCTTCTCCTCCAAAATAAGATGATAAATACCACCTTTTAAGTCTCGAACTTCAGGACAAATTAAACTTCCTGTAAAAATAACACAAGGAATTGAAACATGAATGAGTGGTTTGGGTTTAGAGTTGTTTTTTTTTTTCCAGTGTGGAAGAGAAGGAGAAAGACTTTCTGGTGAAATGCACATGCTGTTAGCACATGCTATTCTTGTGCAAAAGCCAGAAGCCACCAATCTTCCCAGCCAGTACTAGCTGCTGGTAGTGTCTGAGCATGACTCAATCATTCTGAAGTATTATTTTTTAATTGTTGCATAAATACAATAAATTAAAAACACATTCAATCAGTTCATTATGGGTCTATAACGTTGTGACTTTTAAAGTTCATCCGTATTTTCTCCCTGCGGACAGTTCCCTCAGAACTGCGTTGGAAGTCCCCCTCAGGTTTGGTCAGTTCCTCTGCACTAGACTGCCCAACTTTTGAGGAGATACGTGACTACCACATGCTGTCTCCTCTGTTCCTTCTCATCTAGAATTTTAATGTTAATGATTTATTTCCTGAATACCAAACACTGTTTGGTGGACTCTGAACCTGACCATTGCATTGCCTGGTTCCTACCTAACTCCTCCTCTTCATTTGTGGCCAACAATGGAAATCCCTAAGCTTTCTTAGTGAAGTGTCTCTACCAATTTAACTCTTCTTTGGTTTTTTCAACACTCCTAGCAACATCTTTCATCAAAACAGCCTTGAGTATAATTCTGTGTACAATCCTTACATTCTTTTTCTCTGCTTTGCCTCTTAATTTCTGTTCCTTAATAGCTATTTCTTATTCCTTACATCTTCTTTCTTGAGTGATACCAATGGGAGTTTCATTGACAGAAGTTGCCCTCAAAGTCTTTAATTGCTCTTTCTGCATCCCTCCACTCAAATCTGCCTCAAACGCCAGACTGCAGATGTTCAACCTGTCCTTGAACTTCTATTTTCACCTCTCCGAAGTCTAAAATTATGCATAGGAATACCTGCATCTGAAACAAACCATGCCAACCATCTGCCCGAATGGCCTTGCTTCTGCCTTCTCTTCCCAAGCAACACACAGCCCCTTATTTACACTGACTTTAAATCAGAGCTCCTCAAAATTCTGTTTGTCCAAATGCAGAAATTAATTTGTGCATCAACCCAGAGATGACTACATACTATTCAGCTTCACAAACCTTTACTGTGTTGAGCAGTGCTTACACAGAGNCCCCGATGGGGTGGGGGGGAGGGGTGACTGAGTGGCCGCGTGGTGCTCAGCTGCTGGCTGGGGTAAAACCACAACAGTTGCCCCAGTGCCAACTTTATAATAAGACTTGCATGTTGGTGAAACAAGCTTTCTTCTATGCTTCCTCCTTCACCTGAAACTGACTCCCTTTTTCCTGTGGTGCTAACAGACCACAGCCTCAAGTTCTATACTTCCCTTCCTCAGAGCCAGCTTCAGCTCATATCTACTTCTATTTACTTTTGGTAATTCTTTGCAAATTATGCAATTGGATAAACACACACTCAGGAAAATAAATCTTCCTTATTGACAGTCATTTTGATCTTGGATCCCAAAGGTATGAGCTAATTTGTAAAATAAATCACTGCAGCTCTGTCAGAGTTACATCTGTTTTGTTGAACTACATACAAGTGCAGGAGAATGCATAAAGCTTAACCTACCACACAGTTACCAGTAGGTGGTAAAAACATGTCATACTCATAACTCACATTACAGAATTACTTCTGAAAATATAATTTTGCTTCCCAAGTGTATTAGCAGTCATGACATGTATCTCTGCAGAGCTTAATAAGCCTGACTAGGGCAACTGGGTATTAATTCTCAGATAATTTCATACGAAAAACATTCCTTAGTCTATTTTTTAAAAGATAACAAATGTCCTTGACCAACTTCTTTAACTAGAGACTGATAATATCATCAGATAAAATGGTAGTATCTAATGCCTGAATATTTTTTCACAAATTATTTGCACTTAATTGTAACATTAATGATAACAAATGTTGTCAAAATGCATGCTTAAGCTTCCATCTGAAACCTACAGTTCCATTAAGTAAGTAACTCCCAATTTTTCATGCACAACTACTACATTTGCCTGGGTAAATCAGTTACTCAATTTGCACATACGATTCTGGTAACAGTACATTAACATGACAAACTGCAATCAGTGTGGGCTGTTCATTGCAGTGAATTCTTTACTTGCCTCTGACTGCTGCCAAATGTGTTTCCAAACTGCATACACAAATCCAGACCCTGGTTCATGAATGCCTTGCTATTCAGAACAGCACTTAAAGGCACGCGTAACGTAAGTATGGGTAACACCGAAATCAATATGATTTAATGAAGTCAGGGAAAGTTAATTTCATGCTTATGCACTTAAATACTCTTTAAAAATAAGTGAAAAGTTGATCTAACACAATGCAAAATTAGAAAAGCAAGAAATATTTCATGCTTTGTCAAGCTTTTCATGTTTGCATTTCAAGTGGCTCATGGCAATTGCTTAAAGAACGGTGCTTTATCCTCTCAAACTCCTGTTTGTTACCTGAATCTCTCCGCTTGCCTACTGAATTCTAGCAGGCAGAAGCAGGCTAGCATGAGTGTCTCTGCACGGTAGCAGAAAACAAACTGGGCCCTACTACTATTCTGTTTATTAGAATGTAACACCCCCACTGGCTTCAGCAGAGTGACTTCTGTATCACAGTAACAAAGCTGACTGTCGGACAGATGAACAGAGAGCTGACCACTTTGCTCCCCTTTTAATGACTAGTACTCCAGCCACAAGGGGTAAGTAAACAAGACATACCAGTTCCTAAGCAGCAGCAGACTACTGCCCTGGGTACCAACGTGAACTAGTGCTGATTTCATTTTGCTCTGAACATGCCAGGTTGGTCGCTGCTGTCGGCCAGGGGCTGTCAAGTTTCCCTGTTGTGGGAATGACAACTTGTAGTGGAGGTGCAAAGCAGGCAACGGTGGGAGCAGTAAGCGCTGCAGTCATCCCAAACTAACGTCCCACTGCACGATTCAATACTGTGAAAGCAAGATCAGGCCTCCTAAGTCTGACAGCTCGTAAATACATTGCTGGGAGTATAAACAATTGGCAGGAAGCAAAAAATATTGTCTGGGGCTTCAGGGTAAAATAAAGAAAAATAAAAAAAGTGAAAAGGGCAAAGTTTAGAAAATAAGTATCTCATCAGATAGGTGACTGGGATAAAACAGCCCTGTTAATTTCCTTCCCCCCTTCTCTTCCCCAAATCAAACATTTAAAAAAGAGAGAAAAAAAGAACATCTACATTTTCTCATCATGTATTATATTTTTCAGGTAAACTTATGACTTAGAGGCCGTAACTCCAGGTCATAACCTTGCCAAAATTATTTCAAGAAATATGTTCAGCTAACCTTTGGGCTGGCACCTTAGGCTGGCTATTCTCTGCCTTAAGACGTAGAAAGCTGCAAAACAAATATCCAAAAAAAGAAATTCCAGCTTTTTTTTTCCTGTAAGGAGGATGGACTTGGCTGGAGTTTTTATCAACTTGTTACATTCCTGGAGACTTAACACACATTCAACATTCAGAGCTTTTCTGAAACAAAAAAAATTCTGGTACACATTTAAAAATGGAAATACCTTACATCAGTATTTCATTATGAGATTTAACAAACACATTCTGATACATAAGAGTAATTAAGTGTAATGACGTGATGCTATTCTTATTCAATCAACTAAGGAGCTACACTTTGTCATGTTTCATATGGTACATAGTCATAAAAATTCTCATGTTTCACGGTTTAGGTTCATTGTTTCCATCAATAGAACATAAATGCTTTTCTTAAAGAGACAGTATCCTTTCATTTAAATACAGGTATATATTTTTAATGCTCCGTCTCCACAGAGCAAACATAAAGGGTTAGCATCTAGATGCTAATTTGAGAGTAATTAAAATTACACCCATTTTTAAGTGTCTGAACATCTGCAACCAATAAACATGCTGGCATATAAATCTACTGGTCATTTTTATAGTGTTTAAATTTTGAATGTCATCTAAATTAAAACTAATGCTTAGAGACCTTTTCAGCTCTTACTACCATATGAAACCAGATATGCTACAAAAGTTAAATAAGATGGAATCACAGATTTATGTTTCAGGCTTATTTTAAATCATTTTATTTGCCAATAAAATTAATGTTAACAGCATAGCTTGTTAGGCTACATAGCCTTTTTATAAAAGACTGAGACTTAACTGCAGCAGCAACTCTTTCTATTTTAAATAGTATGTGACCAACACTTAAGGGTTTGCTATGATTGCAACTTACATTGGTTTAAATCAGTTTTAACCAGAAAGTCCCTTAGTGTCTGTTACAGTGGAGGGAGGCTCCCCAAGTTGTTGCTGGACTTTGAGAGAAGCTCCAAATACAAATATACTACAGCTGTAAATGGTCAAATCATGTTGAGATTTCTTTGGAAAAAAAATGGACTGCAAAACTATTATTCTATGTGTGAAGTGCAGGAGGGATGCAGTGAGGAAGTGGAAAAGGATACTGTATCTTTAACATACTAAAGTCATAACTGCTTTAAAAGCATAAAGCTTCTAAACTGAAAAACAAACAAACAAACAAAAACCAAAAAACACCACCATAACTGAATAAAAATAGCAAAACCTCATTTTTTTCTTGCATGGTAGTATTAAAGCAGTATTGCAATTCTGTATAAAATGTCTTTTCATTGAAAAGTACCTCGGATGCACAAAAATATTGGTCATTTTTAAGAAGCAGACATGCTGCATATCAGTATTAATTAAACATTGCCAACACAATGCATTAATACAGACTGTATTCTTGCAACCACAAATTCAGTAACAAAATTCTTACTGACTTTGAGAAGGTTTCTGCTAATGGGTCAGCCTCCTGGAAGCCAGTATTTTCATGAATCATGGTTTTATTTTTGTACATCTTGGACTATACAGAATTGCCATTCCCACTGAAAGCATTGTTATGTGCAAGAAACAGAAGTCTTAAGCAGCTCATAGCCTCTTCTCCCATTGATGATTTATATGGGTAAACTCCCATCAATGTTATCCTTGGTTATACAAAATCTCCTTCTAGGCATCAATGAGAGCACAATCACCTCTTCCCCCCCCCACCACCACCTTGCATCCCTGTAAATAGATTGCACAGTACAGATACACAGTCTTCAAGCTCATTAGGACAGGAGGAGCAGCACAGACAGTGTAAGTTCCTTCACAACTTTTAAGAAGGCAGCAGCATGCACGGTTTCCAGCAAAGCATTCGGTTATGCCTGCATCTGCTCTATCAGCTTGTACAAGCTCCCCCCCTCTCTCTTGCAGGTCCTCTTAAGAACCTCCTGACATAATATGCTTTCTACCAGGTTTGTTTAAATCTAAATGCTAATCTGACACACTTCAATTAACATTTTTTAATGGTGCAATGCTAAAGCGAGGTGTAAACTGATGGCTTGACTTATACTTTTACTAAGGGGCTATTGTACTGTATAGCTTCTTGATTGCTCTGTCCCTAGGTTTTTAAAGCTAAGTGTCATGGGTTTAGTGTAAGGTGGTTGGAAGCTACTTTGCTGACCTATTCTGGTTTTGCTTCCTAGGTATAACCAGATAACCAGAAGGAGTTACAACAGATGGATGCTCTGAAAGAGCATGCTCATCTTCACAACCCCCTCTCAAGACAGACTTTGTAGACTTTGTCATCGTTTAAGGAGAATTCAACTTTGCAATGAGTGAAGTAATCAAATGACGTCACTACTTGTAAAATCCATGTTCAGTGGGATTTTATTCCTATTAAGTATCTTCTGTTGGTCAAACTTTCTGCCCACTGGACAAAAACTGAGAGTAACAGCCATGCAGACTCATGCCAGCAGAGGATCTGACAGTAGATCTGCATCCCTTTATAGAAGCTGCAGATTCAACCTTCTATTCTACACACATGCGAATGCAGCAAAAGGAACCACTTTTGCCATGACCTCTAGCAAAGGAGTTGTCCAAACTGTAATCCAGAATGAGAATCTTGCTGAACCTTTTAAATCTATGTATCTCTTTCTCAGTTCTTGGCTGTGAAACTGCAGCTGAAATTTTCAAGCAAAAGGCAGCCTACATCTGTAGTGTACCTTGACTACATAGAACTAGCACACAAATCAATTACAAACAGACATGCAGCCAAGTACAAAGCAGGTGTATTTTGTTCATGAAAGGCACACACATATGGAAACCATTTTTATAGCTTTTGAAAGGACTACAGAAATATTTGTAAGCCAGCTAAAAGTAAGGCAGGTAGACCATTAGTTCTGAGAATAACTTTCAGGGAACCAAGATGAATTAGTGCGAATTAGTGTCAAAAACGTCTACTATTTTTCAAATAACCCCTAGCACGGCCTATTGGAAAAGGGAGGAACTTTCATGCTGAGGAATAAAAAGCATCACACTACTTCTCACATAAGTCTCTGCATGAAATGAGTGCATCTCTTTTCCCATATTTTAGTTTTCTGATAGGCTAACCAGGTTCCAGAGCTCCCTATGTGAGTATTCGCAGTTGATTTCTGTACACTGGATTACCAGCAAGCGTCAGTCAGCAGTGGTTCCAAGGACTTTCCTGCTGCTTGGCCTACTTCTGACCTAGCAGAGACACTTGGACAACAAGGCCGGGATTATCCTCTCCTTGAGAAACACTCAGGAAGACAGCCATCCCTGCAGAATACTGCCACAGATACCTTATTAGGGAGATGAGATGACAGGCTTCAGCAGGTCTCCTAGACTACAGTAGCTAGAATACAGGAATGGACACTGCTGTTTTCTATTCTGCAGCTGACATTTCACATCCAGCTCAAAGAACTGAACTCCAGCCCCATCACTGCTGGAAATTCTCTTCCACAGCTATTTCAAAATAAGAAAATTAATGCTGAATGACACAGTTTTAAAAAAATCAACTTCCTAAGGCTAATTTTTTTTTCTGCTGGCATATGGAAAGAGTGTGTTCGTGCAAGATGAATGCAATAATACGTGCCCCAACTTGATTTTCCCTGTGTATTTTAAAACCCCTTGAACGGGTTCTGGGTTAGGACAACACACCCATTATCACAGGTACAGTTGCCTTACAATGCAAAAATGAGTTATGAATTAAAAATGTACCATCCATATCTGCTCTCACCAAAAACGGTCTGTCACAAGGATTCAAAAACCCCCACTCTGAGACAAGAAATCCAGAAGAAACACTTTCTACCCTCACTTTTGCTCTGGGTTATAGTTTTGCTGTGTGCCCAACAATAACTCATAAAAATGCAAGACAACGCCTCTATTTTTATGGACATCTCATCAGGTGTTTTATCAATGTACCATTTTTCACAGAAGCAGGCTTTTGTGCGATTACTCCCACTTAACAGCTACTACTTCCACTACTACTTATTAAGGTGCAAGTATATCTTGCAGGCTGGACCACAGCATGGGATTTTTAGAATAATTTCAGCTGGGATATTTAACATCTAACTTTAAAGCACTGATGCTGTGAGTCCATCAGTGTAAAGGATCAGCTCTATCAATGATGAGGTTACTTCACACGAACTAAGAACTGCTTAAACAAGATTGCTGCTGCTTCCAAATTAGCTTTTCTACACACCAGGTTTAACCAATAAACCTGGTTTACATACCAGATCAAAACCTCAGAAAGGCTACTTAGTTACGTTACTGATGGAATATATCCACTGTTCTAAATCTAGATTAGGCCACTAAGTAAGTGTGGATGGATTTTCAATGTACAAAGACTTAGAAATGCCAGTGAATTTATTTTTGTTAAACCCCTTTGAAAATACGGCTATATTTGTATTAACCGCAAAATCTATCTAGTTGCCTAAACATGGATCTCACTGTGGTGTTCACAACCTGCAAGGAAGAAAAAAAAATAATCCAACATGTTTCAAAGTTTTGATTATTTCAGTTAGAGGGACACCTTCTAAGCACATTTGCTGGAATCGGAAAGAGCACATGGGAAGGCAATTTCACATCACTGAAGAGAGAATAGTTCTACTAGCTGAGATGTTACAGCTGGTATCGACAGGCTTTGGAAGCAAGTTTACAGACACATCAGACATATGTGCACTTCCTTATGCTTACAAGTTTTAATTGGTGTAACTTACTAACAGGACAGAGAGGATGTTTTAAAAAGAGTGTAAATTAAAGGAGGAGCCTGATTTCAACTTCTTGCTACGTGTTTGTAAGAGTGAAAAAGACAGCTGAGTTCTGCTGACTTGTGTTACTAAGCAGCAGTAAGCACAATTATGCTCTATGTGCACTCTGCCAGTCAAAGGGACGTAAAAGGAATTACTCCACCCTTCGCCAAAGCAAGTTTAGCAAACCTAGCTCAGTTTCCATTTGCAACTGTACAGATGGATTATGGATGCAAGATCAGGAGCACTGAGTTACCAAGGCTTAGTGAGTTACTGCTTGTCAGCTGTGCCACACTCCAACCCTGTCAGAGCTGACACATACAGGCTTAAACCTCTGTCACAATTAAACCATTACCTTAAATCACATGGTTTAAACTAACACTTTTCTTTTTCTCAATAGCCATGGGCAGAAGGCATGCCCATGCATGTTAGGTGGAGCAGCTTAGCTGGACAGCAGAAAACATATCCAGGTATGTTAGCAATCACTTGCCTGTGGCTCATCATGGTTCAGAGGTCTCCATAACCTGGGACAACCATGTCATGTATCAGAGCCTGTATTCTTGCTACACTCTGGCTCCAGCATGGCTCTCACCTTACATTTGTTGTCAGAAAGGTAAACTCAGAGGTGATCAGTGCCTACATAAGAAACTATGCACGACTAAGCAGGTGAGAGTCCAAAGGTGCTGTAGAACTTGCAGGCATACCAAGGATGGCTCAAACTAGTTTGAGAAAAGCAGTTCAAGCTCACTAATAAAGAGCTCAGCGTTATTGCATGAATATTTACAGCTTCATTTTTTGGACTAATTTGTAAATTGGGTCTCACTACTAATTTTTAAGCTTGATCCTATAGTTGTTTTTCATTGTGCAAATACAATTTATTCTAGAAAACGGCAAAGAAAACGTACATCTAGTAGAAAAAGTCTGACATGTATTTATGCTGGTCATTTCAGGGACAGGACTAAGAGGTTTGCCTTTCTCCACAGAGAAAGCAGAAGTAACTGTGTACTTGGCTTTTTGGAAATTTTTCAGTGATATCCTTTTGCACAGTAGAACACTCAAGTTTTCCTTTGAGGCCAGGAATTCTGCCTTCTGTGCCAGGTTAATCCTTCATACCGAATGCCACATTCCCAAGGTGGAGAGTTGACTATAGATTGTCTATTTGGCTGCAAGCACTAGAAAGATTCGCTTTCATTTAGTGTAATCTCCCACTCTGTGATATGACTGGAATTTTCACAACCCACAACTGGGGCAGATTTTCTTGCTTTATTTTGCTAAGAGTCTGACTCCCATTTAAAAACTAGAAGGAGCTGCTAAGTTTTTAATAAGGTCTTTACCCTAATGTCTGAGACTCTTCTGCGATTCAAAAAGTACGTGAAAAAATTGGGAAAAGAGTGCATTTAGACACTTAATTGTATTCTTTTGAAAGTCTGGTCCCAACTGCTGGAGATGAACACATAAAATCCATCTGCACTGCTTGGAAATGTCCATAGAGAAAAATCTGCGAATAACGGACTAAAACGCAGTGGAAGGAGGTGAGAATTCACCTAGCTTTAGCCTTAAAAAAGAGCATTTATAGTATCTGAAAAGTTAGTACTACAAATGACCTTAGTGACAAAATTCAAAGAAGAAAAAAATAAAAAATATTTTCTGTGTATTATTACTTTTGTCTCGTTTTCAACTTTTAATTACGAATCTTTTGATAGTATGACCTTATGCTATTCCTGTCTCCCAAGATCATAAAAATGCAACCCCAAATCAGACTTAGTGAGAAATTGACTTCCACCTAAACATGAGCTGCAATTTATGGTCACAACACAGACGACAACTTGTCTAAGAAAAGGGCCATAGCAAGACCCTTTTAGTGTTTTGGGGTTTGGTTTTGTTCTTAGCTTTGTTGGGATATTTTAACAATGTGAATTATTGATACTTGCCAGTTAAGCATTCATAGCTTCAAACATCTATTTGAAAATAATTCAGCATTTAAAATTGCATTATGAAAGATGGACACAGATTCTATCATCTCTGGAATAACTTCAATCAACATATTTCACATTCGCCTTCCTTCTCTATAAATGTGCTTCCCAAGGAAAGGACTACTTGTTACCAATTAGAGCCCTAAAAATCAGAATGATTCAAGCTATCGCCTGAGAGATATCAACCTGAGAACTTTGCATCTAAAACCAGTATCAGTGATATTACATTCCAGAAGTACTTTACACAGCTTTTTTACCAGTCATCTTATATACCTATTAAACATTGTGGGCTTTTAAAACACTTGGGAAGGAAGAAGCCAGTTTTGCTGTTTACAGATTTGAACAAAACCTTTGCTGAGAGTCTACAGTTGTATTGCCAATGCTATTTCTATCTTTTGCCTAATATTTGCCTCCTACAGTCACTGCCCTGCAGACTAAGCAACTTACAGTATTTAATATCTGTTTTACTTAAAAATGGCTTTGCAGAAAATGATCTAGTTTGCAGATATTTGCATTGAAATTAAAAAAAAAAAAAAAAAAAAAGGAGGACCAGTATTTATAGGTTCACTCCCGCAAAAACTTAGGGGACATCACTCACGCATGCACCATTAAACACATGAGCGAGCGTTCCCATTATCAAAGGCTGTAATTTTAACAAGCTGAGGTCTCTATGGCACTCCTAACAATTTTAACTTCTACACAGTGCTAGCTGCCACCACAGAATACCTTTTGAAGATGTAGTTAATGATGAAGACTTATCTACTTGGTTATCCTGCAATTATATCAAAGATTCTAGATAGATGTGAGAATCTCAGAGATGTTTCTCTTCACATGTGACCCAGTAAAAGGATGCTGTCAGGGAGATTTATTCCCTTAGTTTGGGGTTACTGAAAGAATGTTTGCCCTTAATACTAATTGGAACATTTCCATTGACTTTTTAAGTGGAATGTCAATAATTTGGGTTTCCTTCTTGGACACAAATATTCTCGCCCTGCAGTGCTTGTAACATGACACAGTGTAGTGTTATGTCAGGCTATTAGACCAGAGCATGAAATGAAGTGGAAACCGAACAGAAATTCCCAATTTCTCGTTGCCCTAGCTAAAATTTACCTTACTTGATTGCAATCCTTTTTAGTACTGTTAATAAGAGAGAATTTTAATGTGACAACATCCTTCTAAATAAGTCAGACTCACACATGCAAAAGCCTAAGCCCTATGTTATAAGAATGTGTGTGAACACGTGAAAGACGTGCCTAGGTATGTACAAGCCTTTTCTCCAAGTGACTAGAAGCCCCAGCAGCAGTGATACTCACGGTGGCACTGTCCCCAGGACAATCGGGCCCAGCCCCAGCAGCAGTCAATTCTACTTCCAAATCGGCACAGTCCTGGGGAGGAGACTATTTGTCTGGGCCACCTGAACAAGACAGTTCAAAAAAAGTCTGGTGAAACATTTGAAAAGTAACTAAAATTATTCTAGATTAAGAAAAAGAAGACAAAAACCTCTCCTGCATAGAGAGATATATTATAAAAAAATAAAATGCTTTAAGCTGAGTCTACGATATTTCTATGGTTACTACTGTGTTTAGTTCAGAAAACGTAAATGACTATTAGGCAAAGAGTGGAATTAGGGTAACTTTGTAAAGCCTGAAAAAACTGTTGTACTTCGCAATATGCTCGCTGCTGCCACTCCCAGGTTGGTATTAAATAATTTCATTAGTCTGAAATACAGAATTTATACGGGGAATAAACCACCATCATAAAGTTTCAGCACTGGTTTATTTCACAACACATGGCCAAATTTTCTCACTGAAACATTAAAGGAAAAAAAAATAAATCAAAACAAAAGCTTCCTGAACTGTTAAACAGAAATTAAATACAATAGGGGCGTTGCAGCCTTCCCTCGCTCCAAGGAAAAAGATACCACAGCCTCGAGCAATGACAAAGTACTGACATAAATCGTTAATGGTTCTTTGATGACAAACTGGAATACTGCAAGCACCGCTTTTGAACAAACCCTAAAAAGAAACCCTTGTGAGGGAACGTCGCTGCCGATTCGCAGGCGCACGGGAGCGCGAGGAGCGGGCTGCCCCGCGCAGCCTTCTCCGCTTCTCCCACCGCCGCCCGCTACACCTGACGCGGCTCAGCACGACCACGAGGCGCACGCTCTCCAAGCAGTCATTTTCGCCTCGCTTCATGTTAAAACTTGAGTGGCAATCTTCACCGTACTCTGTTTCCAGTGCCTCGAGGCGTCAATAAACTAATTTTATTTTTACAGCACGCAAATTGCTTCGGTTTTAATCCTTGCAGGACGCAACCCTGCCAGAGCAATGAACTTTTATACTTTAGCCCGTATTTAGGTTGCCGAGCAATGCGCGGGCCAAGGGCGGGGGGTACGAGGCCGAGCCCCTCCGTCCCGGGGTACCCCGGGAGCGGCACCGTGTGGCAGCAGGTCCCGCCCAGGCCGCGCCTCCACCTGCGGCCGCCGGGGCGGTCGGGCCCACCGGGCCCCTCAGCCAGCCGGCCGTGCCCGCGGGCACCTCTTCTCGGCTGGGGGGGGGGGGGGGGGAGT
>VXBL01000556.1:617100-632459 GCA_013400195.1 Aramus guarauna
CCGCCCAGGCGGCCCGGGATGGGCAGCGGTGGCGGAGGCGCTCCCCACCGCCACGCTGCAAGGCGGACTGCGGGGCAGGGGGGCCGGCTGCTGCCGACGCCGGCTGCGCTGCGACAGCGAGCCCCTCTTCCTCTGCCCGCCCGCCCCGCTGCCGGGCGGAGGAGGCGCTGCACGGGGAGCGGCACCGCCGCCCGTCCCCGGCAGAGGCGCCCGCGGTCGGGCCGCCCGCCTCCCCGCTGAGGGGCACCTGGCGGCCCGCGGCGTGTCCCCCGCCGGCAAGGCCCGGCCCCTTGCTGCGTGCCAGCCGTGCCGTACCGGTACCGTACCGGGAACGACAGCGGCCGCGCGAAGTGTAGGAGGGAAAAACCGCGGTCTGAAGACACCAAGAAGGGGGGCAAGTTGTATAAGCTTTTCTAGCTTGAACTTCATGAAGTAGGATGGCCACCAACTCCTCTCTGTGAGCAAAGTCCACAGCTAAAGCCACGAGCATTAAGATTTGGCCTTCTTTTGCCAACCAAACTTCTCCCAGAATAAAGCTTCCCAAAAGAATTACAAGGTGTATGGAGGGTTTTTTCTGGCTCAAAGACTCCTATTAATAGCTCTCAGATGAGACGTGTGACATAAGGTGTTCTAGCCCTTGTCCGGAAGAAAAAAAGTGACCAGTTTAAACATGACCCACACAGCATGTAATGACATCCTAGCACCACTACCAACAGTGACAACCGCATCTGTACATTAACACGCTAAAACACAGCAGTTATTTTTGCTTTGTTTCTATGAACTTCAGCTCCTGGGACTTACTGAGGGGACACTTAGTAACAGCCTGTCACCAATTTAGGGTCAGAGCTGCTCCCAGATCCCTCTGATTACAGACAGATGGGACCAACAACTTGGACTAGGTTGCCGCATTGGTTTTCATCTGTGACTAAATTAAGGCTTAAATCACATCAGCTGTCCTTACCAGGGTCCGGCTGCAGCTTAGAAGCAGAAAACAAAGATCTTCTGGGTTGTGCTGTAACACAAAGCCAAACCCTTAGGGAGCATTTGGATGCCAAATATGATTTCAGGCTTTAGATTTGAGCGGGTAGTCCTGTACAGGGCATTGTCCACCTTCAAAACACTTCACAGATAATTCAAGCAACACTACACAGAGGTAACTGCTTTTTGCACAACGCAAATTGTGCCAATGAGCTTTCAAAAATCACACATTTCCCGAGTGGTTTTACCACTTTCTGGTAAGTTTGTAGCAGAAAGCCCAATCCAATGCTCCCTCACCTCCTTTTGTCATCTTTTCAGGCCCATACATCCCCTGTGCTAAGCCTTCTGATCAACAGCCTCAACCCCAGCACTTTTCAGACACAGAGAAAAAACTACTGTAAAAGCTACGAAGTGATGATTCTGCAAGGTGCTCGTTACCTATGCCTAGATAACAAGCAAGCCCTTTTAGGGGAGTCAGATAAATACAGAAAGTGCAGCTCTTGACTGATCAGTCACTTTTTTCTTTTTTCTTGGTTGTTTTTTTTTTTTTTTTTTCCCTCCACTTGTATGCAGGATAACAGACATTGCAGAATGAATTCACTGTCAAGATTTTATGGGCAAAAGGGGAGAAATCCTGTTTGTGATAACCACAGGGATTTCTCTCTGGTAACAGTATCCGTCTGCATCTCTCCAACTTGTAGAAAGAAGTGTCCACAAATTACACCGCAGCCAAGTTCAGGACAGGTGCCAAAAGCAACATTTGAACTTCACTGTGAATTCAGGTCTAGGGCAACCTGACACTTTCCCTCTGATGTCCAAAGGGACGTGTCATAGAATCGATTCCTTTCATGCAATGCTGCACAGTGGTACTTACGTACACAGCAACTTTAAAGCACGTGCTACTCCTTTAAAGCATGCATACTTGCAAATGACAGTAAGATCATTTAATCTCCCCAGACTGCACTCAGTATTTAAGATTTCCTCAGCAGCCTGTTTGGCACTCTTATATGTTAATACTAGTGTGCTGCTCAGACGTGGTGCCTACTCCAATTAAGATTGTCTGCTTTTGGTTAACTTCTGCTGCCTTCACAATTTTTTTTTGAATATCAGCCTGAAAAAAAAACAGTTTACCAACCACTGAAAGATCACATATGCACTTCCATACCCATCAATGGGACCCAACATCCAGTTATTTAGGAATTCATTTATTTTGGCAATGCATTATCAATGCCAATAGAGTTTTCTTAATGAGGCAGTTTCTCATATCCAGGACACTAGCAGGATTACTGAGTGAGCTGGCAAAGCACCAAATCTCTTGACAAGTTAAAGGTGGATAGAGCTGTCTTCCTGTCCACTGTTGTGTGAGTGTGCATCAAGGTAATATAGAGAAGATGGAGACATTGTTGGAAGTATTACTAGAAGTACTTTCATGCCTTACATTTAGTGAAGCAGTATGAAAGCCTGGCAAATGTTGAAGCCATAGGGTGGGCCGACCTGATGTTCAGCAAGACGTTAGCAATAAAGTCCAGCAGCTCGGCATCAAGCACTCAGATGGATGATGAGCACATACCCAAGTGGAGCATGGACAAAAGAACAAGCGTCTAAGAAAGCTTTTTCCAAGATACTGATAAGACACTGGGTGGAGTGCAACATGATAGTCAGGTTTTTAGCTGCAAATTAGAAACAGTGAAGCAGAAACACAGAGGAAGACATAGTATTTTGAACAGCAATGTTGTACCCTTGTGTATGAAGAAGTCAAAATTCATGCAGCAATTGCAAACAGGAAGGTAAATTTTGCCTAAAAAGGTGCTTATTTTATGCAAGCATAGTGACCCTTCCCACCATGCTTATTTTACTCTTCTCCATTCCCCCATAAAGATCGTTATGTACTTGTGCCAAAGAAGCCACACTATCAGCCATGATC
The DNA here is from genome assembly GCA_013400195.1 of Aramus guarauna. Taxonomy (NCBI): domain Eukaryota; kingdom Metazoa; phylum Chordata; class Aves; order Gruiformes; family Aramidae; genus Aramus; species Aramus guarauna. Next base: position 620,003 of record VXBL01000556.1, read on the forward strand.
TTTATCTCAGACTTTCAGTCTCATGGATATATTGAGCTCAGGTTGAGACCCTTCTATGAAAATCAAGACCCAAAACTTGTTAAGATACTCTGTGTTGAGAGCAGAAGAGTCTAAAATACTTGCAGTTGCCCATGCCACTAGAAAGCCCATTAGGTTCTGAATTATCTAGAATTTCCCAGGGTATGAAATTCTAGGTATATATTCTATTGCTGCATGACACACTGTAAGTGATAAAGGCACATCTGGCTACCCACAAACCTGAATTTTGGTGATAAGGTGGCAGAGAGCGCAATCAGTGGCTGATGGCAAGTGGTGTTCCCCAAGGCTCAGTACTGGGGCCAGTTCTCTTTAATATCTCTATCAGTGATCTGGACGAAGAGATCAAGTGCACCCTCAGTAAGTTTGCAGTTGGGCAGGAGCGTTGATCTGCTTGAGCGTAGAAAGGCTCTACCTCTACCAGGGAGGGATCTGAACAGGCTGGAGCAATGGGTTGAGGCCAACTCTATGAGGTTCAGCAAGGCCAAGTGCCAGGTCCTGCACTTGGGTCACAACAACCCCATGCAGTGCTACAGGCTTGGGGAAGAGTGGCTGGAAAGATGCCCAGCACAAAAGGACCTGGGGGTGTTGATCAACAGCCAGCTAAATATGAGCCAGCAGTGTGCTCAGGTGGCCATGAAGGCTAACAGCATCCTGGCTTGTATCAGCAATAGTGTGGCCAGCAGGACTAGGGAAGTGATCATCCCCCTGTACTTGGCACTGGTGAGGCCGCACCTCGAGTGCTGTATTCAGTTTTGGGCCCCTCACTACAAGAAGGACATCAAGGTGCTGCAGCATGTCCAAAGAGCTATGAAGCTGGTGAAGGGTCTGGAGCACAAGTCTGGTGAGGAGCAGCTGAGGGAACTGGGGTTGTTCAGCCTGGAGAAAAGGAGGCTGAGGGGAGACCTTATGGCTCTCTACAACTACCTGAAAGGAGGCTGTAGCCAGGTGGGAGCTGGTCTCTTCTCCCCAGTAAAAAGTGATAGGACAAGAGGAAATGGCCTGAAGTTGTTCCGGGGATTGGATATTAGGAAAAATTTCTTCACTGAAAGGATTGTCAAGCCCTGGAACAAGCTGCCCAGGGAAGTGGTTGAGTCACCATCCCTGGTGCTTAGGGACATGGTTTAGTGGTGGACTTGGCAGTGCTAGGTTGACGATTGGACTTGATGATCTTAAAGGTCTTTTCCAACCAAAACAACTCTATGATTCTATAAAATGCTCTAGAGAGTGGGGCTTGCTAATTCTGCTGCAGGGAGGGTAAAGGTGGTATGGTGTGACAGAGTGACGTCTGGCATAGTAAAGTTAAACAACGCATGCAGGAATGTCTTCAATATACCGCTCAGTACAGTACTAATATTTTTCCAAAAAAACAATACAGTGCAGTGTTAAACTCCATTAAAGAACCAATGTCATGAACAATATATGTAACTGGTAATGCAAGTAACATCAACTAAAAAAAACATGTAAACAACAGGAAACACAGTTCTAATGAAATGAAGCTCACTTACAGTTTTCTCTAGTGAAACAATCTTTCTTGTACAAATGGGACCTGTTCCTCTTAAACAATAATACTTACTTTTACTTCACTTGGAGTAGACTGTGTCCAGCGGTCTCAATGTTTAAAACTTCAGCTGCAGGACTAAATACAGGTTCCTAATACACTCTTTATGGCTACAACCATTCCTGAGGGGGAAAAAAAACAACACAACAAAACCAGTTTCTGGAATACTCCTTGCCATTGACTGGACAGGCAATATTAAGAAAAAAGAGCTGAAAAGATACAAGTAGTAGATACGTTAGGCTGACAGATATTGGTAGATATGGTAGATGATAGAATATGGTAGATTGACAGAAATCACACAGAAACAACTTTAGAATTTATCTTGATTGTTACAAGCAGCTATGAATTGGACATCATCCCACCAGTAAAATATATTGCTTTCAGAGCAATCTACTGCCAGGTAACTTTTCTCTGAGGGAGGCATTAAATAAGTAACTTCTTTCAAGTCCTCTTTTTAAAATATTAACTTCCTCCTTGTTGTCTTAAAACATATTACAAATATTAATGAATTAAGTCTTCTATTCAGCAGAACTTACTTTTTGTAACTCTCCTGTTTACCTAAGCAGAAATTAAGGAACAGGAAATTATTTTCCCACAAATCAAATCATCTGTCATCAAACTAGAAACAGATCTCCTGTTTTCCAATTTCATACTTAAACCACAAATCCATCCTTCCTCCCTTCTAAGTATTTCACCCTCATTGAGGCTAAGAAACTTAACCACAAATACTACACTACCCCAAGTCACTAAATCACACTATGACGTGTGTAAGAAACACTTGAGTTGTAGTTAATAGCATGCATGATAATATTCTGCATTTGTGATGCTAGTGTAACTTCTGTATGTTACATCTATATGTGGAACAAAATAAAATAATGCAAAGTATTTACAAAACTTTCAATGTCACTACTTTTCCTCTGGAGCTATGCAATTCTGCTTTTCAACCAACTTTATATATGGTTTATTTAAAAATAGTATTTATTATTATCTCCATTATATGTTAGGTAACAATCTCTGTCAGTCACGTGCTAATAAGAAAACTGTGAGGGATCAGGAAAATCCAGCAATTCAGTCAGCTAAATCCATCTTGGTAATCCCTCATAGTAAACCTACTAGAAAGGGTGAGAAAGTCATCAAAACTATCAGACACTGTAGTATCAAAGTACCTTCTGCACCGACAAATACTGTGCTTTGGAAATACTAATTCAAAAGCTTCCAAATGCTTTTTCTGCATCAGGTCTCCCAAATTAATTTGCTTTGTCCAATATTTTTTCCCCACACATACTCAATCCTTTAAAAAATTCTAAGTGGTATTTGTGTTGAAGTTTCCTGCATTTCATTACAGCGTAAAGAATTTATTCTCCCCTGTAAATAAACAATAATTTACCTTTCAAAGGCCAGTAAAATTTCATATTCCCTTCGGCATGTGTCTTTTAAACAGATTTCTAACTGTCCACATTATCAATTTTTGTACCAAAGGTATTTTGCATACAGGATAAGAATGATAATCCCCCAAATTTAACATTACCCTGTTCATTAGGGAGTCAGTCTACTCAGTCTCGCTTGCAACACAATCATCGAATGCAGAAAAATACGCAACTGATGTAAAAGACATCTTCAGCAGGATGCTGAGGGACAGCAGAGCCACCTTCAAAAAATGGTGCTAAACTGCCCACACTAATCCCAGCCTTGGACATCCTGCACCTCTCAGTGATGCCAGCAATGAAACAGATGCAACTGTTGGAAAACCTGGGCTTAAGAAGTTTTTTTTGTGGGCAGGACCAGAAACTACATTGCATTGATCCCCACGTGCAGGCAGGCAAAAGGGTGGAAATGAGATGAGTTCCGCATGCGAGTGAAACACAGTTGTGAATGCTTTCACAGATTGAGCAGAAAAACAGGCATATGGCCTCTGACGCTGTCTGAAAAAGGGAGAAAAAGAAAGTTTTAGGAACCTGTTGAATAAGTGACTGACAAACTATTTTAGGCAATCGGATTGTCAGCACTGAACAGAATGCCTCCAATCGGCATCATTGTTACCTACTCCGGGCTGTTTCAGCCAGTTAGCTCTCATTATTCACCGCTCTAGTTCAGTCGGCCTTTGGGAACGCACCTCATGAACTAGCTAGATTTGGTGAAAAGGAGGCAGGGCTAAGTTTCCAACGGAGCCTGGCTTTGTCATGCTTCTGTAACAGCATTTTCCACATAATCTTTGTAAGGTCCTACTGTTCCAATAATACACTCAGTCCAATACAACTCCTACAGCTTTATGACATGTGTTTTGCAGATCGTACTACAGCCCTTCATGTCCAGTTTTACACCCTGCAGTCAATGTTTGATTCAGTCTCCTTTCCTCCCAAAACCAAATGCTTAAACAGAAGAAAACCATTCAATAATTCACTAATACGTTGTCACCTAAATCATTGTCATCTCCATGGGTGACATGTACGTGCACTTAGCAGTCAGGGTGAAGAGACCAGAACTGAGGCACAAGCAAGACATTTAGCCTGAGTGGAAATTACCAAAGAAATATTACTTATACAGCAAGAAAATACACATACTCGGCAACACTCAGAATCAACAGTATACTGTCTTTTTCATGGGCAAGAAGTGCATAAAAACCTTCTGTTCAACCATATTGAAGGCTGATGGCAGATTCTTTAAAAAAAACAAAGCAAAAATTAAATCACCAGATTACTATCTATAATTAAAGAAAATATAAAGAAAAAACCAGCAGTCACATATGTCATACAGAGCAGAACTATAAAAAAAGCTGTTAAGAATCAAAAAACCACAAGTACGTGAGTTGAAACCAAACTTAACCTCACAGTCTGCCATAACTTTAACGAAAGGAAAAGGCAACATTAATAGAAGATATCTCCATGAAGACATGTTCTTGACCACAGTTCTAATGTAAACTGATTTGAATCAAGCAAGCCAACTGTTTTGTGTATTACCTGAAATAATTATGGACTTTAAGTGAGTTTTCTCTTTCTTGAACCCAGACTGCAAGCTAGGTCTTCTTGGGCTATGTAAGAATTTTAACATATAAGAAACACCCATAAATCAGCCTGAAAAGTTTCCAGAATTGTTTTTAGGACAAAAGAAGCAAATAATCTGGTACAGCATGGATCCAATTGTTTCTGTGCATGAAGTACAGTCCTTACAGCAAGAAATACATTGGGAGATGCAGAACCAGAAGGAAATGATTTACAGTAGCCTAAGATACCAGCCTTGACTATCACACAGTTTTCGTAACTTTGTTTTTTTTCCCACGCCTGAGGCTCATTGCCAATATTAGACCCCAAAAAAGTTTGAGGTCCATATATTAATACAGGTATGCTGCCCAGGCTACCTATATAAATTATGACAATGACTTTCCAGAGAGAAATGATCAAGCACTACTTTAACCTGATCTTTTAGACTGTTTTTCTTTTTTCATACCAAACCTTGAATTGCTACATAAATTCTGGCAAAGATGGAATAAATTAACTCAAAATATATAAATCACTCTGGGTCCTGATTTTCCCTCTGTTTCATTTGGTTTCAGGTGCTGTAGCTTTGCTTGCCAGAGCTGAGCTGTAGCTGTGTAATGAGATGGATCTTCTGGTACAGGTTGCTGATAAATTGACCTAGAACTACTTTTATAAATTAGTTTAAATTGTTATTCTCAAGGGGAAAATAGGCTTGTCTAATTGATAGAATTCTTTATTTAATTTCCATCTTGTTTTGACACACAGAGAATTCCTAGTACACTCTGAGATACCAAGGGGGACCAGTAGGAAGGAAAACCTACTACAGATGCTCTGAGAGCAAGTTTTCATATAGTTATGACATTGTTGATCCAGCTCCTCTGTTCAACTCTATGTAACTGCAATCTCTGAAAGAACTTTCAGAAGTTAAAACAGTGCGGACAGCTGATTAGAAATACAACAGAAATATTGCTGTCTCAGTGAATCGCAGAATGGCTGAGGTTGGAAGGGATCTCTGTAGGTCATCTGGTCCAAAGCCCCTCCTCAGGCAGGGTAACCTACCAGGTTGCCCAGGACCATGTCCAGGCAGCTTCTGAATAGCTTCAAGGATGGAGACTCCACAACCTCGCTGGGAAACCCATGCCAGTGCTCAGTCACCCTCACCATGAAAAACTGTTTCCTGATGTTCAGATGGAATCTGTTTGTGTCCATTGCATCTTTGCCTTGTCACTGGATACCACTGAAAAGCACCTGGCTCCACCTTCTTTAGACCTTCCTTTCAGATATTTGTCCACACTGATGAAATTCCCCCCGACCTTTCTCTTCTCCAGACTAAACGGTCCCAGCTGTCTCAGCCTTTCCTCATAGCAGAGATGCTCTCATCCCTTAATCACCTTAGTGACCTTTGCCAGACTGTCTCCAATAGCTTTGTACCTCTCTTGTACTGGGGAGCCCAGAACTGGACACAGCACTCCAGGTGTGGCCTTACCCGTGTTGAGTAGAGGGGAAGGATCACCTCCCTTGACCTGCTAGCAACAAACCTCCTAATGCAGCCCAGGATACCATTAGCTGCCTTTGCAGCAAGAGTGTATCGCTGGCTGATGTTCAACTTGGTGTCCACCAGGACCTCCAAGCTCTATTCTGCAAAGCTGCTTTCCAGCTAGGCAGCTGTCAACATACAGTGCACGGGGTTGTTCCTCCCCAGGTGCAGGACTTTGCACTCTCCTTTCTTCAACCTCATGAGGTTCTTGTCAGCCCATTNATGTTAAACAGAACCGGACCCCATACTGACCCCTGTGAAACTAACAATTTATACCAATCAAGTTTTCATATGTTTTAAGTCGAAACCAAAAACAATCTCATAGAAGTACGGTGTAGTAATAGTTAAATAAAGCACATGGCTGGTATGATGATTATTGCTTGTGAGCCTTTTAATGCCTTTCAGCATCACAGATTTTGTTTGTGGTTTTCATTAGGTAGGATTTGAGAGACTAAAACGTGCATGAAATTCACATCTTCAGAATACATTGTGAGAGCTAAGAGGATGGAAAAGATTTAAGATGGGTTTAAGTGCTCAGTATGAAAGGAAATGAAGCGGTTTCAGGGTTATCTACAGGGTTTTGGTAGAGAGGTACTGATTTGTCTATATTCTGCTAAACCAAAGCAGTAACATTCAATTTTACTTTGTACTGTTTTTCTTGAAGCTGTATATTCAAAACCAGTAAGTTCAAATACACTTCTAAAGACTTCTATGGGTTTTCACAGATATCTTTTGAGATGAGACAATAATTTGGGATTCTGGTTTAAAATGCAGTTCAACACATGCCTGAACTATTAAAATAAACCAGATTTCTCCTGAACTGCGATTTTCATAATGTAGAGAAATACAATAGTTCTGGCTGAGATGGATTGGGAGCACCAGACTAGAAACTTTTTCCATCAGTAATAAAGATAATCTGCAGAAGAAAAAGTGAGAAAATTGCCAGAATAGAAAACAAATTGTACCGGCTAGCATGAAAGGCAAGGGGAAACCTAAGAAAGAGACTGGACAATTTTAAAACCGGGTTTGCAGACCATATCAAAGTGTTCCAGGACAAATGAAAAACAGTCCAAATTTTAAAGGCCCCTGTAAAACTTTGAATACCAGAATCCATAGGTAACGGAATTAATGACAGAATTAATGAACAGTCTATGGACAGATAGAAGATGGAACTAGGACAAAGGGATAAAAGTTGGTTTCTGTCACATTTCAGAAAGTACATTTTATTCCTGTCTTTTTAGTTCTAATACATGAATAACCATGACTGATAACTATGCTTGGTCAAGTAGGGAAAGTATTAGAGTTGCAGAGAGACAGGAAAGTGTCTATAAAAAGCTCTACCATCTTTCAAGAGCTATAGCCTGAACTACTCTAAAATACTTTGCAAGAATCTGAAGGGTGTAAAAGCCACACCTTTAAACTGACAAACTGTCAGCTCTCAAAGACAGAGGCAAACTATCCAGATAAATGACGTGTCATTTTTCCTTTGAGTGCAGTTAAAGAATGTCAGCTGCCCATCAGAAAATTAGACTGTCAAGCTTGCATAGTACTCAGTTTCTACTTTTACTGAAACTAAAGGCAATGATCATATAAGGAAAAAGGAATACATGTTACCATGTTAAAACAGGAAGCAATCAAAGGAAGTCCACTTAAAGGATCAGAATTGTTTGTAGTGTAAATTATATTAAAGATGATCATTTCTGGTTCTTGGCTCCCAGCAGCTTATGATTTTGGGATTCAAACCAACATTTGAACCCAAACCTAGCTGTACTGAACTTTTAGTTCATTTAGTTTATGAATCATTTCCCCAACATCGACAGCATTACCGACACAAATAAAAAGTCAGGTGCGCACATCTGAAGCGCAGCTCTCTACATTATACACAACCCCAAAGAACAGTGTGGGGATGTGTTTCATTAAGCAAACAGGTCACAGAGTCCTCCTGTATGTCACAGCCTCACTGATTTTCTCACTCTTCACACAGTGACAGCGCAACAGGGTCTGGAGTATAACTTAGAATTAAACCACCACCTCCTGCTTTTAGTCATTTCTTCCTATTTGGCTTCATGGGTGTTGACCTCAGCTTTGATTTTCTTGCTTCAAATCAGAAAATTACTCAGTAAATAAAGGTATTTTCTACTCTTTCTTAATGTGTGGAAGGTGCATACAACTATGAGAGCCAGACAGCACTGTCACAGAAAACCTGCTGTGCTTCATGTAAGGTATGAGTTTAGTGGACTTGATCACCCAGGCATAAAGTGTTACTGTTCAAAACCAGCTTGAGAGCAATAGCTAAAAACTTACTGCTTTCTGTGCTGCATTGACTCCTCACCGTAGAGAAAGGTAGGTATTAAGTCATAGCAATTTTGTGCATGTGTATGCCTACATTTTCATGGTTACCAGACAACCTTCAGAAAGACACTAACATTCTTCAAGATTAGATGCATGAGACTGACTATGTGGAAAAATTTTAAAACTATACTTTCTAGTGATCTCTACACACAGCAGCAAATTCTGAGTAAGGACGGTAGACACAGAATGGTACTGTGTTATTCTCAGAACTTGAACACTCCCTCGTCTTTCAAGCAAGGTAAGTGCTTACATCAAATTAAGTAGATGGTTTATGTCTGTCACCGTTTATGTCAATGGTATTTATTCTTTTAACAGAAGCTATTGTGTATATCAATAGTATATAGATATCCTGCTAATGTAAGATTATCAAGACCTGAAAACAACTGTAGTTGCAAATTCTCTCAGTAAGGATTATTCAGCTGGAACATGTTTTACTTCAGAGAGCTTTTTGGTATTTATTAGAGCATATAAAAGTAATCCAATTGTAATAAAGATTCATAAACTAACTGAAGGTTTCAAATTATGTAATTGCTTTAAATCACTTTAAAAAGGATTTTCTTTCCAGAATTCTACTTTGAACATGAAATGTTACTCCAACAGGGATGTGGTATCTATTTATAACCAAATGTTTGTGTGTAATGGTCAAATGCAAAAAAGAATTGAATGTTTATTTTAGTCTTGATTTTCAGCCAATGCCTTGCGTAATTTATCCTGAAATTCTAATTATATCCCCCTATATAAGCACTGAAAACTAAGAGAAAAATCTATTTGCTAGAGCTTTTTTCCTCTTCTTTTTCCAAAGTAAAGAGATGCTTGCGGTCAAATTACTTAATGAAAAGAATTCAATGTGTCAGCGATCATCCCAACAAAGAAAACATGTCCATTTACAGTATTGTTTAACTATTTCTATAGTTAGTGACCGCATTAAATGGGTATTTGAATGGGAACACGCCAGATGAATAAAAACAACCTTTGTGGGTGCCAAACATTAGCTATTTCTACAACATTAGGTAAAAGTATGCAAAAGCAACGTGCAAAATTGCACACACCTACTATAATTACTGGCCTCTTAGGCAACATGTATAGTCTATAGCTGATGTGATTTTGTTTAAGAAAGAATATCGATAAAATACATCAGGAGTTATTACCAGCCCATTATGTCATCATCCAAGCTTATACTGAACAACAGCAATATATATGTATTATAGCTCAGGAACTGTAACGCAGCAGGGGTATGAAAATGGGTATCTATTCATGAAAGAAATCCACAGCTTATGCTGAAGTACATGAAAAATAATGTTAGCTGGACAAAAAACATAATAACCAGAAGCTGTGCAGTTCAACAGCCTTTTAGTAGTTGAATAAAATGGAATAAAAGTTAATTTTAAGAAGTCAGCCACCGCAGACCTCAGTTAAAGAAAGGCGCCCTGGGATTTGCGACAGTGAATCAGAACATTGACTCTTCTGGTTGCCAACAGTGCTCCAGACTGGAGGCCTCTGAGAAAGGAGTGACGATGTTTTTAATGAACAGCAGTTGGCTCAAAGTCCTTGGCCTAAGTTCTAAAACATGAGGCTTCCATTCCCCATGATCCTTCCCTATTGTCTATTTTAACTATGGGTAACTTCATTATCCTTATTTAAAAACCTCTGTTTAAAACCCTGATTTATAATCTGGCTCAGCGATAGTTTGTCATGTAGAATTCCACTAGCTAAACACAGATACCACAGAGAAACATGCACGTTATAAACACAATCACTTAACTTGAAGTTTGCAAACTTACTGGCACCCCCAGAGTTCTACACTATGTTGGTTGTGTTATCCCAGACCACCCCTTTTGTATTTTCTTTGCAAAATAATAGGATTCTTTGTACACAAGCTATTAAAGTCACCTGCGTGATTTATGCTTATGTATTTTTATATAGACTGAATGCAACCAAATAGTAGGTCAGCTTGTCACAAAAAACACGTAAGTAGCTCTTATATCTATCAATTCAAAGAGCCATAGATGACCCAGAAATAGTCCACAATCCAGGAAATACCAGATGAAAAACCTCTCTACAAACATATGGGTATGTAGGGAAACAAAATTGCTAGAGGGAGTGAGTTTCACAGCTGGAGTATTTCAAATAACCATCCTCCAGTCAACTCGCCCTTCCCTCTCTAGGTTTACACCCCACTGCTCCTCTTCACATGCCTGCAACAAAAGTATCCCGACTGCCTTGAAAATATTAGGCTAAAACAGATGTTCCTCAATGTAGTAGTTACTGTGTGGCTTTTTTTTTTTCTTTTTTAAATGAGTAAATTAGAAGTTCATTTTAGACTTGTTCATGTTTATTTCATAGGCGAGAAAACATACTCATTTCCTCCATGTTTAACATTTCCCATCATACCATAGCCACAACCTGTTTCCCCTACTTGGATACTGTTCTCTAACTCATACAAGTCCATAGGAATAGATGGGACACATCTGAGAATATGGGGAGAGCTGGCTGGCATCATCATGAGGCTGCTCTTTATTGTCTTTGAAAGGTTGTGAAGCCTGGGGACATTCTCCAATGATTTCAGAAAGGCAAGTCTTATAGCAAGAAGAACAATTCAGGTCACCCTCACTTCCATCCCTGGGCAAAATCACAGAGCAAGGCCTCTTGGAAGCCCTCCGGCCTGACAAGTCTACAATTTCCATCTAACTTTGTAGCTCCTTTAACAAACAAGTACCACCCCCCCACGGAAGCTCTAAAACCACAGAAGTTCCTTCTCCTTTTTCTTACCTGCAACTTCATTTTAGGAACGTTTGTTCTGGCATATCAATCCCCAATCATTCCAAATTATATACCTGTAACTGGAGTCATGCCGAGGCTTTTGACATCCTACTGTTTAGAGGTGAACAAAATTACGGAAACCCAAAGAAAAAACACTAAAATTGAGAAACACATCAAAAGTTGGGCATCAAGACAATGCGGGAGATAAAGGAAAGCTAACTTTTGAGTTTTCTGTTCCATGACACAGACAAATTTACTGCTACATTGTTTACCTTAAATATGCCTTTTCCTCTTTACTATTTTCATATAACGGAGCTGATTTTCCTTTGTCTTTTGTGTCCATGACTGGACAAATACATTTCTCTTGAATATAACTTAGAATTACATTGCTACAATTGAAGGTGTTTGAGCTACAATGCAGTTGTACTGGTAACAGTTCAAAGCACAGTAACTTACTCTATCTTCATACATTCAAAAATACATTCTTTCCAAAACCCTCTAAATTCTAATGTTATATGAAATGTTATGACACTAAATGCAGCAAAAGCAATCAAATGCTAATAAAAATGTTAAAACTTACAAGAACATATTAGAATAAAGGGCACGTTAAGTACAGTGGCATGTTATTTTAAATTGAGACTTTAACACTCAGAAAAAACTGTTAAAAATTAAAAATATGCATGGAATGCTGTTCCAACACACCCTAAGTAGCAATCTGGGTTGGAAAACTAGCACTAGGAGAAGGGCAAGGAAAAAAATTGGGAACTATAACAGCACACTAATAGAAAGACAAAATTACAACTACTTCGGACTGACAAAAGTTTAAAGAATGTTAATGTGAACTAATGTACTTGATGGATTAAAGCGCACCAAAAATTTCTGAAATTAGACTTTGGCTTTGGCATATGAAGTGAATACAGCTAAGAAGCACAAATGCCTTTTTTCTGTATGCTATATCTATTTCCAATCCTTTTGCAACTAGCAAGTGGTACTTTATCCAAATTTCATATAACAACATAATTATTGCCATTATTTTAGTTCTCACATATGCAACATTCTCCTGACTCCACCATTCATTTAACTGCACTCTGATTCTGAAGGCAGATAGATTTTTTTCTACGCTTCAAGAAATGTAACTCAATCCTCACCAATATACGAATGTCATGTTGAGCCCTAGTGTTGCTGAATGGATTCCAAACTCAGAAAGACATCCATTGAAAAGAAGGAATAATTTAA
>VXBL01000556.1:641610-796503 GCA_013400195.1 Aramus guarauna
AAATACTGTGATGATAACAATATCTATTTTGTAATAAATTTGTCAGCTCTTTTGCTATCTCAGAATCTGTATTATTTTCTCTTTGTGCTGTGAGTATAAGAAATACTTTGAACTCTTCAAATGAAGCTTTTTAGAAACATTATTATTATTTGCTACTACTGCTTTAAAATACTTGCAAGTCAAGAATGCACGGTTATAACCTGAGAGTTCCCAGCCCCTTCTGTCTTTTCTGACCTGGAAGCTAGTTTATCATTGCCATCTAATAACAGACAGGAGCATGTAAGTCAAAGAATACTAGAATATTGCACATAATGAGGAAATAGCTTTGCTTATTCCAAATATTTGAAGTGTTACGTATTTTGCTGTCCTTCTGAGTAATGAAATTCTTGCAATCTTAATGATAGCTTCTTGCATTTCTTCTCCTCAGAAATCATTGACACCTGACCAAGAAACTAAAATCTCAGCAATCAATTTACTTTGGCCCTTAATTGCACAGAAATGACCCAACAGAAGGCAGCTGCTCTCACTCAGAATGGCAAGTACAAACCTGAAACAGAACTGACTACCAAAAGGTAGAAATCGAGCCATGCACTGCTGTAGCTATAACGTAAGTGTCCCCACAATGGAAAGGCTGGTGCCCCAGGAAAGGGGTAAACCAAACTGTATTCTTGGCAAAGTCTTCACATTATAAACATTATCCACTATTTAAAAAATCCCAGAAAGCCTTCTGGGTTTTCCTCTAAAATTATGATTATGATCCCAATAATGAGGTGGGCTAAACAGGTTTGCATGTTCTTAAGCCTGCCTGTACCAAACCTGTCCCAAGATCTGCAATTTAGCCTTATTGTTTCCAGCTGGCATTAGACATTTGCCCTTCTAAGAGAGTTATCCCCAGCAATTACACGCAGGAGAAAGGGAGCACACTGAAAATCACTACTACAAATAGTCTGTGATTTCAATGTAAAATAAACTGGCAATAGCAGGACTTCAGTGAACTTTACGAAGACAACATTCTTTTCAGAGAATGGTGGGAGGGAAAAAAAAAAAGGTGAAGCAATAAAAATCAGTAAAATGCAAACCCTCTCGTATTGATAATTCTGAAAGAAGAAAAGGGTTTCTATACCATCATTCAGGATAGCAACAGGAGAAATGTGAAGAAACTCAAATTTTTCAAGTGTGATGGCAAGACAGCAACTTAATGCTCTATTCATAAATGTACTACTACTTCCTTTATATAGCAAGGTAAATACATTATTATGATAGTTTACACAACAGCTGCAGAAATTCATACCTATCAGCCTGCGTTCAGGTGGAAGCTGAACAGCTGTCTGATCTGCAAATCTGCAAAGGATCATGTGCTCCTAGAGGGGAAAAAAAAAAAAAGGTAAAGAAATTTGGTGCAGTAGCATTTTCCCCTTCCAAATAAAGTAAGAAAAATCTAATTAAATGTTTAAAAGTATCAAAACCACCATCACATTGAACACTATGTTTCTAGAAAAATTAGCTGTGTGCAAATCCTAATTTTGATACTGCTTTGGCTTCTAAAGGTGTGTAAATCAAGTATTTGTAACCACAACCATATTTCTACTCATGAGTATTGGTTTCTTGCTACAATTTCACTAATTCTCTGCAGCAGTTGACCTGGATGCAATGTATATAAGATAGCATCTTCAAAGACATACTGCAGACCAATTTTGCCTTCAACTACAGATGAGCAACACAGCCTTCGTTTAGCATAGTCATCATGGGGCAGTATCTCTGCATCAATAAGCAGCCAAGACAAAATTCTTAAATAGGTGCACATTTTTCCTAAGCAGTCATTTTGAATCCCAGAAGAATCACCATGTGGGTCAAACTTCCTTTGTTCTGCCAAATCCATTCAGAATAGGCCCAAAAGATCTGAAGGCAAAATTGATCCTGCAGGCAAAAAATACTTGGCTGTGAACGGCAAAGTTTCCTACCTCAAAACAAGCACAAATCACTTTCACACTATCCCTATTCCACTTAAAAGTTTCTGCAGAGGCTTCTACAACAGCTGCTGTTGATTTCTTCCTGTCTTGTCACCCAGGGGTATGGGGCAGTGGAGGGTTAGCCCCACCACCTTACTCCCTGCTTAGATCGCTACACAAGCGGGCAGAATCCCATCCTCGTTTGCCTTCAAAAACCACCGCCTGTGCTAGCCTAACAGTTTCTCAAAGACCAGCCAAGCCAAGGAAGGCAAGTTAGCCAGATTGCGAGAGAAAAAGCCTGGAAGGTGTAGCAACTAAATTAATGCTCTGATGACAGCTGTGCTCTTTGGGACAGCTGCAGTAGTACATACAGGACAGAGTAAATCAGAACCATTTTAGAACTATACGACATTCCCAAGTCTCCTATAACATCATGGGGAGAAAACAGAAACAGAAAACAACAAAAAGTGCTCTGCTAGGCAAAGCTTCCGGAGTTATACTTCTGAAAAAAAAAAGACATGTCTTGCACCAAAAAGGAATTTTTAGGTTTTTTTAATTCTTGTCTGATATAAAATGGTGATTTTAAAGGTTTGGTTCCTGTATCAGATGGAGAAAGCAACTTCACCTTCCTTCAGTGTCCTGAAGTAAGGACACTTCAGCTTTTTATTAGGGGGACATAAACATCAAAAAGGCTTCATTTCATAAAAAGCCTGAATGAAATCATATCTTCATATTAAATGAAGATGGTAACTCCCTCCATGGTACACTCCATCCAATTCATAAATTTAATAGACATCTGACCACAAAAAAGTTTGCCCACATATAAAATATTATTGCTACTTGATCATTTAAATAAGTTTACAGTATCTTGAGGCAGGGATATTTGTGCCCAAGTGGAGCTCATTCATATGAAGGTTTTCAGCTCACAGTTCCATAAGAAATATGGAAGCAAAATGAGAACATGTTACAATATGTTTAGGACTTTAACATCTTACGCCCAGTCAGTTCAGTTCAAACATGGCTATTTTTGTAGGACAAAAGAGTTGAAAAGGTTAAACCCAGATATGACTACTGGAGAAAGGAGGAGAAGGAGAGCTACAGGCAACGTGGCTGCTATGAGGAGAGAAGCAGCAGCAACAGGCAGCTTTGGGAGAACAAGAGGGATTCAGAGCAGAGGGAGAAGATCCACCTCAGCACAGAAGCCCTCTCCAGCCTTCAGGCATCCAACACAACCCAGCTCTTTGCACCATCATGTTCTCAGCTCATCTGACTAGACCAGAGCCAAGGTAAGCCTCGCCACTTACCCTGAAAATCTGGACTGACTCTAATGCCTTGGCTTCCTACAGAGATGATCCAAAAACTTAAACTAGACCCTAAGTTATGACTACATCGTTTCCCCATGACACAGTCGTTAAATTGTCACATTCCCTGTTGGCAGAAATAAGAAAAGCATTTCTAAAATAATGAAGGTAATTATAAATTGCCCAAACCTTGTGCATGCACAAACAGTTAACTTGCTTGCTAGAACACCTACGCCTTCAGTTCCTATTAAGGTTTCAAAGTTGTATGTGCAAAGTTATTAAGTTTTACTTTCCAGTTCTCCTATAGGGAGAGTGTCTTGACAAATAGAGTCTCAAAATGTATCCTGATAGAAATCTACAGCTATCATAACCTTATTCTTTGCAGCTATAAACTAATGAATTACAGCATAATGTTCTAATCAAAAAGTTTTGGAATTGCCAGACTTCTGGATGTCTTTTTAGATCTCACTAAAATGAAAGATAAGAGAAATGAATTTAAAATGGAAACTGGAAGGGGTGACACAGACAATGTGTGGCTAACATATGGCAGCATTGGCTACTAGCCAATAACCTGTAACAATTTATTAATATGAAATATAAAAACACATATAGCTAGCTGTATATAAGAAGTTATTTATAACTAGGATTATTTGAGGCACCAGGCAGCCTAGACCATTTGTATAAACTCTTACATTATTAAGAGCAGCAATATTTTTTAGCATTGTCCTCAGCCCCTGTGCCCTTCTGCAAAACAAATAATAAAATGCTGGAACTTCCATAGTGTTGACAAACCCTGTGATTTAAACCTCCACGGATTAACAGATTAAGAAAAAAATTCACTGAGCTCTAATGAGATTATAGACACTATCCTAATCTAGGCATCCTTGACTTTATAATTGTCACCACGCCTACTTTTAATAATAGGTTAGTTAATAAACTTTTTCTGAACTGAAACCTGAGTTCTTTGTGATTATGTGTTAGAAACATAAATGTGCTGAAAAGAATGTTAATCAAGGGAAAAAAATAACGTCAGGCCCGAATCCACTGCGCCACTTTTATGATCTCAATCTACAGACATTTTTTTTCATGTAAATTACTGAAGTGTACATAAACCAGACTGTCAGGAAGATCAGTGTATTACCAGCTAACTGAACTTTCCTGTATCTTCTGGAAATCTTCTGAGGTTTTTTTAATGCCCTCTGATTTGAGGATTAAAAAGGATAATCTCCATTTTACTATTACATATAGCATCTTTGCAATGCTCCCTGTCCCCAAAAAAGTTTGGATATTAGAAATACTGTCTCTCTCATATTTCTGTTACATTATTCTGCATCTCCAAAATTTATTTCTATATTGTAAACACCAAGACCCTTGTCTAGGATTTGACATGTAAACTTAGTAAAGTTTCTGTATAGCCTTGCTTCTCTCAAATGGAAACATTTGCTTTCCATGCCACATTAAGTGCATCTAACCATCAAACTTCTGGTTGCTTATGACTAACTAGACAAAGCTTAACAGATCAGTACCAGCTGTCCACTGTCCACCTCTGCTCTTGTCCTTTTTCACTCCCGTTATCTGTTACCGTCATTCTGTCAGATCTGCGTGCCTCTGATTCTTTCTCCCGTTTTCCTCTCAGAGTATCTCCACACAGACCCTGGCCCCCCAGTTTCCAAACACATTTGAATAGTTTTGAAATAATTTTGAATAATGTTTCTAAAACAATACTGTATAAAATTCTTACTGATGAGTATAAGCTCTTCCTACTCACTACGTCCAAACTTCTAGACGTAAGTTAGAGGGAGAAATCTAATGTTTATCAGAAAATAGTATCTATAAAACCAATAATTTCACTTAAAAAATGATCAGACATTTGCCAGTAAAAACAGTTGTATTTAAGACCTAAATAAATTGGTATCCTGTAACTGTTAGCTGATATATATTGAAGTATCTTAGGAATGGCTTACTTATACATGATGACCAAAAAAAAAAGTTCTTTTGTGGAGAAGCTATTTAATTTTATCGAAGAAGAAAAGCCTTTAAAATGGATGGTGGAGAGAAAGCAGCACAATGACATCTGCACTATAAATGAACATTTTACATAACACATGCTTCTCCTTGCAATTAAAAGATAACCACTTTGATTTGATAAGACCACTCAGTGAAACCCAGGAAAATGCACATAACCCTCTAACCCCTCTCCAGCCCTTTTACATACCTTGTAGGACAAATTTTCTTTGAACTGATGACTGAAAAAAAAAAAAAAGACCAATTCAATTAACATCTAAAAAAGCAGAGGTGGACAGAAGCAATCATTACATACTTGAACATGTTTTAAACAAAATAGAAATATCTGTATCCTACAGAAAGGCATTCCAAAAAACCCAGAAACCATTACAGTTCCAGTTCCCTAGAAAAGGAAAAGCCTATTTGGTGTTGTGGTTTTTTTTTTCTATTGTATTATTAATAAAAATTCTCTCTTTAAATAATTATAAATGCTCACACAGATTTACTCGTGATTGCATGTTGTCACATAAATACTTTGTATTACATATACACAACCTCTAGACATTCATATATTTTGTTTGTATCACAGAAGTAAGGTACCTCTACAATGGAATTGAGTATAGAACACGAGCAATATGGGGATATGGGCAGGCAATCATGTTTTAAGATCATATCAAATAAGGAAAGAAGAAAAAGCAAACCCAAAAACAGAGCTCAAGCTAGGCTTGATAATTTACTACATAGGCTTACGATGTTAGATTCAAAATTTTAGCAAACAAAACCATAATTTACATTCTTGCAGCATCTACAGCAATAAAAGTTTTCTAATGTAGTGAGCATTTCCAGTCTTCATGATCTAAAAACATAACTGGTCAAAAGTTAAACATTAGTCAGTCTTTTTTAAAACAAGTCAACAGAGAAAAGCTATATGCCTGCTAACTTCAGAAGGCTTAAAATTTTATCGCCTCTTCCTTAAGAATACTTATTTGTTTTACTGTGTCACAAGAGAAAACAAAAAGGGACACACATAAAGAGATGGAAGAATCAAATTGACTAAGAAAAGACTGTTAAATGCAAAGTTTATCAAACTAACAAATTCTAAATATTTAGTCTCCATGTACTTCTGAGACAGCACACTTCAATATTATAGTAAAATATGAAAAATATTTAACATGGATATGCAAGATTCCTTTTGAAACAGCATGTTTCAGTTTCTTATTTTAGCAAATATATACCTAAGACAATGTTGTAATTCCTAGAAGAATTAAATCTGATTCATCTTGGACATCCAAAATGCAAAGCTTAGCTTTACGGAAAAAAAAAAAACCACCCAAAACCAACAAAAACCCACACCACACAACCCTCTTCCCACATCTAGTTCTGCCTCAGAAGGCTGTTCGCTTCTTATCTTCTGCCACTTTATGCTTACCTTTTATTTTTTTTTAAATATAAAAGGCATTAAAATTCTTAAGCCTAAGATACATAAGTATGTCCAATATGGCAGCTTTGAAGACGACAAAATATCTACATAGTCCATTGAAAAAGCAATAAAAATACGAACTGAAATACAGGAGAGCTTGTCTACTTGGGAATAAATCAGAAGAGTTTCACAAGCAGTAAACTGTGGTATAAACCAGACCCATTTCTTTAAGCTGATTGCTTACATCTTTCTCCAACAGTAAAATGTCAATTCCCCTTCTTACAGTGATTTTCATGAGTTTTCTATTAACTTTGTGATTTCAAGGTAAAAGGTCTGCATATTACATAGATTCCCACATACTGTATCTACTATGTTGATGGTATAACGTCTTTTGAACTAGGAATAGAATAAATCCAGAAAAAAATAACACAGGAATTACAAATCTGTCTCCCTTTCAGGATGGGTTTTGTAAAGAGAAACAGGAAGAGTAAGTTGCATTAAAACTGTGAACCAATTTAGCCTAGACACTTGTCATGATCTTCAGTTGATTAATTCTATACTCTTCCACTATTTTCTTCCTTCATTTAAGCTGATATTTTAAAGCTTATCTTGTTAGCTTTAGTTTACCTTCGTGGATATTTAAACTTCACCGTGTTTTGAATGAAGCCGTAACAACAAGGAGAGATGACAAAGGCTGCTCGTGCTTTGATGCAGTGTTCCATCACCATGTCCGTTGCCACACCACATGCATGCAGAGCCACCTAGAGTGTTAAACACAAAAAACCCCAAAGAAATAAGCAAATTCTTTACAGCAATATGCTAAATACAATCCTGTTGCAGTATTCTTTTGGTTGACTGAGTTACTTCAATATATGAAGACATTTTTGCAATGAAAGTTGTTTTGCCAAAGGTCTGGTCCTTAGTTCCTCTGTTTTTCATTCTTCTCCTTCATATCTATGCAGAGGAAAATGTACAGCCTATTCCATTAACAAGGGAACCATCAACACTCAACAAAGGTCGCTCATGGAAAGCACTCAAAAGGTAGGTGCGCTGCATTATGATATCGAAGAAATTAAAAGCAATGCTCCAGAAAAATATTAAAAGAAAAACTACTTTGGTGATTAGTCAAACGTTTTTGTCAAGCAAAAAGGACTTAGAAATACACTATTTCAAATCTATATTTCAAATTAGCAGTAAGAGAAGTAACAGACATACCTGAAGGTCACATTTAAAAGACATTTATGCATAAATTTTTATCATTTGATTGTAAGGTATTGAGTAAAAACTTTAGAAAAGAAACACTGAGGGTGGGAAGCATCAAATACAACTTGCCCTCCTTTTCCTTTTTTGCTCCTTCTTTTCTTTCTTTTTCTTAGTGATGAGCTCTCAAACTAAAACTAGAATGCCATTTAATCACCACAGCTACCTGCAAGCACTGATGTGCGTTTGAGCAACGCACAGGTTCTGCTCCCCTACAGAAAGGCACGTTACTGCTGCACTCGACAGATTGCAAGGCAAGCCAAGCAGCTCTCTCCTATCACTGCCTGTGACACCAAACGGGCCGGGTGAAATGGAGGCATTACTTTCTCTGCCTTCTGCCATGTACTCAGTAGCTGAAAAGAGAAGGCCTGGTGCCTGCAGATTGCTCTACGTTTTCATTAAACTAAGGACATTTTTGAGGCACGTTTTTCATTTTATGGAGCAGTGCAGATTTGTAAAACTGTATTGTTTTCTCTGCCTTTTGTTCACTTTAAATTTAGGAAAAAGTTTAAAACTTCAAAGCTTAGATTTCAGGGTTCAAAGTTGTTTTTCAAGGTACAGAAATTGAAAGATACAAACTTTGCTCTCAGATACAGATTAAAACAAAGACTTTTTTGTTTGTAGATTGCTTGATCTAAGCTCAGCTGAGCAGATCACTAATCATCAACTGAACTATAATTGCACACAGATGGTAACAAACATTCCTGTCTCAAGTAGAACATTAAAAAATTAATAAGAAAATTTCACAATGAAAGTTTTCTGCTCATACGAATTTAACAAGAAAAATAAAATTATCACAGAATGTAATTATAGCTACTTCCTCATCTATCCAAGCAGAGAACAAAGACCTCTGCTTTGCTTGCACATTTGGAGAAGAGACCTTAAAACAGGAGCAGGTAAAACCAGTAGCTTTGCTGAGCCTGCATGAACTTTTACACCAACTGACAACTTCTTTGGGTTTCTCAGAATCAATTTAGTTAAGCAAAAAATCACAAATAAAAATCAAGACAAAGCTTTCTCAGGATATCCTATATATTAAACTCACTATCTGAATAAAATAAAAAGTGAGGACTAATGCAGATAACGCGTTTGGTTCACAAATCTATACATTCGTAGACACAGGAAAACAAAGCAGTCCCTGAAGAGAGCAACAGTGCTAATGCAGTATGAGACCATGGCCCTGCATTACTCCTCTGGCGCTGCTACGCCCCAGAAGAGCCTAGTGCACACAGAAAAGTGAAGGGAACGGAATGTTTTGTGAAACCTCAGGTTCACCTTAGTGATTTTAAAAAGAACAGAACTCAACACACTCAAAAATATACACCACCACCCCCCCCCAAACTTTAGAATTTTCAATTTGTTCTCACAAATTAGCAGAGATACTCTGAGTACTATATAAGTATTAAAACCAACTAAGACCACAAAGACTCCGCAGGGTGTTGGCATGTAAATGAACACTGCATTGAAATATTTGGAAGCTTTCACTTTCAGACTGAAATCCTTTACTGTGGTTGGTGGTTGTACTACAGCATGTAATATAATAGTACAACGTGCAAGTAAGCTTGGCACTCAAACAGGTTGTTTCAGAATCTTGATCTTCATTACCCCAACAATTCATAAGGGCAGAACTTTCATGTGGAGTAAAAGGGAAGTGGTCAGCATTTTTTTTTTTTTTAACCTGCTTTTGAACTCCTGGCAGATAACAAATAAGAAAATAGCTACGTAATGCAGATTTGATGCCAAGGTAACTAAAATGCATATAAACATGTTTTACACTAATACCAAAAGCAGAGAGATGATGACTTCTGTCACGTTCATGTTTCTATACTTCTTGAAATTTCAAGTACTATAACCAGTGAATTTCGTGTCATCGTGTCTACCCTCACATTTACACTGTATTGTTTTATTGAAAATGGTGAAGTCATGCAATGAGCGAATAGCTTTAGAAGCCTCAGAAGATGGGTTTAGAAATTATGTATTGCCAAACTTCATATGTATCTATGTATTATGGAATTATATTGTCATTTTTGTACCAGACCAGTGTTCATGACATAACAACACAAAGGCAGCTAAACTTTACATTATTTACCTTCAAACAAGCCAAACACTTGTGCTACTGGCCAGTAAACCTGCCAGCTCCTGTCTTGAATGTGGCTGCATAGGAAAGTTAATCCTGATTAATGAGCTAGTCCTGAATCATGGTATGATACGAACTAATTCTGAAGCTGAGATTGATACAAGTATCCCAAAAAGGGAAAGCTCCAGGTTTGTCTGTTGACTAGACCACAGAATCAAGTCAAAGAAACTGAAATCACAGGTCTGAAAATGAAGAACTTCCAAGGGAATTTTTCTGACATACTTCAGTATTTTCCTTGTCACAAAACTTTAGAGAGAGAATATAACATTTTTTTTATTAACTAAAAACTCCATGGAGATATTTAACTTAGTATTAACTTTAAAATAGAACCCAAAATAATGAAGACAGGATCTCCAATGATCACAAAATCAGACTCATTTCACTGAAAAACTATTACATATTTTACACACAGAATTCAGTAAATTATTCATAAGATGCTGATTTTTTTAAATAGCTCTCTAGTTCATTCACAGAGATTCAAATGACAATGTAGCACAGAAAATAAAGCTAGAGAATTGGAAATTTACAGAAGGACTGGGCTAAAAGAATTTATTCGCTCCTCTTTCTCCTGCACTGTATTTCTTTTCTATTATTAAATAAACTGACCAAATAGTTAAACAGCACTGTTCACATACCATAAACCTTCAGCACTAAACATCCTCAGCTAAAGCCAAAACAGGTCCTTGGATGGATGATTTAAAGAACAGTCTGACTCACACTGAAAGCTTGGGGCTTGCTGCAAAAGTTCATATTCTATTAACAGAATATAAAATGGGAAGACAGGAATCTTTACAGAGTCACAAAAGACTATTTATGCCTTACTCTTCACTAGGGCTGCAGAATTCTGGGGAAGACATTCATCTCATTTTTTTTTCAGGGTCTAACGCAGATGCTTTGAATCAGTATTCAAATCACCTACTTTGCTCCTGCACAACTCTGATTCCTGCTTTGGTCTGCTCATTTCCAGTTAACTGAGAGTGAGAATATCACCTGTTGACTGCAATAGGAGTGCTCAGCATGAGTCCTACTAAAATTGAGATAATATTCTGCCTTTAGAAATATAGCTCGAGTGTACTTTACAAAATGAATACACATGTATATGATTAGTATAACATTCTGTCATGATAGTTCCTCCTCAGTTTTGCATCATGTAGTTTTGTTTGCTTTATCTCAAAATATTTTTATCTTCACCTAACTACACTTCCGATCTCACTTTACTGTACTCAGGCTTAATTTGAGCAACACTAGTCTTCTCTTCCAATCTTCAAAACCTTCCCCAGAGTATATCCATTAACGAATCACTGGTTTTAAAATAGCATGATTAAACCAAGAATCTACCCCACTTCTTCAACACAGTCAGGCAGCACTCATTTTTGTATTTGATTGGAGCAGACGCTTCTTTCTTCACTCATGTAATATAAAAACAATGCAGATTTACAACAAATAATAAACACATAACTAACTAAATACAGATTAATATAACAAGGGTGCTTCTCACAGCATCAAAAATACCTGTCTGTAAGGACATACAGAATTTTCTCCTCTCAGATATTTTAGTTGTTTTAACAATAATTAACCTGACACTGAAGTTCTGAAGTGGAAAAGTTATAAACACTTACCCCAATGTTAAAAGTCCCATTAAAATAGTCCAAATTTGCTTGAATGAACCAAATGTTGTTTAAACCTAGTTCATCACTTCTGTCTTTAGCACGGATCAGAGACAACTCCTTATTTTCTATGAGCACCACCTAGATTTCATACATAGGAGAAAGTAAGGCAAACTAATACTAAGAAATCAAAGTACAACATTACCAACAAACACAAAAATTTGTAGTTTAGTTGAGAAAACATCTAAATTCTTTGTGGCAGAGTGTGAGATCTCCAAAATGATTAGCAGGAAACTCAACAACAATGGAAGGCATTTAATACTTGCCAATATCAATCAGCTTGCAAATATTTTATATTTTCCTATAACTTTTGTTTTCTCAGGAAATCACTGTACACATTTGGGATTATGCTAAAATTTGCATGTTTCAAATCTAAGTCTTCTGCTGAGACAATTGTGTCTTCATATTTACTCTCCCTATGTGCTCATCTCTAAAATGACTACCAGAAACCAAAAGCTGTCTATACTTTTTATTTAGAATTTACCTGACACGATGGCATCATGTGAGCAAGAACAATTCCAACATGGCCCTGTGAAAACAAAAACAAACAACAAAATGTGAGTCACTTTTCAGTGTCCCCTGTTGTTGATTCATTACATGACAAGCATCCCCTAACCAGTGACAGAACTTTTGAAAGCAGCTAAAACTTCAGCATTTGTACTTGTTCTGGTTTCAGCTGAGAGGGTTAATTTTCTTCATAGTACCTAGTATGGGGCTACATTTTGGATTTGTGCTGGAAACAGTGTTGATAATATAGAGATGTTTTTGTTATATAGACCTATTGTTGAGCAGTGCTCACACAGAGCCAAGGCCTTTTCTGCTTCTCGCACTGCCCTGCCAGCGGTATGGCTGGGGGTGCACAAGAAGTTGGATTCAGACAGGACAGGTGACCCAAACTGACCAAAGGGATATTCCATACCATATGACGTCATGCTTAGTTTATAAGGAGCTTGGGGGAAGAGGAAGAGGGCGGGCGGTGGCATTCGGAGTGATGCGTTTGTCTTCCCAAGTAACCGTTACGCATGATAGAGCCCTGCTTTTCCTGGAGATGGCTGAACACCTGCCTGCCCATGGGAAGTGGCGAATGAATTCCTTATTTTGCTTGTGCACGCAGCTTTTGCTTTACCTATTAAACTATCTTTATCTCAACCCATAAAGTTTTCTCACTTTAACTTTTCCAATTCTCTCCCTCATCCCGATGTGGGGGAGTGAGTGAGCGGCTGCGTGGTGCTCAGCTGCCAGCTGGGATAAAACCATGACAGTAGTTTTGCTTTGCTTTGTGGCAGCAACCACCCAGAACTGCAAAGATGAAAGCTAAAAGAAACTGCATCACCTAAACAAAAATATACATTACCCCTCCACTGCAAAAATCCACAATCACATCTCCAGGCTTAGCAAGCTTTGTCACTGCTGCAACCAAATTATTCAATTGCTGCTGCTTCCTCAGAGCCCGGTCTCTAGACATCTTTCCTGGGGATGACAAAGAAAATGCCTAAATAGTGCTCAGCAGTTCTCAGCATTGATGATTTTCAATGGGTAACAGCAAAGCATTGCAAATTAAATTTGTGGCTGAGATTAAAAACTGGCTGGACCACTTGAGCATCCAGATCCACTTTGAGCTAAATTCACAAATATTCAGTAGAGTTTTCTCTGTACCTTTAGCATATTTAAAAATTTACTTTTCATTTGTTGCTGCTAATGTATCCTTAGGAACAGACGAGCATAAACTTTACATAAAGTAATCAAATTGGTGTAAGCTCTCACCTTATTATATTCCAAACCTATGAATCATGCCTAGGAACAGAGCTCAAACCCATTCACAGTAAGGTTGCCAAAAGAAATCCCTGCTTACTGTATCTATATATACAGTATCCTTAAGCATCTTGTTTTTAAAAGTTGTACTCTTCCTCCTGTCAATTTTCACTTTTCATAATAAGCAGCCCTGTTTATTTAAATGACTGTGTGTGCAAGGAAGTACTTCTCAAAGTGACTACTCCTGCATTGCAAAGTCTGGCTTGCTTTCACATCCGTAACAACCAGAAATCGAAAAACTATTAATTTGTTTCAAATGTGCCTGGTAAAGTCCAACATACAGTTGCTTCAGATATAATGACTTTGTTTAGTCAGCACTTACATTTGTAAAGATGCTTTTTGTCTCAGTGGGGCTGAGTGCTGACAGACCTATTTAATACTCTGTTTGTTGAGAAAGCAGAATTTGACATAGATACATAGCGCTCGTCTTTACAATAAGAAAAAAAGGTACCGAAACAACTCTTTTGAATGAGTTTTCATGAAGGAGCTTTAGGTGTACCAAACAACCCTAATGTTCTCTGAAATATGAGCTTATTTCCTACTTGGAGCACCACATTATCTTTGAGTATAGGCAGTCTCCAGTTTTGTATTAAGTTCATTAACTTTATCTATTAAAAATACACTTTTCCCAGTACACTTTTAGCAGTAGTTTAGAACAAACCTCACAAATCAGTGAAGTCTCCTGGTTACTACAAAAGCAGTTCAACTCTCATCATCATCATCAGAAATTGAATTTATTATAGTTTACTGTTCAAATCTCTATCCTGAAAAGGTATTATTTTGCATTATACTTTATTGTAAATCACATTTCACTTTACAAATAATCCATCAAATTCAACAAACTCATCAGATAAAATTATCACTACATTGCTCTGGGCAGAATGAGAAAAAAAATATATCACTTTTCAAAATACTACATTCTATACTGCCAGGGCAAAGAAAAGAGAAAAACTGACAACAAAAGGCAGAGGAAGCAGGGCAGAGTTCATTCTGCACAGTTATTGCACAGTCATTTAAAAAAACAGTAATGACATTTAAAAAAAATATTCCTAGGTGACTGCACTGCATGGTAACATATTAAAACATACACTTCTTAACGAAAATTAAGAGATTGAACATAATCTTCTCACTTCTTATCGATTTTTTAAGTATAAAATAGTACATTTTATAAAAATGAAACCAGTTACATTTCAAATACTTTTTACACTTTGTGAAAGTTACCATAAAGAAGAGTCTCAGAAAATTAAGCTTTCTAATGACAAAAATTTCTAGTGACAAAAAAGGACTGAAACCTTTATCACATTATGTAAAATGATAAATATATTTTAAGGAATCATCTCTTTCACATGAGTAGATCCTTGGAAAAACCTTCTATGAAAGACTACACTGGAAACCCTAATTCCTTGTGTGCCAAATATCTATGTGAACTCTCCATAGCTTGCCTCTAATTTTCATGCTTCCATTTGATAAATTAAGGTTCAAATGTTCTCAACACCTACAGTTCTAACTGCAGCCAATGGAAGATGCCAGCATTCCAGCATGCGCAAAATCAAGTGCTGTCATAGTGTTTGACCTAGAAATTCAGCTTATGAGGTCATACTTATAATTAGTTAGGTAGACAGGTATTATGATATTAATACCTAGAAAATCCTATGCCTAAAAAACACACAAGTACTTTCTCTGTGTACATGTTTATGCATGTGTATGCACATACCCGTTCACACAATCACAATGGATTGACTGAGTTTCAAAAAGTAGCTGTTGTCCTGCACACAGCTTTAATCTAATTGAGGCTACCTGAGCAATACATGAAAAGAATGAAGAAATCTAATTTATATTGGTCTGCTATATCCCCCACACCAGAAATACAGCTGTGGCAAGGGGGGCACGGTTAACAGAGACTTTTATCTTGATAATACAGGCTACTACTTGGGTTTGTTTTCATCAATCAACAGATCTTATTGGTTTTGTTTCAATTATCTCAATTCTACCTGATAAAGTACTGAATAAAATAGTTGTTGCTCTAAAACAAAAAGAGAAATGAACAGATGCCTTGCCCTTTTATGGAGGCAGCAAGAAACTGCGTCACATTTGAATTCTTTCATCTGATAAGCAAATGAGCAAGTCCAGACTTCCCAACAGATACAGTCACCTTTGAAGCCCACTTGAAGCTGTCCCCACACAACATCAACATCTGACTACGATTATACAGCTGTAAGAGGTGCAACTGCAGCTCAGCTCGGTAAATCCAGCTTGCTTTAAACAATCTGGTTTGGACACTGACAGCAACACTGGTGTAACACTTCTGTGTTTAGGGCAAGCTAGCCTTCCAAAAACAAAATTTCAAGTTCAGCTAAAAACAGAAAAATGGGCTTTCCAAAAGCATGATAAAAGCATAAACAGTTTTTTGTTGACAGAATTCAGCATGGACTTGCCCTGTTAACTTCAAGACAGCCAAAGCACACAGAATCCATTAGTTAGAAATATACTGCGAAGGTAAAAGGTCAGCTCTGTTCTCCAAAATGGGTTTGAACACAACAAAATTTGTCTCAAGCTTAGGTGGCTTCATTTACACTGTAACTCATTTTAACAGTGGTTGCTTCTCACAAGCATTACCTTCTAAAAAAAAAAACAAAAAAAAAAACACCACACCAAAAAAACCCCCCAAACAACCATTTGACCTTCACCAATTTTCTTTCTTCCAATTCGGTGAAAACAAGTAATAGACGTACTTAAAGCTTATTCACAGTATAAAGTTGCAAGCTCCCTTGGTGGAAAGCCTTATGAATTCAAGGCTTCCTGAGCTCAAGTAACTGCCTCAATTAACTTAATGGGATCTGTTGTAAATGGTTTTTTACCCTGAAAACTTTTGTATCACTCTCTTATATCCACTTTCAACTTCAATCTTCGTAATTATGAGAAGGACCAGGCAGACAATTTTGCTTCAGTTCCTGCCTCTCAACAGGCATTAGCACAAATGTTCTGAGCCATTTTCCTGAACAATACTGAAGGACAGACAGACTACACCTGTGATACCACAAATGGCACCAAAAAAAAAAAACATGCAAGCAAATGCTTTTCCTTATCCAACTTCTCTGCTCTTATTCTCCAATCCTAAGGTTTTCCTGAGGGGTCTGGGATTTATTACTATCAAGCACAACTCCTGAAAAACACCATCAAATTTTCATACTGTGCAAAGTCAGCAAATAGATCCTAAAGTCACTAAAAATCAGAAAGTCAGATGATAACAGGTTTCATAAGCAACAACAGATCTACTGTGTAGTACTCAGTCAACCTCCTGAGTATTAAATTAATAAATACTTTAAAAAAAAAATTAGCCTATAGCCTTTAAAAACTCCCTAAAAATTAACTCTTCATGGTTACCAACGAACAAGGTTTCCTTCTCCCTTACTGTGCAGACAGTAAGTAGCATAAATTCCCTTGAAAGATGGGGAAAACCAAGCTCAAATCAATAGGTCTTTTGTCTGCTCTACCTCCGTATTTTGAGCTCAGTAGCTAGAATTACAGAAACCCAGCAAGCTGTGATGTAGCCTGTAGAGAATGTTAGTTAGCATGACTAGGCACACGAGTCCTTCATTACAGCAAATGGGCAATAAATTCAACCGTAACTTCTGCATCTAAAAATCCTACAGCTCACTTTGCATTTCTCAAGCCCTGTGATTGTAAACATGTCTAACTGTTGTCTTCAAGAACAGTAAGAGAGAAAGAGCAGCTTGAAATTTAGCCCTACAAGGCAAAACCATGAAGAACATGACCTTTTCGGACCGTACACTGACAGGCCCCCATAACTGCTTTGCTCCCCTCGTAAGATTGCAACTGACTGATTGTCAGACAGTCCCAGAAAGATTTCTTTTCATTTTTAATTAATGGTCACAACAAAAAGATTTTCTTTGGCTTCACAAACCTAACATTAGTGTTAATTCAGCTCTTGTCAAGCAGAGATTTAAAGTCTCTGTGGCACTTAAACATCTTGCATTTTGGCACAAATAAATAAAACTTTTCAGCAGGCAAAGAGCCCTTTATTTTTATATTACCTTTTGTCAGTGTTCAAGTTCATATAATCCTTCAGTCCTCAATACTGAGGATAAATAATACATCCATATTTTGCAAGTTAAACTTGAAAAACCATTACAGCTTCCTTAAATAAGCAAACCCCAAGTATCATCCCTAAGACTTTAACCCTATTCAACTTTGAAGTTGTAACACAGTACGACACAACACACAGCTTCCAAAACACACATAACACACAATAAATGCATTCTCTTATACAGCAGAATTGCATATTTCTATTGTTTTAGCATAAGTATCTTTTTATTAGGTTTTCTGCAAGCCTCAGCTAACTAATTCCATTGACAATGTGAGTCAACTTTTCATGGATATTCAGGCAGAGAATATTTATTGCTATATTGATTTAATCTTAATACAGCAAAGAGACTCAGTAACAATAAAGCAAAAGCCAAAGAGACAGTTTTATTATTTTATACTAAGCTGAACACATTTTTCTGAAACGAATGTGCTTTTTCTTCTGGTAGTTCCTTATACTCCACCGAGATCTCCTTCACATTGATGACGTTATCTCCTGCTACACTCTTTTTGGTACCTGTTGGGAGAGTTGGGGGGTTGTTTGCTTCTTTGTTTTGAGGGTGGTTGTTATAGTTTTGCATTATGGGTGCTTTTTTCTTTTAAAATAATGTATTTGTCAGATTGATATAGCTGTACTACATGCAACTGCTAGAAAAAGCAGAATTGAAACAGATGAAGGACACCAGCCCAGCTGACATTTATTTACAAAGAAAAGACTCTTACTAGTGAGAAATAAGAATATCTTCTTATAAAGAACTCTGCCAAATCTTCCAATAAGTACCATTAGCAAGGACAGTAACTTTGCTATGGTCCAGCAGTCACCTCGGTTAGTTGAACAGTATTATTCTTCAACTTCAGATGCTTTAAATCATTCTGTGTGGGCCAGTGCTGAAAGCTGAAGATCTGAAGATCTGCCCTCCCCAAAACCAGCCTAGGGCCACCTTCCAGTTGACGCCTTCACTGCACTGACCTGTCTCCCTTCTCCTCCCTCCCATGAAAGGCACTGTTAGCTTTCAGCCACATCTGTTTCCTACTCTGACTGCATGACCACGTCAGAGAAGAGAGCATAAGTAGCAGGAGACTGGCCAGCCAGTCACAGCATCATCTACCAGTATGTCATGGCAAAGACCCAATTGAATCACAGTCTGAAATACATACTACATCAAAAGGCAAACTTGCCAAAAAAGTATGTGAAAGGCAAATGTATCTCAATCCTCCTCTCCCTCTCACCCTCCTTTTTTAATGAAGGAGGGAGGCAACTTTTCGCAGGCAAATAAGATTATCTTTTTTGAGCAATATTTGAATTCAATACTGTAAATAGGGCATTTGTGGGTTTTGCACTTGAGTAAAACTCAAAGTGGGGGACCCAGAAAAGAAAGTGTGGCTGTTGAGAGAGAAGTCTGACAACATCCTGTATTGGGACTTGGATGTCTCTTAGTTGACATAAATCTGTCCATTTAAAAGCAAAAAGTTACATTCTTCAAAGTATGGTTTTGGCTTTGGGAATAAAGCAGGGTCTTACTCCACAGTAGCTGTAAAACAATTAACACTGCAAAACATCCCTAACTGTTTCCTCATGGCAGTCTAGACTGCAGAATGACGCTAACCTTGGCCCTCCACTTGTCAGGCTTGGTATGAAGTGCTTTCCTTATGTCCACCTCCCCTGTTGTAACATAGCTTTGCAAAATAATTCAGTCTGGCTGTTTCCATTGATGCTGGACGAAAAAGTGAGTGTCACCGGAACTCTGTCGCTTATTTACAAAGAATGTTCTCCTTTACTAAGTGCATTAAGTCTAAGGATCAGGCTTTGAGCTCTGACATGAATGCAGCATTCAAAGGCTGGCCTCTAACACAGAGTAGTTTTGAAAAAGAATTCACTCATCTTGAGAATTCCCTCTTTCCTTTGCTAAGAAAAATACTAAAGAAACACCTAAACATGAAAAATAAATGTGAGTCCACCCAAAAAAGGAAGTCTGATCCAGACCAATGCTACAACAAATCATTTGACATGCTAAAATGAAATTTTACAAGCTTACGAAGATATGAAATAGACTGACAAGCAAGGCTGCAAATACTCAAGAAATGTAAAAAAGTGCTGAATTTGGTCATAAAAGCATTTCTTATAGTGAAGGACACTAAATTTGCTGGAATTGACAGTGACAAAACAAACATTGGTCAAATTACATTTAAAAAAAAAAAAAAATCACTTTTTACATTTTCCAGTATATCAGTATCATCATTTTCCAAAAGGCAGCTTGCAAGTGGGGAAAGCATATGCTTTTTGGCTCTGCAGACAATCTCAGAGTTGTAATGTGACATAAAGACAGAGGGGCCAGAGATCTCCAAAAACTACTGAGAGAACTAAATGCTCGAGCCTTTTCAAGAGACATATCTACAAGATGTAGATGAAAGATGCAGTTACACAAGACGATGGCAACTGTACTGGCTCTTTGATCAGTAACAGCCCTGTCAGTGCAGAAACCCAAATTCCTTGTTTCTCAGTGAGATGCTACACTGCACCATATGAAGTAGGTCTCACTTGCTGCTTATTCAAGCATGTCCTAGTGCTGTACTCCATGTTTAAATGGTAGACATAGGCTTCAACTTCTTCCTTGGCGTTTTCTAGGCACTGTGACACTGGTCCAGAAAGCAAAACAGCATTTTAGGACAGAACAGAATTGACTTGTACTTACAAAGACTGCTTTTAAGAAATCTAATAGGTTTTCTTACACATATGGCCATGACAAAGTGTAAATCACTTCCTCTATTTTACCAGGAATAAATTCCTGTGCAAAAACCAGACTAGAATATAAGTTTTACTACTTGTATCACCAAGGGACAACATTAACCACCCTTCTCCCTAATTCTGGATATAATATTAAAAGAATACTAATACAAAAGGGATCTTGCAGGTGAATTTAAAAACAACTCATTGAACAATAGCATAGCATCAATGGTGAGCAATCACCTGCTTCCTAACTCTCCTACATAGATGACATAGACAATCTATCATTACTTTGTAGTTCTCAAAGAAATACGAGTCCATTCTATTACATCTAAATTGTTGTGTTTGTTTACAGAAGTCAAAACATTTGGTCAATCAGATACAAGATCAGATAGCATGGGGTTATTATTGACTCATTTGCTCTTCCTCTACTATTAGAAATTGCTATTCTGATCTTTCTTACCACACACTGAGTATGAAAATACATATACATGTGCATATACATATATATGAAAGTATTGTATTTTAAGCAAAATCTATGTAGATATGCAACATTAGTTAATATAATATAGCTAAACTAGAAATATGCCAGTATCTTATTTCTTTTCAGCTTGGATGTCCTGCATTGGCTTAACTCAATTTCCTCTTAAAACAGTTTTCCCACTGATTTAATTTCAAAAGTAACTGAGTTGGGTCAAATTTTAAAAATAAATAAATAATCTGACTGACTGTATAAATATTTCCTTACATTTGCATCAGAATTTTAATGCATTAATCCTATCATTAAATACCCTACTTTATCACACACATAAGCAAAACAGAGCAAGTGAGTGATAAAAACCAGCAACATTAACTGAAGGACTGTGCTTTTACTACTGTTCTCCACACCTCATCTCCTCCCATTTTTAAGCTCTCTCTCCAGTCACTCTTGGAGAATGAAAGTATGAGAGAAAAATTCAGGGAAAAGTGTTTTATAGATTGGGTTGCAATGGAGAAAACCTCATTTTCTTCTATTTTTATTATTAACATTTTATAACATAACTTGTTTTATAATATTCCTGTTTGAAGCACACAAAGATGTCCTGCTGCCCAGAGTGTATTTTTTTGAATAGAAGTAATCAGCAGCCACATTTATCCAAACATTTCAGAGGACAGTGGGTTTTGGGGTTTTTATTTTTACCCTTAGTGGATGTTTATCAAAACATATTCCAGAACTATGCAGTTTGGAAACACCTCACATGCCTTTACTTGTCAGTAAAAGCGCATGTAAACGGTAACTTTTTAAAAGAGGTAACAGGTACATACGCCAATTCTACAGCTTCATGTATTTCTAAAAGCAGCAATCTCTACTAAATGAAGAAAATTGCTATTAAGTTGTCTTGGCATACAGTCTTTTCCTATCCGATCCTATCAGATCACTGGATATTTTCATTGTTACTTTCTGTCTTAGCTTTTCTAGTTCATCACAACAATAATTAGATTTTCAAGAAAGTTGTGTTGTTTTGGTTTATTGTTTTTTCACTAACCTCTGAAGAGGATGAGACTAACAAACAGGTGGGCAGAAGCCAATGTTTGTTGCCTGGAGCCTCGTTACAGTAGCTGCTCTCTACTCTGCAGTTCAGAATGCACCAGTCTTTATTCCGCTCAGCCCAGACTTTTCACACTTGAACGTTGCTGACAAGTCTAAGAGAACTAACAGCATTCATGAAGATACTAATGTGCACACATGTAAAATAACGGCCCTAGCATTCCTTGGGGGAGGGGAAACTCCAAACATCACAAATAAAAGCCTATAAACTATGCTTCTGGAGAATGTATAGCATGCGCTTTCAGTCAACAGATAAGGCCAGAAAAGAAAACCTCAGAGTACGCATTATTTTTTACTATATAAAAGCTTTTATGATGGTGTGGTGATATTTTAGCTACAGTCAAGGGAGTAGGAAAAAGAGAAAGCTACGGTACTTGGTTTAAAATATATACAGGGCAATAACAGAAAGGTCAGGAAACACAACTAAAGTCCATGAGAACATTTTATTGCATTGGTTCTTTTTTTAAATAGGAGTCTCTCCTGATCTTACTCACCAATGTGCTCTCTATTAAGGCAAGTTTTGCAAAATAGCTTTATCACTTGAGGCATAAAAACTCCTTCATCTCACATACACTATCTTTGTGTAGTCTAAAAAGGTCAGACAGCTATGAAAACTGACCTTTGACAATCTAAGCAGGAATTTGGCCAGCTTCCTTTTTTGTATTAGAGGATTTTAAGCAACAAAAGAATAAATCACCTTTAAAAAAAAATAAAGATCAACAGATGCCAGTAAAAAGAAATTAAAATTAAAGCTGGGCTCCCCCTTAAGGTAACTATGTTCTACTTATAAAAGTTTTCAGGGTTGTTTGGTTTTTTTTTTCCCCAATTGCTCACCTTCAAAACGCATCTTCTGAATATTCAATAAAAAGCAACCCAGACACAAACAGCTAACATCTTTTTTTACACATCTAATAGTTATATATCTAATCTAATAGTTACACATCTAATCTAGTATTTACACTATTTTAAAACTTTTTGTACTATATTATGAAGCCTCTAAATGTACTCAATGAGTGTTATCCACACCAGTATGTATTTGTTAGAGTCATGCTCATCTCAGTTTTTCATATTGTAATATTGCCAACAGCAATCTTCAAAAAAATCATGCATCAGCACCTCTCCCAAAACGTTATTAGTTCCAAATTCTGAGCTACTATACATTTAAGCTAACTGACAATGTTCATCCTTCTTATCATTCTGAAGCCTTTTAGGCTCATATTTTCAAGCTATTTTTCCAGAATCCCAAAGATTAGGGAATTACTTTAAAAAGCAAGCAGGCAATATTATACAATCATGGGATTTCAAGGAAGATATAAAACACTATGTCATGACAGAACTGTGAGAAAAAACCAACATTGCACTTACCCTTCTTTCACTTCTTTTTCTCACATTTATTCATATACTGCCTCTCCTGCACTCCTCTCCCTTTTTTCCTTCACCTTTCTCCCTTACCTCCACTTTTTTAGGGTGAAGATGCCATAAAAAGAAGTCTATGTGTTCAGAACTCACGAGCAGTTGCAGGACCTCATAATTGACCCTACTGGACAACACAACCACCAGAAGTACCTTCCAATCGGAATTATCTTATGATTCTACAAATGTGTATGTTACAGGTAGTAAGAGTGCTAACTGTCTGCTCAAAGAGCAGGTGTCAGAGCAAACAGTACAACAGACAGATGTGTAACAGCTTTACAGTAGTGGTTGTCATTTAAATTTATATGTCCTGCCCTCACTATGCCTCCTCTGTTGCTGCTTTTCTTTTCCGTTATCTTGCTACACCTGAGTAGACAGGCCCTTTTGCCTTTATCTTCCACCCTTATGTGCCCAAACCCATCTATCACTTATAGCAAAGTGTTTGAGCAAGATGTGAGGAGGAAAGCACATCAATACAAACCTTAAAAAGGGAAAGACAATAAAACTCTTGGGGAAGAATAAAAGAAAGGGAAAAGCAACCTATGATGTGCTAAATGTGGAAAAAGGTCACTAGCCCCAAAAGGAGTGCTGTTTTACCTATGCACAGTATTATACCAAATCTTAGCAACACCCAGGCTTGTGAAGTAGGAGCTGCTCACTTCCTGCAGAATTTCTTCAGATGAAGATGTCACTGCCTGACAACGAAACAAGAATCAAATTGCTTCTTTACCTCTCACAAGCCTAATATACTGACTGACAGCTACTGTCTTGCTGAGAAAGGGGAATAGCTAATTCTTGCTGCATTCAATGCTCACCAGGGGCTAAGAGCGGTTGCCTCTTGCAGAAACAGGAGAGCTCCTTCCCCAGCAGGAACCAGAGACTGGCCCCTGTTGAGGTCAGCAGAAGGGCCAGAAGCCCCTGTCATTCACGCTCACAGCTGTTCAGCAGGATCTTACCTCCAGGGCACCAACTCTTGGTAGTTAAGAGGCAGCCTAGTCACAGTGCATGCAGGAGCACAGCAGATTGCCCTTTCTGAGCTCCTTATGCTGAATAACCGATAGTTAAAGAAAAGGTAAGAGCTAAATGGCTATGCCGTAAGGAATAGCGAATCACAGGTAGGTGAAAGAAAGACCGAAAGACACTTTCCGATATATATATATATATATATATATATAATTTCATTAATTCCCACCACAGCCTCTAAATAAGCAAAAAAGATTTAACTATTAGGTATATTAATAATTTGGATGATTCCTGTCTCTGATTTGCTCCTCAGTAAGAGTGAGAAAGCCTGAACTAGTAATTCAGAAAAAGGAAAAGCTAGCTTAAAAGACAGACATGATTCATCAAGCGCAAGCGCATCAAGCGATTCCAAACAGCCAGCTGCTGGACAAACAGCCATACTTTCAGCTTAACTTTACACATCGTGTCTGTTTACTGTACGCAGGTTAATGACTGGAGGAATCCCTCCAAAACACTTACCCTGATGAAAAGGAATTTCATCCTGCATTTCAGTCATTACAAAAATTAAATCCCACACTGCAAAGGGTTTGATGACCAATTCCTAATTCACTGACATTTTAATACATAAATAACCACATAATTTCACAATGGCTGGATCACAATTCCAAAGGCATTCTAGTTGCATTTGGAAAGGCCAAGGTTACTGATTTCTACCTTGTCTGATCTACACTGCAATTATCACAGCACTTATAGCTTGATCCTGTGTAAATCTGGAATTTATGAAAATTTTAGTCAATTCAATCAATTTTACTGTATAAAATAAATGGCTCTGGTATTCATGTGGTTTATCTTAGTAGAAACGGCTGAAAAAACATTCAAGAGTTCATCGGAAATATAGGAATTACATGACTCCAGCATAAGGTTTTAATTTAGTAATAGTAATGGCTTGACCACAAACTGTTTTCCTTTTCTTTTTTTTTTCCCTAATTAATTTTCTTAGTAAAGTTTGGGGAGAGGGAAATCAAAATGAACTGCAGTTTAGACAGTAAACACAACTAATCCTTCAAATACCTAGCTAACTAGGATGTTTTCTATACAGTTTTGAAGTGAGTCACCAGCTTTGGATAAGTGCTCGTTGGATCTCAGATGTTGAAGGTCAGTATCGGCTTCTGACACGTTACTAGTCTACCATTGTAAATGCTAATGATCAGCATTAAAGTTTGTATAACCTCCAGAATTACATTCTATAATAAACAAACTTTTGTCATAAGAAATACACATGATAGGGTTTGTTTGGGTTTTTTTTTAAAGTGATTTTCAATTAGCAATTCTCCTTCCATAGTCTTCTCCCTCCAGTGCTTTGTCATACTACAAACACAAAGTGAGCNATAAACAAACTTTTGTCATAAGAAATACACATGATAGGGTTTGTTTGGGTTTTTTTTAAAGTGATTTTCAATTAGCAATTCTCCTTCCATAGTCTTCTCCCTCCAGTGCTTTGTCATACTACAAACACAAAGTGAGCCAAAAGTGGCTGAGATGGTAGTCCTTTAGCCATAATTAAGTTCCTGTTACTAAATGCTAGCTGTGTGATTTTGCAGGTAAAATACCACGGCCAAGTATGGTTACCAAGTAGTTCTTTGATATGTTTATGGTGCTCTGGGTAACCAATTTGGGTCAGAACCAACACGTATTTCAGCATTCTCAGCTTTACCTTGGAGGAGTTCTGTAACTACATAAAAGCAGACCACTTGTTAAGTAACTTTGGCATTCACTATTACAAAAAAAAATATCAGCCTTTGTAACAATTGTATTCATAAAGGTAGTCCATTGGCAACTCCACCACCTTCAGAGTTGTAAGAGATATGTTATTTATCCACACTAATAGAATCAGGGCATTTTGCAGAATGCTCCTGTTCAACCTGCTCCTTTTCATTGTTGTCAGTAAGCCATTCAAATACTTCCAAATTAGGAAAAGCACAAACTGACTATAATCAGAACAAGCTAATTATAATGCAGTGGAAGACACACCAATGAAATTAACAGAATAAATATTTACTCTTTTCCTTTTAATAAATAAAAATAATGGTGGGATCTGGATCATATTTCACAGCAATAGTAGTGCATTATGAACAAATGCTATTTTATGGCACACTTTATGACAGAAAGATTGTGAAGTTAAACAATCCTGCCATAAATAGAAATTTTTCATGACAGGTCAAAAACATGCAACATGCAGACAATAAAGTTTTGCATCAACTTTATAAAAAGAAAATGTAATAAAATTACAACATGTTTTAATAGGTTTCAGAAGGGCCACGCATAAGGTGAAATGCCTCTCAAATACCACTGAAGCATTGGCTTGTGCTATATGTTCTCCACTACAAACATACATGCCTTTGACAAAAGAGCAAAACAGAGTCTTTCCTTACTGATGCTCTAAGGATAAAAGTAATTGAAGCTTGCAAAAGATTGTCACAGGTTAACTCATTTTCCTCAAAATCCAAAGCAGAGGCAAAAATTGAATTTCCAAGACAATGAATATATACAATTGGCACTTGTTGCCTTATCAATGGTCCTAATAACAAAAAGACTCCTTTTGCATGTGTCTTAAGCAGCTTTTTGCCGGGTGGCCTTTTGTATTATTCTTACATAGTTTATGAAAGCAAATGGCCAGGAAAATCCATAAATCCCTTCAACCACCTTTGAAACAGAGACTGGAATTTAAATGCAAAAAAAAAAAAGTTAATGAAACTGTGGGCACCAGCCCAGTACTCTACTCCAGACCCCTAAGCTTTATGTGTGAAGAACATTAGGAAACAAGGATAGGATTCATTTGGCCCTTCCGTAGCAACCAATCTGAACAGCTGGCTACCAGACAAACAGCAGTATTTTCAGCTTAACTTTAAACGTCACTTCTGTTTACTGTACAAACTACCAGGATAGTTAATGCCATCTAACTAAACAGTAAGGTCATCCATAAAATTATCTCCAGCATGAAAACTCTGTATTAATTAATTGAGAGGAAGAAATGTATGATAGTATCTTCCTGCTCTTTACATCAACACTGAGTTCTCTGCAGAAGGGAAAACATTAGCAAATTTCT
The DNA here is from genome assembly GCA_013400195.1 of Aramus guarauna. Taxonomy (NCBI): domain Eukaryota; kingdom Metazoa; phylum Chordata; class Aves; order Gruiformes; family Aramidae; genus Aramus; species Aramus guarauna. Next base: position 669,060 of record VXBL01000556.1, read on the forward strand.
CTGCCTCATCTCCCCAATCTATTTTAATTACTTTATTATACTTGAACAAAATTAGACAAGAAGTTTTGAGGGGATGGAGAGAGACAGAAATATTGGGTAGCATGGACTGAAGTAATTCAAACAACTTGCTGAATTTCCGTAAGTATTTCAGAAATTGATCTGAAGCCAACAGAAACAGTAAGCTATGAACTCCTTTCCAACAGAAATTAATCAGCTCAGTCAACTAAACTAAGACTCAGGCTAAAGAAACATCTGCTTTCAGAAACTTAAAAAGAAAATATACTTCCTACTAATTGCCAGAAGGCAGGTTCATCGAAACGTCAGCCTTAATGAAAAACACAGGAATAAACACAAGAAAATAGTAAAAACATGAGGTAGTTGAAGAATAGCATAAAACATACACCTAAGATATTTAAACAACAGACAAACACTTGTAGGGCATTGTGTAGAAAATGGTCTCTGACACAAAACTTTACATGCCAGTATAATGTCGAAGGAGCCAAAACCAGGAAAATGCACAAAGAAAACAGCAAATGAGTCATCACAGCCATGTATTTTGGACAAGATCTCTGGAGTTACTCTGGTACAACCCTCCTGCTCCAATTAGAGCTACCATCCAGCCTTGATCAGATCTAGCTGGGTCTTAAAAAAAAAAAAAAAAAAAAAAACAAAACCAACATCAAATAGCACAGGCTCCTGAATAACCCATTCCAGAACCATACTGTCCTTCCAGTGCAAAAATCATCTCATAGAATTATTTTTCCTTCATCAACATCATCTGTGGATACAGAGTTGTGATACTGGAGATCATACAGATACATTTCTGTATCATCATCATTTAATGCTGATGCAGAAATTGACTTAATAGGTCACTCAGTATCTGTGGCTATAGACCTCTTCATCACCTAATAAATTGTGATAGGGGATGTCTAGCATTGAAAAAAAATTAATAGTCTATATACTTTATAGCAGTATTTAAGAAAAGCCTCAGCAGTGCCTCTGCTAAGCAATACATCTGCTAATAGTTCTTAAACATAAAATCTATTCTAATATACAGAAACATACATATTTCTGATAACTGACTGTAAAAATGCTTTGCATCACTTACAAATGAAGACACTCAAAAATCACTACATAAAAGTGGAAAACAAAAGATATTCTTTTTGAAGTTATTTAGCTTTTAAAAAATGTATGGATAACATACAAAAGTTAAGCCACTTTAGCATCGCTTCCTCCTTAAATTTTCTTCCTTTATATATAATGTAAAATTATTAAGTTTTTATTTTCTCAGGCAAGCACAGTCATCATATATTGATGGAAAACAGTAATTATACCACTGCTCATTACTGTTCTAACCAAGGAAATCAAGCACCACTTCTGCTAGAAAGATGAGAATATAAACCACTCAGCATACGCAAGCTCAACGACATTCACACTATCACAGCTAAGACTAAGTAAGAATCCAGAGCAGCAGCAACATAAGATATATAAAAGCTCTGTGCTGCATGGATTGTTCAGTATATTTGAACAAAGTTTGCCTGACACGTGTTCATGACAAATTTGGTTCAGCAAATGCATACGCAGCTAAGACAGCAATATAGTCACCTACTTCAGAGTGGGGTTAATAGTTTGCCTTTTTTGTTTTCCTATTTTCATAAGTTTTCCTATTCACAAACTCCACATAGAAAAATCTGCAAGATTCCTCTTGCATCCCATTCCAGCTGCAGTATCAGCAGTGACAGGCAGAATTACTTCTCTGGACCTGTAACTGTGTGAGGAATTGAGAAGGGAAGATCCCTGTAACACCCCTCACAAGGAAATCAAAAGCTCCTCAAAGTAGCTGAAAGGAACTATGAAAGACAGAGACCCTTCACCTTTGCATGGACACCACCTATGACAGCATGGCACATATATACTCCTGTGATATTTCTGAGACAGATGTTCTGCAGATGTTCGAGCCCTTACACACTTGCAGTGTAAAGCAAGCATTCAAGGAAGAGCAAGCTAAAGGGGTACTGACGTTGCAAGCAAATTCTCCTCAATGCCAAAGACATAAAATTGTTCTGACAGTAACTAATACAGATACAGCATAGCACAAAGCCTAGCCTACAGAAAAGTGTCATCACTCAGATCAATAGTTATACAAATATAATCCTTAAAATGGGTGTCTCTGGTATAAGAGTGGGATTATTTTGAGGCTGTTTGATGGGATTATTTTATTTACATTAAACCACTTCTTCAGCAAACCAAACTGAAAAGACACGAAGCCAGAACAAGCATCTCTATACTAAAAGAGTTATATTGCAATTACAGGAAGAAGTGTTTCTTACAACAGGACAAAAAAGACTATACGTAAGTATAGGAGTATCCATAACTGAGTATTCAGTAATGTTATGAGGCATTTCTAATTACAAAATCCAAGACAATCTGAGCTGTGATAGTAACCACAACCTCCACCGTGTACCTGCGTAATGGTGAACGTTGGCAGAAAAGTGCAATATAAATAGTCTACAGTCACTAAAATCTGAATCTACATTTAAACAAAAGTACACACATGGTTGCAGTACAGAAGAATAAGCTCCACAAGTCACTGTAAAAATTAAATTTACTAAAAAAACAAAACCAAAAGGAAGTTTCTTTGTATCTTTTTAACTAACTTAAGAAACTACTGTTTTTTAAGCAAGTATTTCCCTATGGTATTTATTAAAATGATGGAAAAACTTATGCAAAAAAAGCTCTACATTCATAAAATGCCTTGAACTAGATATGAGATATTACCTAATTATTAGAGATTAACTTATCCTTGCAGGAGACCTTCAGGAAAAAATATAGCACAAAATCTGCTCATTGTCCTGACAACGAAATCATGAACAGACACATTTGTATAGACCTGCATGTTCTGAACTAGACACAAAACCAGGAGAAACTTAATCCACAAACAACCTGCATACTCTGTGGAAAGCTGCTGCAGTGATTTTCAGCCCTACTGTTTGCCATTGCAATGGCTACAAACCAATCTTTAAACAAAATTTCTGATGTTATGGCTCAAACAGGAGTTCAGCATTCATAATCTTTGCCATATGTTCTACTTGCTCCCTGCAAGTGAGAATCAACTGTGGCTGTGATCTTTATGCCACAGTAAAAACAGAGATGTAAAGCACACGTATTAACCATGAAACAAGAAAAAATGGGGGACACATATAGAAAGAACAATCTAACCTTTGTTTACAAAGCAATTAAGATCCAAAACGTCAAGAAAGCTTGATTGAAGGTATGATTTATTTTCTGCATCACATCTTACTTAACATCATCCAAAATATCACAGAGAACTTATAATCCATCAAGTGGGATCACAACTGGGCCAAAAGCATCCGGTAACAAGCACAAGCAGAGGAATGTGAAATACGTGCTGCAGATAAGACGGAAAGTAATCCATTTGGCAGATGTTTTTTGAATAGCATAGAACACAGGATTAAGAACTGTTCTGTCTCAGCTCAAATTGGGGTTTTTGTTTATTTTGGTTTTAGAGAAACAGATTATTTTAATTAAGAAATCATTTCAAATCTTTCAAAAAAAGATGAGAGTATAGTGAAGGAATTACAGCAACGCTTCACAAATTTTACAGCAATAGACCGTGCTCAAAAATACGTTACAGAATATAGGGACACTAACAATTTTGAAAGATGGCCATATACCCATTTATGCTGGCTTTCATATTTTAGATCAGGTAAACTGAGAGGAACCACATGAACAAAATTTATTTCTATTGTCAAAATTCCTCAAAACTGATACCTGTGTAGCAGGCTATGGTTGTTTCACATTAATCTGAAATACAGAGAATGAGAGTCCAACAACAGGCAAGCAATGGAATGCTCAAATGAAGAATTTTACTGTTCACATCCTTTATATATATATACACTTTAAAAAACGCAAAACACTAGAATCAACAATGGCTAATTTAAGAAAGCATGAAACACTCGATTTATTCATTAGTTCAAAATGCATCCGTCTCCCTCAAAAACTAGCACCATCAAGAAAATGTTTTATAAAGAGGTCCCAAACTATCTGACCCACAGTCTATTACAAGAATGAGAGGTTCTGCAAACCTGGAAAAAAATATGAAATGAAAAGTTATCACAATTAAGTGCCAGACTTATTTTCACAGATTTGTGGCAAGTGGTGTGACAGAAGATAAAAATCTTAAAGTGACTAACAAATGAAATGTCTTATTTGGAAACTACTGGTCTGAAATTACAGGATCCGGAGGTAAAGTTTGGGATTTGCTTCCACATTGCCTACACTTAAAGCATAGTGACATTTATTTTTGCTTACTTCCAGTTTGCTACAGAAACCACCAAAAAATGCAAACAATTTCAGGATTAGTACACATAGAAGAGCTATACAGCTACATTATGTTTATAGTAAAAGGCCAAATCAGCTACAAGTATAAATTCAGAAGCTGTTCAAAAGTAAACTTTTAAAATCAAGCATTAAAAAAAGACTGTTACGTATGGAAAAATAATTCTAAACACCTGGCTACAAGACTTTCCACAGTACTTGCTTACAGTTTTGTACTTCCATTATAAATAAGAATGAAACATATCCATATACACTGATCCATAAACATAATTTTTGTAAAGGAGGATGTCAAATATCTTACAATACATTTTTATACTAAAAGAAAGTTCTTCCTATTTGCTTAATATAACACCACACTGGTCAGTAACAAGTTTCTGGATTACAGGTAAATTAGGCCTGGAAATCCCCACTCATTATTTTGGAAACCACTTAAGTTATTATCAGGATTCCACAGAGCCTTCAACAAGCAAGGCCTAAATTCTTAGGCTATGTGTTACTGTAGAGATAGATCTATAAATTCTAATATTAAACAATTGTGTGTTTCAGATTAAGCTATTTACTGAATTTGTTTGCTAGAACTGCCCACATTTTCCTGGATCTTCCTTGTTCCCTTAAACTTTATCTGTGAAAAAAAATGGGAGAAGGAAAAGCTATTCCAAAACCAGTTACATCCCACACTCCAGCCCAGCCACAATATTCAGAGTCAACTATGATTACAATACATTCATTCTTGCATTACTACAAATCATACCTAAAGTTTCAATTTTATTTGGAGAGAAAGAGATGGGTCACTGGCTAGTACACTAACGTGGAAACAGAGTTCAGGTTCTGGCTATTTCATATTACTCTTGCGGATCTCCTCAGGCACATCAGCTAAGCCCAGTGCCTCAGCTGTTATGTGGTATTACTGGTGTCTTAAGTCAGCTCTGAATTTTAACAGCTGAGAAGCTGTAAACTAGATACTACAGCAATAGGAGCAACATAAACATCTATAATACTATTAGGAGCGTTCCCACTTCTGAAACAAACTTGTGAGAGAACTATGCTGGAAAAGAACAGCCACGGAACAACCACACTGTACCAACCCACTCATCAGAAGAGATTTTTAAGGTATAGAGAAAGTATATTTAGAGGCTGCACAAACAAGGGGAAAAGCTGCAACAATTTGATTCCACAAAGCAAACAGGAAAAGAGATTGAGATGAACATTAAAATGCTTTCTTGTGGTATTTTTTATTTTATTTTTAGTCTCAATAGTTGCTAAAAGATTAAACACACATTAATCCACCTCCTCCTGCAACCTCTTCCACCTTCTTCCATTAAAAAATTATTAACTAGTGCTAGGCCAAATAAAATCAAGATTTTCTAGAAAAACAGAAGTCAGTAATAAGAAACGTTAAAAATGTACATCCCTTGTGATTATATTAACTGAATATGTACAAAGGTATCTATGTAATTGTCTTGCAAACAATTGCAACTACCTGGATAACGACAGAATGAAAACTTGATGCCATAATACGTGCACTTGGTTCAAAAAACAGAACCAAAAAATAAAACCTCTTAGTATGACCTAGGTTTTCTTAATTTACTGATTTACAGTGATCAGAGATGCAGTGATCTCAGCCAAATTATATCAAAACCTGTCATACTGCTGAATGATTCTCAAAAGAAACACAACAGTACATTGTTCTTATGTTAGTCCAGAGTTGGGCTCAAAATGTTTTCAGAGTTAGTGGGAAACAAATTTAATAGTATTGAGATGGTGAAATGAACAGCCTGCACATACATCTTTTCAGATGTTCAATAATGGAAGTGTAGAAGGACTTGATATTAGAGCTGATATACCCATAACTCTCTGCTGAGTTCTACATACTTATCTTTTCTTCCTTAGGAAATTACTCTGGAATTGAACCAAGTGAAATCAAAGCACAACTCAATATATGGAGGAAGTGGCAGATTCAGATTCTTCTAGGAAGAACAAGGGTCAGATTCTCCAGGCAACAAGCTCTTCTGGGACAAGGACTCTAATTACGGGTACATACAGTATTAAGCACAAGAAAGGATTCTAGGTCAGGTTGGAAGCTAGACAAATTATTAAATCATGATTGAGTGCTACTAAGAGACCAAAAATGCAGCTTCCGCGCATTGCAAAGCATTGATTCAATATCACCCTGGGGGCTCAAATAACACTTCTAATTCCACACCTCTCCCCTCTCCCTGGTTTGTTGTTTTTTTTTTTTGAACACTTAACTTGTAATGAAAATTTAGATAACACTCTCTCTATCTATAGCACTGCTTCCAAGCCAAGTCATGTTTCAGGTGTCCTTTCAAGCTCCAAATTGTGTGTGAACTTGTCACAGATACAGTAGCATGCCAATGTCTAACTCAGATCAGACTTGTACTGCAAAGAGATGTGGCAGTGAAACCATTGCTTCTGTTGAGAAACTTAAGTACTACAGGAATACAAACAATAGAAAAGTCTCTGGCCTTAGAACTCTGCAGACCAACAGATGCCTACTATGATTAGAAAGCTGAAAACAAGCAAATATTCACAAACTGGAAGTGAAGGAAGTCACAAAGTCACCCACGACTAAGGCCATGGTGACAGGACTGAGGCATTCTTATCTACCTGGATTGTTCTGCCGCATTAGACTGTGGAAGTACATTGCAGCGATCTTTTCAACAGAGGACACTTCAAAGTCATGCCTTCAAGAAGACACACAGCTGTGGTGGGTTGACACTGTCTGGAGGCCAGGTGACCACCACAGCCACTCTATCGCTCCCCTTAGCTGCACAGGGGAGAGAAAATACAACAAAAGGCTCATGGGTGGAGATAAGGACAGGGAGAGATCACTGACCGATTACTGTCATGGGCTAAACAGACTCAACTTGTGGAAATAAGTTTATTATCAGAGTAGGATAATGAGAAATAAACCCAAATCTCAAAAACACCTTCCCCCACCCCTCCCTTCTTCCTAGGCTTAACTTTACTCCCAAATTGTCTACCTCCTCCCCGCCAGTGGCGCAGGGGGACAGGGAAAGGGGGTTCTAGTCAGTTCATCACGTGTTGTCTCTGCCGCTCCTTCCTCCTCAGGGGGAGGACTCCTCACACTCTTCCTCTGTTCCAGTGTGGCGTCCCTCCCACGGGAGACAGTCCTCCACAAACTTCTCCAACATGAATCCTCCCCATGGACTACAGTTCTTCACAAAATGCTCCAGTGTGGGTGCTTTCCATGGGGTGCAATCCTTCAGGAACAGACTGGGTCCAACATGGGTCCTCCACGGGGTCACAAGTCCTGCCAGCAAACACAGGCTCCTCTCTCCATGGGGCCACAGGTCCTGCCAGGAGCTTGCTCCAGCATGGGCTTCCCATGGGATCACAGCCTCCTTCATGTGCCTCCACCTGCTCCAGAGTGGGGTCCTCCATGGGCTGCAGGGGCACATCTGCTCCACCATCAACCTTCATGGGCTGCAGGGGGACAGCCTGCCTCACCATGGTCTTCACCACAGACTGCAGGAGAATCTCTGCTCCGACACCTGGAACATCTCTTCCCCCTCCTTCTTCACTGACTTGGGTGTCTGCAGAGATGTTCCTCTCACATCTTCTCACTCCTCTCTCTGGCTACAATTGCTCTTGGTGTTTTTTTTCATTTCTTAATTATGTCATTCCAGAAGCACTAGCATCATCACTGATAGGCTCAGCCTCGGCCAGCAGAGGGTCCATCTTGGAGCTGGCTGGCATTGGGTCTGTTGGACCTGAGGGAAGCTTGCTAGCAGCTTCTCACAGAAGCCACCCCTGTAGCTCTCCTGCTACCAAAACCTTGTCACACAAACCCAATACAAGAACAAAGAGAATATAGAATCAAATGAATACAACTAAACAATCATTTTTCAGTGTTAGCATTGTGCTTCATCCCTTTTTCCATTTTGTTAAGCATAAAGGTAACTTGTTTCAAGGACTGGAGGACACACTTCACAGCAGACTACTAACACAAAAAATAAGTTTATCTTCTCACTGCAGAACAAACTATGCTCTCCCTCTCACATTAAGAAGAAAAAGTTTACTGATTTCAGAATCAAAATAATTCACTTCCATTCAACAAGAAACATCAACCAACACCTGTGAAGAGCCATCTTTGGTAAACAACAGCCTTCATGTGTTAACTTCTGCTTTTGAAAGTAAAAATTCCCCATTTCTCATACTACCAAGTGTACCTGTGGTGGGTTGACCCTGGCTGGGGGCCAGGTGCCCAGAGCCACTCTATCACTCCCCTCATTCACCAGACAGGGGAGAAAAAGCGTAACAAGAAGCTCTGTGGGTCGAGATAAGGACAGGGAGAGATCACTCACTTAGTATCATCACAAGTAAAACAGACTGAACTTAGAGAAAGAAAATTCATCTAATTTATTACCAAACAGAACAGAGTAGAGGAATGAGAAATAAAACCAAATCCTAAAACACCTCCCCCCACCCCCCCATCCTCCCGGGCTCAACTTCACTCCTGGCTTCAAACCTCCCCCCGCAGCAGCACAGCGGGATGGGGAACGGGGGTTACAGTCAGTTCATCACACGTTGTTTCTGCCGCTTCTTCATCCTCAGGGGAGGGAGTCCTCTCATCATTCCCCTGCTCCAGCATGGAGTCCCTCGCATGGGAGACAGTCCTTCCCGAACTTCTCCAACGTGAGTCCTTCCCACGGGCTGCAGTTCTTCATGAACCACTCCAGTGTGAATCTCTCCCGCAGGGTGCAGACCTTCAGGAGGAAACTGCTCCAGCGTGGATCCCCCCCAGGGTCACAAGTCCTGCCAGCAAACCTGCTCTGGTGTGGGCTTCTCTCTCCACGGCTCCACAGGTCCTGCCAGAAGCCTGCTCCAGTGCGGGCTTCCCACGGGATCACAGCCTCCTTCAGGTGCCTCCACCTGCTCTAGAGTGGGGTCCTCCACAGGCTGCAGGTGGAATCTCTACACCCCCTCATCCTACCTCCATGAGCTGCAGGGGGACAGCCTGCCTCACCATGGTCTTCACCACAGGCTGCAGGGGGATCTCTGCTCCGGCGCCTGGAGCACCTCCTCCCCTTCCTTCTGCACTGACCTGGGTGTCTGCAGAGTTTCTTACATCTTCTCACTCCTCTCTCCAGCTGCAAAAGCTCTCTCTAACTGTTTTTCCCCCTTCTTAAATATGTTATCACAGAGGCACTGATTGGCTTGGCCTTGGCCAGCAGCAGGTCCATCTTGGAGCCGGCTGGCATTGGCTCTGTCAGACACAGGGGAAGCTTCTGGCAGCTTCTCACTGAAGCCACCCTTGTAGCCCCCCCGCTACCAAAACCTTGCCATGCAAACCCAACACAGTACCTAATTTTAAAAAAATCTACTGAAGTATCTAGCCAAAGGATTTGAAAATGGACTCATCAAAAGGAAAGAATTTGTTGAGAGAATGTGGAGGAATGTGGATACTGCAACCTCTAAAGAGCTTAAAAAAAAAAGAAATTTCACTCAAACTTAGATTTGTAGCAGTAATACAAAGCTTGTTAAAAGTAAAAACAACAATTCTGTCCATTACAGTTGACAAGTTCTAAAGAATATAAGTCAAAAAAACCCAAATCATCAATTTTAAATATGAAAAACATTAGAAATTTATCCATATTAACATCAAATTTGTTATTAACATCCATAGAATTTATCTCGCACAGCAAATCTGGTTTCTCAAGCTTACCTATGTATATTTGATACCCTGGTTCATCTTTCAAGTTACTACTTCTGAACAAAGATTTAATTACATTCTTTTCCCTGTATAAGGGAAAATGAGCTACAAAACACCAAATCCCTATTCACATTATGAAAACATGCATTTTGAAAACATATACAAGTAGCTTCTGTTGATGATACATAACAGAGAAACTTAAGAATGATATAGATAAATAAAACTTCAAGCAAAGTATACCCTATATTACTATAAATATGTTTTATATTACTATAAAACACAACGGAAACGTAATGCATGATTCAAGGTATTATGTCCACAAACTGCCTTATTTCTTGCACAAAATAAGCCCATCATGCTGCAAGTGACAACACCATGTTCTTTCCTAAAGATACTGGCTGAGTCCCGCTGAACTTGCACCAAAACACACAAACCCATCCAGGATGCAACATGAAATGCTAGCTCGTGGAAGTCCATGACATATACCAGTATTTCTCAATGTCTTTAACTGATGGAGGGTAAAGAAAGGAAGCCAGTTTCCATATGCAATGTTGAATGTCACATATACAGTGTGGAACCATTTACAACTTATAATTTTCAGTGCAGCCCTCAAAATATCAGGTACAAAGTCTAGGACAGCAAGAAATGTTTGTATAAAACAGAGAAGCTTAACAGTGCATTTTCATTTTTTCCAGCATACTCCTTCCTAACAAAGGAAAGACTGCAGAGAACATGCAATGCAACTGAGAGCCAAGATAAGACCTTGGTTCAGTTTAGCATTTCTTCATGGAAGCACTCAGAACAGTTTGTACTGCTAAGAGGTGCCTTAACATTTGGGGGTGGGGGGATGTTGGTTTGTTTATTTCTTGTCACTAAAACTGCAAGAACGCAGGAAAGATCTGCAAAGGGGAGATTCAAAAGCATTTAAGCAGATTTAAGAGCACTTCACCAATCAGACACATTAAAAAATTCCAAGTAGAGTGTGCTGACGGAACAACTAAATGAATACTAACTCAACTGGTCTCCCGACAATCTTTACACAGGCAATTTAAACATCAACACAAAGACCGACAACTCTGTGACAGATCTGCAAAAGTTCTAAAGTAATCTTCTGACACAGACTAAAAGAGTCACATCTCTCTTATCTCTGGATTTTTAGATTAATGTTCCACAACAACAGGGGGCAAATTTTATTGGTTCAGATTAGATTTGACTGATTTTCATATTGGGATTATTCTCCAATTCTTCTACACTTACAAGATAATTCTACAAACAGCTGAATTTCCTACTTGCCTTTGCTCTTCAATACTTTAAAAGTTTTTAAAGGATGTGAATTCCTTTTGATATTGCTATGGTAAGATGCCAGAAATTTGACATGAGACATGCGCCAAAAATTAACTTTTCAGAAGATAGTCCAGACCATCTGGAGAAGATGCATTTCACGTACAAAATAATTAATACCACCTTCACTAAAACACTAAACATACAGTAGTCTGGCCTTTCCTTTCTGCAACTAAAAGCTTTGAAAGTATCAGACTACTCAGAACAGATTTTTACTTTTTTCTTTTTTCTTTCTTTTTTTTTTTTTTTATTTTTTTTAAACACTATTACTTTTGGAGGGTTTTTTTCTTAAACTTAGCAGTGCTTTCATCTTTGAAATTGTTGATTAGAACTTTAAATGCACAACTGTGGCCTAAGAACTCACTTTCACGAAGAGCTAAAATGAAACTCCTGACCTTTTCCAATGTGGAATTGCATCCAAATCAAGTAACACATCCATGGTTCTTAACATGGAAATCTAAAAACAGTGTAAGTGCAGATAGAAGCCATAAGTAACTTCAGACAGAAAAAATCCTCCTTGTCTCATTTTGTCACAAATGATGTATGGATTGGAAACAAAATCTGTACGTCAAATCTGCAACAGAAAAAGACAGGGGGACTGGAAAAAGAAGGTTTATGCAGCCACTTGTACAATGCTTACCTTTAAGAGTACACGCAACAGCTGGGATTCTAGCAGAGACATTAGTTTCAAAGTATGTTTTATATACACAAGCCTATCGTATATTTATACACACAAGCCTATTGAATCACAACAAATAGGTTGTGATCCATAAATTCCTTATAAAAGAAATCAATTAATTCACTAATGCTGCACAAAACTTGACAGTACCTCAACAGTGATGTGGTTTTTTTACATTACAGTGAGTCAGTCCCACACCCCCAATGTACAAAACCCTGACACTGCAAAATAAGGTTGTTCAAAACATATTTGCCTACATTTCTGAAGTAAACTATCTAGTTTAATAACCACAAAATAAACTTCCATTTTATTTATTATGATTGTTTATGAACTGACATAAAATCTGGGTAGTCACAAACTCCGGAAACAACCACTAGCCTTAGAAATAACTCCTTAAAGATACTAAATAGTAAGAAAGATTAATAGAGTTTCAGTAAGCCAGTAAAATAAGAAACTGTGAACTAAGAACACAGGTTGAATTATTTTTCACAAATAATCTACAAATAATCTAATGGGTTCTCCAAAGACCATTACAAAACAGATCAGGTAAATCATCTACGAAGTATTTCACTTCCAACAAATCCTCTCCTCCTTCCCTCCCAAATCAATAACAAATAATGGTTTTAAAGAACGTATCCCCAGAACAAAATATAAGTGAATGTCAATAAACTTGAGTGAGAACCACATATAAATTCTTTCCATATGTTTGCAGTATTTTGTTACCAAGGAAGAAGAGAGATAGACACATTCAAGCTCAGTTTCAGTCGTTCTCTGGGCTGCGGTCTTTTCTGTGCCCAAGTATAGAAACTATACCTTCCTCCTCATGTTTAGTTCATCTTCTGATCTTAACTTCTGTGTAATTTCTCAGTGCCTACATTTCCTTTTTTGGAAGCAAGATTATATCAGGAAGAGAAGTTGAGACGTTCAATTAACTGACTACTGTCCTCCCCTCCTAATGAGGAGGGTCTCATTCTCATGTGCTCAGAGTGCTGCTACAAAAAGAAAATTACTGGTTTGTTGCTTTAAATTCACCTCTTTACATCCTTTCCTTTGCCTGCTTTTTTCTTTTATCATATCAAACAGGTTATTTCCCTCTCCTCTGAATTCCAGCCATAAGCTATCCTTTGATGCAACCATCTTTTTCAATTACCAAAATGTTGGCCCTTGAACTATGGCAGCATTTATTGATCAATTTAAAAAATAATTTTAAATCACTTGCACAATTCTTCTCATGGTGTTACATATGTGCCAGGAAAAATTCCCAGAAACTTCCATTGAGCTCCTCATTCTCTTACAAATATCTACCTAGCATTCTCATTTATCCCAAAGGATATAAAACTCCAGCAGAAGTTGAATGGATCAACTTTCTTCCTCGATCACTCCCTGCTCAGCTGTTATGTCTTTTCTTAGACTTGAAAACATTCAAGGCAGAAGGCATTACTCTGCTATGTGTTTATACAGCACGTAGCACAACAAATTCTGCAATTACTGCTTTTAGATTCTACTTCAACACAACGAATGTGTCAACTGTTAAAACATCAACTCTAATTTGAAGAGAAAAAAAATGTTTTAAATCACTTTTCCAACAGGTGGTCCCAGATTTTGGGATTAGAGGTTACTGAGCTGAGAACTGCCACGTAAAAAGTCTCTTTCTCTTGTGTGACTCCTTCGTTACAGGGCACAGCTCCACCCATCCAGGTACAGTCTCTTATCCAAACAGGTTTTGCTGCCCTCCTGTGGCCTGTGAAGATTTTAAGCTGCAAAAGTCAAACACACCCCAACGCGCTGGCAAAACAGCTACGAAACACTCTTATACGCTCGACCAGTTCACACTTTTGTCTTGAAAGACAGATCGCACAGCTCAACATTACACTCTGAAGAAAGTAAAAAAGCCAAAATGATGTTGCAGAGGTAAGGAAGGTCTCCTGATGCCTCTGCTTGAAAGGACTGCTTAGGCTTTGTAGTGGAAATACAGAGATCAGTCACGCTCACTTAACAGTTGAGCTGACAAATTTAAAACTCAGCTATCCCTCAGTTACAATATGTAGAAAACAAGAATGTGACCTATAAAATACTGCAAAGAAAAGGATAAAACCTCTAACTTTAAATCCTTGTGTTGATTATGCTACATAGCTATAGGAATTATGAATCCCCACACTCTCAGATATTGCAAATAGATGACACATGAAATAGCTAAGTACACAAATTGTACGTTGGTTACACCCTATCACTGATGTAGTTGGGATTTAAGTCTAATGAGAAAACTCACAGAGCAATCTTCAAATAAGCAGTGAAGACATTTTACAGCAAGCAATACCAGAATACTGAAGTAGACTAAAAAGCTCTTAAACAGAATGCTGGTTCTACAAAAGATCAGTTTAAATTGTACAGCAACTGGAATACTAAGATATTACTATTTTCTTGAAAAAAAATTATGAAGACTAATGTCATCAACCATTTAACTTTTCATCCAATAGCATATTCAGAATATTTGGAGACAAAGAAAAGCATTAACTCCCCCCTCCTCCTAAATCTTTGCAATAAATACAAAGATGCTAATGCATATGGCAGTCATTACTTACAACATCTGATTAAAATATTTAGAAAGTTAAAACAGAGTTTTCGAAAAGGAAATATTTGAATGAAATAAAAGCAATCTTTTCACTTGCTTATATGGAAATAGGACAGGATTCCTAACATCTTTACATGTTTTTAGATGCTATGCAAAGGTCTTTAAAGGTATTCATATTCCAAAAAGCGGCACATCATTACAAAAGCATGCTAAAAAACAGGTACGTACAGATTTAAAACTGGACAAAGTATAAAAATTAATTTGCTGTAAGTCTGAAAACTATGCATACTCTGCAGGAAAGTTCACATCTACTAGTGCAAAGAGCAAAATTCCTGAAATAGGCATTTAGTTCTTCCTTACAGTAACAGATGTCTATTTTGACCTATTCAGAGTCAAGCAAGAGAAAATAAATCAAATGTGAACAAAAAAACCAGCATTCCTCCATCTAATGATCTGTTTATATTTTTGCGGAAGTTCTGAAGTGGGCAAATTTTTTTGACAACTAGTTACCCAGCTGCCATGAGAACCTTCGGAGGCTCAGCCGTGCATGAATGGTCAGCATCTGTGTAATTCAGACTGGATGGCATATATGAAATCAGTTATTACAAAATGGCAACATGATAAACAGAACTCAAAAAAAAAAAAAAGTAGTTAAATGCCTTCTCATATGTAGTTTCCAGGCAAAAAGGAGCAAGAGATGTCTCATCACTGTCTTCTCTACAAGGTATCACTTTGTACCACAGCATCACTCCTAAGTACACCTTACTGACCAATTAAAGGAGATAAATTTCTATGTACTCTGGCTTCTCAAAAAATATCCCTCATGATGATTTCAAGCCATCTTTAGAAGAAAATGTCTTTTTGGATCCCAATCATCTGTTCTGGCTTTTTGCTGGACATTGCCCCAAACCAAAACTGCTAGAATGGATCATCAATCCTTCTTTCCTCAATAGTAATCTTCCATAAAGAATGACCCCCACTGCCATGCTATGGAGTACTTAGCAGAAACTTGTTCTCTAAACCTTCGGCTTAAGAGATAAATAATATAACTTTGCCCCTTTTATATTTCTGTGTTCCTTGTTCACGGCATAGCAGAGCCCCAAAGAAACAAGTAAACTCTACTACAATGATATTAGGAAGAGAAATAAGACCAAATAGTTTAAATGAAACAAAGGCTAGAGTTACTTAGCAGGCTAGTTAACATTCATTAAAGATTTCTGAGGAAGACATAGAAAATTAATTTAATAGTCCTGTTAAAAAAAATTAAAAAAATCTGCTAGTCATATGTGAGTTAATCGTTTTGGTTTTTATCTCCTGCCATGTGTGTGAAATTTTGGAGACAAAAGGGAAAAAACCCACAAACTACTTTTTCTGTCTAGGGCAGATCACACAAATTCTATCCACACATAACCAGGTCAAGCACAGACGCTTCGCAAAAGTTCACTCTGACTAATCGAGAACATGCTTTAATTTCACTGTCAGAACTAAGGCTACTGTGAATTTACAAAAATAAATCATTAAGAATTGCCTTCAGTTCCCAAGTTATAAATCCTTAAAGCATTTCAACTGGCAAATTGCAGCATTTAATTTTAGTTCTTTAGATATGTTCAGTAAACAAACACAAACGTAGCAGGCCTAAAAAAAGCCTTAACTAAACTTTATATACTGTATTCTATAAAACAAAACTCTCAGAAGCCTAATAAACTCACAATTAACAAGGACTTGTAAATTGTAAAACTATACCTCTAGGGATTGAACTTCATCAAAATCTAAACTCCTGTTATAGGGGTTATTCAATATGAAGGGCTAAAGCTTCAGTAATTCTCTGAGAGTTTACACTTATTTCACAAAGCACGGCACTAAAATAAAGGTGACACTTTTCAGTGTGATTATCAGCCGTACGGAAAATCCATCAATCACCCTCACCATAGTAATTTCTTACAGAACAGATCAAATACCAATGAGTATGTGTCCTAACTGAATCAAAATGCAGCTGTTAGAACTTGATATTAATCTTTCTAGTATGATTTTCAGTAAGGTACACTACCAACTGCTGGTTTTTCTTTAGCAACTTTGAATATTTCAGAGGCTGTTAAGCATGTTATTTAGATCAAAACAGCACTTAAAACAATGCAACAGACTTCAAACAAGCATAAAATGTACTGAACTTGTATCCCTCATAATGCAGATGCTTTGTTTTCAGGACCCATTTTTCAAAAAGTATTTGTTTCAGTAAAACACTGTACCTAAAAATCATTATTGCATACTAATTTAACTTAGTCATATAATAGCTTTGCCTCCTTAAAAACATAAAATAATGCATTCCCTTCCCTTGTTTAGTTTGGTAACCAGGACAATCACAAAAGAAGGAGGAGAACACAGAAGTAAGTGAGAACAGTGTATATTGCCACAGACAAGTTATCTAGTTTGGTGGCATGCAGAATTTATTATTTCCAGCTACACATAGAGAACTTTTTTTTTTTTTTGCTAAAAACTAGTAATTCAGACTCCCATCAAAACTGTCCTCAGGTCAACTATGCAATGCTATATCCCAGAACAGTCAAAAGATCCAAATAAGTCATATATGAAGTCTACAGTTTTGTAAGAATCCTCTTTTTAAGATAAGCCACATAAAAGAAGAGATGAATTGCAGTCATCACCCTCCATTTTCTTACACTTACCACCTCAAACACCAATGCTGCATATATTCAAGCCATCAGCATTTCCCTTTCTCTTTGTTACTGAAAATTATTTACTTCTCAAGTATTTATTAAGAATATGAGGCAAGCTGGGTCTATTGCCATCACAGGTATTCTCAATCTTGAATTACAAAATACAATACAATCATAAATGTGGTTTAAACTTTTAAATGAGTACAGCAAAACTGTAACTTTAAGGAGAGGTTAATGAGAAGCAGCTTCAGTTGAGTTTCCCTTGGATTGTTACCCATGTGGCTTGCAGGCAAAGAGCTGTCTGATACGGAAAACTCAGCTGAAGAAGGATGAATTCCTGCTTCAGGATGCTTGAGATACTGAAATAGGCTACAAAACTATTAAAAAAATGTATCTTCAAAGTCTTTCAAAAAGTTCTGACAGGCTTGGAAGGGAAATGGAGAACTTTAAAGTGTTTCTTTTTAACTTTTTGTGTTTTATAGAATAAATGCCTGCCTGGATCTCATTTTAGCAACACTGTTGCTTTTAAAATTTAAAGTAAAACACATAATTTGCATCTCTTGATTAGCAAAAATTTTAATAAAATATCAGATTCCCTAAACCAGCTTTGATTTTTAAGCATCATGTATTCTCATCTCAGAAAGCATCTCTCAAGTCTAAAATATTCCAAGGGTAATACTAATATAAAAAGCAGAATAAAATAAAATAACTGTGACCTGTCTTCACAAAATAACCCTAGAAGCAACTTGGATATATCGAACCAATGTTGACAACAATTTCAAATCAAATAACTCTGCATCTAATAAAGCATTTATTCCACAGTTATGTTAGTCAGTTCTGTTACCAATTACAAACAATTTTAACATGGACCCAGAATCACAAACTTTTAAATTGGCTAAAAGATAACGACAACATTTAATGCTGTTTCCCTTCAATGTTGTAAAAATAAATACATAAATAAAAATTTAAAAAATTGCAACAAACATTAAAACATCAGTAATCTTTAATCACATGAAGTTAGAAAATGGTTGGTAGTCATTTGGTATAAGGGCAAAACTCAAGAAATCAACAGTATGTCCAAAATACCGGGAACTCAGTGGGAAGCCAAGCTTTTCAATGGTTGACAGATCAAATCAAGAATCTCATCAAAGCTTCCACCTTTCAGTAAAGCCATTTTTTTTATATGATAAATGAGGGCTGACGATATTTCAAAATTTTCTTCTGCCAAGTTAAGAAGTCTCTGTATCTTCCCTGTTAAGAGGCCACACTACATTAAAGTATCTTTTACTTAATACCAGTTCTGTAAGCTGATGCTAACACTGATCCTCCAGGATTGTTGTCTGGTATACCATTAAGACTGCTTAATCAAAACATCAGTTAATTCCACTCTAACTATAACACCATGTTCTGTGTTACTGTTATTTTTCTAGTCTGTGTTATTTAAAGGTACTTAACTTTTGAAGATGGTTCTAAACTAAAATTGTAAATATTGTTTTATTCTTGTTGGTCTACCCGACATGTTGAACAGAAGCTTTTTGAAAAACTGCTGTCCTTCATAAGTTATTCTTTCACTTCGGAATATCTATTCTGGATAATAATCTCCATTCTGGAGAAGTAAAATTACACTGTGAACCAACAAGTCTTCCTTCAACCAGGTATCTTTTAAACATTATTATTATTGTGTGAATCTTTCTGCTTGTTAACACGCAATTATGAATTCAGCTTATAGCCAGAACCAAGCTGGAGACAGGTATAGATGATAGTGTCTATTTAGCTTTAAAATGTATGAATTGATGAGTTTAAAGAGTGCTACTGATCTAAAGAAATACAGTACAGAGGCATTTGTTACTAGATTAGTATTTCAGATCCTGTCCAGATAAAAAGTAATAGAGTTATTTGGCGAGGTAGGGGGCTAGGGAATGTTTGGGGACCTGAGAAGTCATTTTACAAAACAACATCCCAGTAAATAGGTAAACTAATTTTAAAAATAGCCTCACAACTACTTGTATATTTAGTCTTCAAAGAAAGGCAAGAGGTTTTATGTCAACTGTAGACAAATTAGCTGATGCCTTAATTCATAAGTTATGCACACTGGAAATCAAGACTAGATATCACTCTGAACAGTGACATTGGTCAAACCTGATGAACAGGCATCACGGGAAAACTTGTTTTGATTGTGCTAATTTGTCATTTGATGAAGGAACTGTGGCTCCTAAGCCAGACTATATTTGTATTGTTAATTTGTAAATGGAAAAAAACCTTGAGCAGATGAGGAAGTAAAACTATTGACATGCCTTCCTCTGCATACTTTATTTAGAAATACTTTCTCAAAACCTAATGCAAGTTTCTTACAAAAAGTCCTATAAAACCAGTGTTTATGTACAGAGAAGGAAGGAGAGTAGGTATGGAGAGAGACCGTGCAGAGTAACAAATTACTGACACAGGTAGTCAGTATTTGTAAAGCACTTATGATGAACAAACTCAGTTCTTGAGACCTGACCCCAAAGGATAAAACAAATTGCTTTGGAATAATACACATAAATGGGATCGCCAAGATCAATGGTTGTCCAACTATTAAAACATTTTTAAGGTCCATATCCCAGTGAATTTTTATTTAGCAGATTAATTTTTGCCAATGAAGGAAAACACGCTTGCCTTCGTAAGATATTTTAACAACTCCAGTGCAACAAAGCATCAGCCAAATATCTGTAATTCATTTTTCTTTCTGCCAGAAAAAGATGTCTATTACAGTAACCCTATGTTATGTTGGACAGTAGGTTAAAAACAAAACCTGGTTTGCAAGTAATTAATGCCACAAAGAAAATGTGAGCATTAGTTCTGTGTGACAACTCTGGAACACAAAGATCCTTCTTCTGGAGGGAAGCAAGTTTCACTGCCTTGGGGTTTCAACAGTGTGTTTTTAAAGAGCATAAGACACTGTGACAAACAGTTCCCCTGCAGACATATACTGGCAAGAGCTTGCCTTCCCCCCCGCCCCGCAGTTAAACACAAAGACAGTGGAAATTTCCATCTTTCCATATTCTGAATTCATAAGCAATTTGTTTAAAAATAATACATATTGCAATGTCAATTCTCAAAGCCCCATACTAGACTTACTGATAATTTCTTATTATACTCAAATGATTTGAGGTGACCATTCATCAGAAATTATGTTCAGTGTCACATGTTTTTGACAAATAAAACAATATCCCAATCCCAAAAATTTAGCATTTCCTTTTGAGAAAAAAATTATCAGCACTAACAGACATGAAGAAAGGTGGCACAGTAAGAAGAGCTTCATCCTCATGTCTGGATTACAGAAAGAATAGTGACAAGCTCTCTATTTCTAACGTGAACATTCTGTACTCTATATGTACATAAATAACTGAATATGGCACCTTTAGTAGGATTTATATTCATGCATATATTAAAATACTGCTATTAATAAAAGCAGGCCTCAAAAAAAGAGAAAGCACTGAAGATCAAAACTCTCAGCTGACATAAATTATTTAGGAAAAGCAGGCAACATAAAGGCAACCTTTTAAATATTATATACCTGTATTTCCTGAATTCTGCTTCTCTTTCTTTTTTTCCCCCTCGAAAAAACATTTACAGTATATTATGAATTATTCTGTGGCTGATAAATCAAGGTAACAAATCTCTCTTCAACAACTATTTAAGGGACAGCCTTATCCCTGCATAGCAAGTGGTGGGCTTTCCAAATTTTGTTTTGTTTTAAAAAGGTAATCATTATAAAAAGCTAGTAACTTTTTCAAAAGTCTGAAGACTTGAATGGAGACAAGGGGCAAGTATCAATCAGGGTATCATTTTATTCTGGCTAACCTTTCTGTGACAGCTTTATATAGTCATTTAATTTGGCCATCAACTTGCTACTAATCACAAAACGAGCATAAATCAAACTTGATCAGAGTCATTCTGCACTTCAGCCAGGCAGGTATGCATTGCCTTGCAATGGATTAGCACCCTTTCTTACACCTGTGTGCTGGACACAGAAGATGTGAAACACCTTTTGTTTTTCCATATTGCCTTTTTTAAATTCATACATGGAAAATTGCCCCTCCAAGTCAAATACTTGTCCAAATCAATTCAATACTAGGAATCAATCAATTACTAGGAATAAAAAAGTATATAAAATACTTGACATGCTTCATTGGGAGTTGTGTTTACACACAATCCATTAAAATGCACTTGTTTAGGAAAAACTGGCCCTATGAACAGAACCAACTACTAAGTTAAAGGGCTACCTGTCTTCCATTAATTGGTAAGAGCAGGCTGTAAAATGCATTCATTTATCTTGATCTAACTTTATTTGCCCACAGTTTTGAAACTAACTTCCTCCACCTCAAACTCTTCAGATTCTGTAATTGAATCCTCTATCTCCTAATGTGCATACACTCCTAGTTTTTTATTATAGTGGTCTATCCACATTCACCCAACAGTCGCATTTCAGCTAGAGGAGCTCTTTTCTGACCTATTACAATTTCTTCATTTAAGAAAAACTATTTTTATGAGCAAGAGGGCATCACTCGCAGGCCTACAGAATGTAGTTTACTACTTGCTATGTTCATTCCGTAAGCAGTTTCACACTTTGGAAAGAACAGTATAAATTTGTTCCCAGCTAACCACTATGTTTCTAAGTAAATACTATCACATGTACACTCTGTCAGTCAGAATGAGATACCAGAAATTAAGCACTTTTCTTCTTTTAAGTACTTCCTGCTTAACAAGTATTTCAACTTATGAGAGAAGTAGTAAGGGTTGTGATGCTGTGCGTCAGTTATTTCTCATTCTTGGATAAAAGACAAATAAATAGAAAGCTCTTTTAAATAAAAGAAAAGAAAGATTCCTGTTAAAATACTTAACCTTTCTCCCTTTTTCTGTTTCACAGCGAGCACAATGCTTGATGAAAAAATGACAGTACCAAAGACTTGCATCCTCATATATCATCATCATAATAAAGCAGCACCAAGGGTTATCACTCCCCGCTCCCACATGCACACACTTTCCCCTTGCCTTTGGGTAAGCCTAAAGGAAGCACCTCTAATCACAACCAGTCAAACTGATCTTGATATCCACAAAGCCTTTGCAGCTAATAGGAAATTAACCTGAAGACAAGGAACAGTTTCACACACAGAGAGGACCAGAAACAGAAGCAAAGACTCCAGAGTTGACTGAAGTTCCAAAAAGGACAAAAAAATTCTTTCTACTGCTGTCTAACAGGAATTTAAAAGATGCTCCTTTTCTTTGTTGGTCACAAATCTAATTAAACATAACCTCCTCTTTCCCAAACCTCACATTTAATCAGCAGTAGCACACTACTTCCATTTAGTATTCTTATTTCAACAAGCCCCTCTTCACAAAATTTCAGCCACCACCTTGTCAGGGAAAAAATGAAAACATTTTCTATGCTGACATATGTCATGTGATTATTTCCTTATAATGCTCATGCAAGTATCTCATTTTCCTTTAGTCTCACATTGTGACCACCTACACTTCTATATTCCGACCTGCCACCCTCTTCTTTTAGCGCCTGTATGCATTTACAACTGTATCTACCTTTACTTCTATAGAAAGCACAATCAAGCACTGAGCTTGGTTAGGACCTCCAAGTTGTGTCTACTGCCAACTGAAGTATTTATTGGAAATAAGTATTTCATTAAATATTTTAATGGCAGACAAGTTTCCAGTATCTGCCTCTGATATAACTTAGAAATACTGCATTTTCTTTTGAGATTTTGCACAATTTAATTTTTCAATATGAAGAGATGTATTTAGCCAGATAGACTTGGTAAATCTTTATGCACTATATGATTTGGAAGAAATGACAAGTGCTGAGGGGTTTTGGCTTCTGTATTTAATAAACAATATCAACATACTTCTGAACTAAACATAGATTTGGAAAACAAGCTTAGAAAAAATACAGTTAAAGTACTGGCCAAGTTTTTATACAGTAAATTAGAACAGAAACCAGCATTTACAATACATTTTAAAATAAATGAAATATTTTGTGTTAAATTCCTTCCAAAAGTGAAAGTTTGTAACAACAACTCAACAACCACAATATTGTAGAATATCAACAGTTACAGAAGGCACTAAGATACTGTATTTTGGGATATTTTGCAATGTTTCAAATACCATCCAGATGCTCACAAAGGCTTACAAATTAACACATGTATCAAGGCCGATACACACAACTTTAGAAGCCAAATATTTTAAAAGTAATTGACATAATGGGAGAAATTTAAAACACGTAAACGTCACATAAACACTACTCCATTTCGGCCAACCAAATACCTTTTGAAAATTGCATCAGGACTAGAACTAACAGAGGTTTTCACGTGGGAAAGGTTCAAAGCTGTGCCAGGGGAGGTTTAGACTGGACATGAAGAAGCATTTCTTTACTGAGAGGATGGTCAGACACTGGAACAGGCTTCCTAGAGAGGTGGATGATGCCCCAAGCCTGTCAGTGTTTAAGAGGCACTTGGACAATATCCTTAACAACACGCTTTAACTTTTGGTCAGCCCTGAAGTGGTCAAGCAGTTGGACTAGATGATCACTGTAGGTCCCTTCCAACTGAAACAGCCTGTTCTATTCTATTCTATCTCGTTCTGCTTCAGAAATATGACTAGGCAAATGAAATGCAAATCATGTCATAATCTTTAGTTTTGCAACAGCAAATAACCCCTATCAAAGAACCTAAATTAACTTAAATGTATAATCTAAATAATACATTAGAACTGCAATCATCAGTAATTCTTTTCTGTAGTAAATAGTTGTGACAGCAAGGTGGTCTAATTAGACTTACAGACTGAATAATTCAATCCCAGAACTTCCACATACATATAACAAATTCTGAGCTAAGATGAGATAGAGCAAAGAAAGTATATCATGTATGCTATTAAATTAAGATTTGCCAGCAAGTGAAATTTACTGTGGGGAAAAAAAAAGCAAAGTGAGTTTTAACTGAAACATTATCTCCTTTGTCTCAACTGCTATGAGCATCAGTAAGAAGAAATTTATTTACCAGTTACAGAGGTAATCTGTTTGAAAACTCGAACTGCATTACTCAAATCCAGTTTAAAACTCTGTCAAATTCAATGACTTTTCTTAGTGTGCCAAGTAGGATTTAGTAGTAAAATACTGAGAATTCAATTCATATAACAATGATTAGGCTATACCAGCAAAAGAATTAGGAAACAGAACAGTACCACTCAGAACAGCGGAGGTAAGCATGCAGATGTACCCAACTAACAAGCAAAGTCATGTCAGGAAATTTCTTTTTGTCCTACGTGACTGTGTTGCTCCTAGACTAAAAGCACAACCATTTGGAGTTTCCCTAGATCATAAAATCGCATCAGCATCACTGTGATCTTGGGTGGAGGAAACAGTGGGGAAAAAATATGGTTCAGGAATCAAAGTCAAGCTTTTATTCCCTGTTTGGTCATCAGCTGTTGATGACCTGAGGGAAGTCACCTCACGATGAGTCCCAAACAGACTGAATTTTAAAACAGATTTAAAACTGCTTACCTGTTTTACAGAGCTCTGAAGTAAATTGAAAAGTGACATATTTTCCTTTGAAACAGTTAAGTAGCTTCACCAGAAGAAGGTACTGTTAAATACATGCACACATACATAAAAACCCTTACCTTCTCCAGGATTGACTGGAGATGGCAGATTGGTCCAGTCTAGGGTCCAGCTGGGGCATGGATGAGGAGAAAACTTTGCTTCAATACCATTTTCCTGTGTGAAAGGGGGGAAAATATTAAGACACTGATCCTTTACCCACTGAAGTTGGTACCAAAATTCCACTGAATCTAATGGCATCAGATCAAACTGTGCAACACTTTCAGCCTAACTGAAACTAAACAGGCAGCTGACTCTACATTATATGGGATTCAAATTATGTATTTCTCTCATTTTCACAAGAAAGCCCTGTTAATTTTCTTTAGGAAAAGCTATCAGCCTCTACGCAAAAAATACTGAGTTATGGAACATGATGAAGAGTTTTCTTTAACAAAACTCATTAGAGTTCCCAGATGTTCAAAGCTCTAATCAAACAGCAAAAAAACAACAAAAATGATAGAACAATGAAGTCAAACATAAAAGCTACGGGTTTTGTCATCCTTTATACAAGAATGTTTAAAATAGGAATACAATATTGCAATTCAAACAGAAAGTTACTTTGATTATTCAGAATTATTGATAGGGCTTCCAGCAGTCCTATCTTTGCTCAGTTCCTGAATCGATCAAGTATCGTAACAGAATAAAAAAGTAAAATCACTTGTAAGTCAATGCATATCAGAGATAAGACGGGCAAAAGGAGGACTTAGTTTCTGTAATTCTAATAAATTTCATCTATTTCAAATCAAGCAGAATATTACTATTAAAAATTACTCATTACAAAGCTTAAATTACCATTAACTTAGTCATAGTTGGCCGTGGACCACCTATAAAATGACTGTTTTCATCCTCCTCTTCTATTTCATCAGGAACTGAAGAGGAGTCTTGTAGCTGTTCCTCTGGAGCAGATGTCAACTCTGGAAGCTGGAGAAGCTCCATATTGCATTTACCAGCAGCTTGCTTTACTCCAGGTACTTCCTGAACTCTTCGATACCAACCAGATATTAGAGGCAACTTTACCAGATTTTTGCCTTGATTTTTGCTGGAAAGCTAGAAAAAAAAAATTGAAGGGTTACTTGCTGCTGAAAATTTCTTCCTACAAGCCACAGGAAGGCATGAACTACAGAAATGAGCTCAGCTCCATGCCGAGTATGGTTACTCACAGCATGATGGTAATGCAAAAAGCTATCTACTTAAGAGCTCAGGCCTGCAGGTGGAATTACCAGCTGGCCATTTAGACTTTACCTGCAACTCCCATTTGTTTAATAGGATGAAATTTTAAATCATAATTTCAGTCAGTAACAGGAAAACACAATTTAAATAATATTCTTAATTATCTATTTCCTAACAAGGGAATGATTCATTTGGGTTGGTAATCACACAAAAAAGCCAAAAAACCCCAACCAAACCAAAAAAAACCTACCCAGTAATTTGCAATGAATACTGAATTTTAAGCAAGACATCATGGTACCTGAATGCTTGTCTTTCCCACATGCACCCTGAAGCCCATAAAAGCTCATCCACTGACAGCTGTTTTGCCAGCAACTGCAAGCCTGAAATACCTTTGAGTACATGATAACAGCAAAACAGGCACAGGCATACATCGTCCCTGGTCTTTACTGAAGTCTTTGCACAACATCTGTGACATCTGGGTATTTTTACTAGCACTGAATCCAAAACTTTTTTAAAAATCATGTATTTACTCAAAATTTTTTCCCATCCTAACTGCATATTTTTATACAACAATGGTAACTGTGCATTTCTTTCCTGAATTAAGTATACATGATGGTGAGATGAAGTGGCCTTCAATAGAAACTAGAATTTTAAGTGTAAAAAAAAAAGAAATTCTTAAGAATACAATGCACATATTACAAAATAAGATACCCAAATCACATTTTTACATGAAGACCAGCTAATTTTAAGAAGGATGCATTTGGTGAACTTAAGTAATTTTTGTTCAGGTTCCCAAATGTTTTTGAACAGTGAAGATCATCCTCTTACAGGAGAGGTGGTGAAGTCTCCATCCTTAGAGACTCTCAAACCTGACTGGACATGACCCTAGGCAATTGGCTCTAGCAGAGTCTGCTCTAAGCAGGGTGGTTAGACAAGACTATCTCAGAGGCACCCTCCAACCTCAACTATTCTGTGATGCTGTGCCTGCTTTAAGCAGAAAATTAAAAATCGTGATTACAGGAAAAGGCAGAAAAGGCTGTGTGCTCCTCCAAATATCTGTCCTCAGTGTGGAAATAGAAACTGGTAAAGAACACTTGAAACGGCACAAAATTTCAAGCAGCTTTCTTGCATGCTGTGTTTATAATGTTCTTAGGGTGATCACAAGTAATTAGTAATAGCTAAAGGAGCAAAAGGAGGATGAACTGCGTAATTTTAGTATCTAATTCAATATCCTAATAGTAACACAGACAGAAATACATTAATTCAGTTAAGGAAGAAGTCTTTTGGAAAGCAATTCTAAGAGGCACATGATAACAAATGTTCTAAATTGTATTTTAAAAAGTAAATAGTGGTTTCTCCCAGATGGAGAACGAAGCTTTTGTTATTCTTCTATTAATTTTAAACAGTTACAACTAATAGAAAGTCTAACAAAGCTAACCTCAGAAAGATAACAGAAATGGAATGAGGTAATGAAAAACAACTCTTCAGCTTCATTATCTTACTTTTGGTAATTATAATTACAATCAGCTAGTCAAGTCTCCTCCTATTTATTGTATGATACTTTCCAGACACATAGCCATTGAAGACTTCATTATTATTCATACCCTTAAAGCAAAGTGTAAGTGCAACTATAATGATTTTTTTAAACACAATCCAGGAAGTCCAGTTATATAAGTGATAAATAACATTTTAATACAGAATTAAACTCTGGCACTTCCATCAACATGAGCAGTTTCAACCCATTGTCTGCAAAAAGCTTTCAGAAGCAAGTTATTCAATTTTGATGATAACTGTAGGAATCACACCATAATTACTTGGAAAACGATCATTCACCAGAGAACAGAAATAAAGCAATATTACCCCAGAGCTCTTATAATTTAGGTAAAAATGAAATTGAAAGCTAGCTTTTTAGGACAATCCTTGGAGTGAGCTAATGCAAATGTATTATACAATATATAGTCTGTAAGCTGCAGACCACCAGGTCTCAAGTGTCACACATGAAAAGCAAATAAATACAGAATTCTCAGCTGCTGACAGTACATCTACAGAACAATTTCAATTGGATTGCTGAAATCAATTAGGCATCTGATCCAAGAATCTTCTCATGCCTAGCATCAGTAAATCAAACATTACTGTAAAAAGTTATGCTCTTCCTATGAAAAAAGGCTTTGGAAAAATAAAGAAGACTGAAATACATTAAAGTTTTTAAAATAATAGGAAAGCATTTTGTCTTACTACATGTGTTCAGTATCATCTATACGGAAGTTGCTGTTATTCCTCAATTACGTGATTTTCAAAACAAACAAAGCAGTGATTAATTAATAACCATTTCTGTAAAATATCTCATCATCCTAATTCAAACATAGTCATATTAACCTAATTCTAGACTGCCACATTGTTCTCATTATTCAGAAATCCACTGAGGATGATGATCTTGGTTAAAGAAATTACAAATTGGACATTTGTCACATATTAATGCTCGCTAGTAATTATCTTGATTTTAGGGATTGTTTCTCTGAATCTGACTGACAGCATCTTCTCCAGGAATTCCATTTGTTTTCAAACACCATAAGGCAAATTTGTCAACAAAACTTGCAAAATCAAAATGCAAATACCAACTTCACTCAGAGCTCTTCCTGGCAACAGACACCAGCTATCAATCTCGTAGAGTAACTGCAGGAACACTGGTAGCAGGCAAACTCGTTGTATCATTTTATTGTCACAGGAAATAAAGACACAGATGTCATTTCCTTAATTCTTTTCTGTGTATACATCCTCATAAAACTAAGTACACAGATTGTGCTGAGCAAGACACTGGCACTTACTAGGTAAGTGCTAAAAAAAACCAACCACCAACACACATGCACGTGGAATCGCCTTTTCAGGCCAATAAATTTTGTACAGAGTGAGAAATCCACCACAAAAGATTCAATAACCAAGTGACTAAAGCTCTCCCCTATAAGAGGGGTGAAATGAGTTTTTAACAGATCACTGATCTAAAGGTACAGAGACCTGAATATTCTACTGATTCAAATTACAGACAAGTTGACACAACCAACAGCCTGGCAAACTGCATCCTGGAGTGCAGGAATTTCTAAAAATCAGCTTTGCCACTTGAGACAATGTTTCTATAATGACATTCTATGTCAGGGAACAAATATTTATTCCCCAGTTTTCCACATTCCATGTGGTGCCCTGACTGCCAGCTGTGTCTGTGTTTTTCCTGTTTTATCTTGGTGAAACTCTTCAAAGGTTTCAAATTCCTCTGTATACAGACTGTGACACCTTTTGAGAACTTTAAATGCATCACTAGACGCAAAACAGTCCTACATTCAGAATGAAATTTTGCCTATATCCACTATATACAGTTTCCATTTACTTTACTAGCATACACTGAGTTTCCTCATTGTGCTGTGAAACCCTCTTGGTATGGAGGAAAAAGAAAAGGATGAAGACAATTGAAAACAGCTCATTGGTGTTTGTTCAGTATTGGGAATGTGCTAGGCTGACTGCAAAGGAGAAGAGACAAAGGCATCTTTGAATAGACCACACAAAATACTTACACACTCCCCTAAAGGAAAGTGTGGACTTTCTATCAGCATGTGATTGGACCATACAGGTAACACAAGATTCTACTGGGGGAAAAAAAAAATTTAAGCAGCCAATCTCATAGGACTGCAAGGAGACTTGTAACTTTTCAGTTATGAACTTTACTCCCAAGAGCTTCTAGCAATGTAACCTTTTCCAAGGAACTTCTCCTTTCACTGCAGTAAACAAAGGACTTTCCACAAATTGTAGAAAACAGTTTAGCAGCAACAATACTAGGAATGACAAAACTACAGATTACTGAAGTTTCCTGGGCTGAAGCACATCCGAAAGAATCTGGCTCCCTAGACATAACACCTCATTTCTGAGTGGGGTCACAGTGATCAGTCCTTACTTGAAGAATACAAAACTGCACAGAAGAATAAAAGTTTGGCTGATACGTAGTCATTATGGTGTCCTAGGCACCCATCTTTATCTACAGATGCACAATGAAACTGGCTTATTTTGTGGGAGGGCTTGATAAAAAGCCGGGTTGGGTACACAGGAATGTTTCCTCCCAACCAATGAAGTCATTCCTAGGAACTAGAAGAAAACATCAGCCGAGATTAGGAGTAATTAGCCTATTATGAGGAGAAATAAGCAAATCAGAAGTCATAGCACATTGTATTTTAAGAAGAAATATTTGTAGACAAAAAAAAATCCTCACAAAATTACATACCAGGAGCATAAACAAATGAGCTTTTGGAAGTCTTTCCCCAGTCAGCACCCGAGTACCTCTTCAGCTCTATTATGGTTAAGGAAAGCCAAGGATTTACACCTCTAAAAAGCCCCCATAGTCCCTGAATCTCTCTCCATTCACTGCCTCCCTAAAAGGCATTCTTACTTTCTCAGAAGGTACTTGTTTTCTTTTAGGCATATCTGTCCATGTCAAGATAAAGTCACAAAGTTTCTAGTCTTTGTTGAAAAGAATTCCAATTCAGATAATACCCATGTAGTAAAAGTACAACAGACTGGGTAGGAATTCATTTTGCCTTGCCACCAGTACACTGAAATCAAGATTGGTTCATGCTTATCTACTTTTTTTCTATGCATGTTCAATGTAGTTTAAGTGTCCATTTTAAGTCTCTCATGGTCGATATCCCCTCTAGTATTTTAAAATTATTATATAATTCTCAACCCTCCCTCCTTTTAAAATTTAAAAATAGGTTCATGCTTACCTATTTCTGCTTTAGGCATATCAGAATGTACTTTAAGTGTCCATTTTAAGTATTTTCAAGAAGGAATTTTCCGGGCAACTTCGTGCCAAAATATTTCAGCATAATATTTTAAGAGTTAACAGTGTTTACTAGGTATTGATACGCTATGTATTTAAAAGTAATTTTGGTGATCTCACCAATGTCTGGTTTTTGTTTGTACAAAAACACATCTTCTGTTTCAGGTTAAGTTCACATTGCAAATGCCACAATGTATTTTAAACTGTAAAAAATTTTGAATTTTACAACTTTCCAGTTCTTAAAAAAAAATACATATACAGTACTTAATATTTACAGAACTTTTTGTCTTACCAAGAACTGATGGATACATGGCAAAAGTACTATATCTGCCAAGGTAAAATAAAGTCCTTCTGCAAAAACGTGGTCCAAAAGCGGAAGGTCAGAGGTTTTTGTTCTCCTGATGTGAGGGGCTTCCCTGTTAACTGCACCTGATACTTCCTCCTGGACAAGTAACTTGGAGAAAGCTATGCTCAGTTCCAAACTTGGGAGTGGATGTTGATGCGTTTCCACAGTTTCTCCTTCCTCTGTTGCTGCTTTACCAAGTACAGGCACTGTAGCCTTGGTACCTGCCTTCTGCTGTTGAAGTTTTTGCCTTCGAATTTTGTCATCATTATGTACTCGGACAGGTTCTCCAAGCTTCCTTTCAAGCTGTAAAATGTCAGGAGGAATAGTCTGACAGTTCTCAGGAGATGCTGTCAAAAATCCTTCAACAGCCAGAGGTATGCTGATCTCACAAAGTCTGGTCCACTGGCTAACCTGTCAGATAAAGTTACGTAATTAATGTCTCTGCAGAAAGAGAAACAAAATCCAGGCTACCTTTTTGTCCACTTTAAGCAAAGAAATCCCAGCTTTAAATACATTCTTTGATGATTTTAGAAGCTCAGATATTCTGTATTACTTTTGCAATAGCAGAATAAGGAAGCTACATCTTAGATATAACAGAATGAGTAGTTACCCAATACAGCATATTTTTGTTCTTTATTATTGGCATAAGATTAGGGTGGCTGTGTAACTCAGAAGCAAAGCTGTGACCAATTTGTATGTCATCTCTACCAAGTACTGGTAATAAAACCAGATTACACCAAACAGATTTTGACCACATTTATTTTACAGAAATGTATTGTATTATTAGTGGGGTTTTTAGCATGCAACATCAAAAAAACTTCAGACTAACCAAACAGCACCTGAAAAAAAATTACTTTTCATGTTCTTATCCTTACCCTCTTTTTCTTATTATCTATACTTAAAGGTTTTAAAAGTTCTAAACTCTTGTCTTATTCAGTTTACTCACTTTGTAGCCATCTGAAATATGGAATCAAGTTTTCCAGCAGTTCCAAGAAGGTATTAGAACCAGAGGTTTCTGGAGATTGTTAGGGACAGTTTCGTTATGCTAGTGCTAGATGGACTAACAGGGATACGCTGCCCCAGATCTGCTACTCACCAACAGGGATGAACTGGGTTGGACGCACAGTAATCAATGGCAACCATGGATGTAGCGATCATGAAATAGTGGAGCTCAACTATTCTCCTGAGAGGAGTGAGAAAAGCAAGTCTAGACGGCTTAGTCACCAGATGAGTAAACTGCTATGTGATAAATGGGCTGAAACATTAACTCAAAGGGTAGTAGTGGTCAACGGTTCACACTCCACCCTGATGGTCAGTTTGAAGTGGAGCTCTTTAGGGGTCTATGCCGAGGCCTATCCTGTTTAATTATCTTTACTAATGACCTGGAGGGGTGATGGAATACACTCACATCAAGGATGAAAGTCAGCTGAGCAGAGCAGTCAACAAACTCCAAGAGCGAGCTGCTATTCACAGAGGCCTGCACAGGCTAGAGAATGGGCTGACAGGAACTGACATGGAACTCAATAAAACATCCTGCACCCAGGATGGACTAAACCCCTTAATGGTACAGGCTAGAGACTGACTACCTGGCCAGGTAGCAGCTCTACTGAAAAGACCCTGGACATCCTGGCAAGCATAAACTAAACATAAGCCAGCAGTGCACCTTGGCAGAGATGAAGGCTAACAGTATACAGTGCTCTTGAAATAAAAAATAACAATAAATTAGGTATTTCTTATGTTTACTTCAAACTGCAAGAGCTGTACTTTATAACATTCAAAATACACTGCTAGACATGAAACAGACCTGACCTATTTTTTTAATCTTAAGGTTCTTTTTGTGCTACTAAAAAGTAGTATCTTGAAAAATAATTCTTCTTCATCTTTGTGCCAAAATACAGATAATTCTCCATTGAGGAAATTCCATTTTCTAAGCAAATTAAGTGTCTTACTAAAATAACTTAGTTTCCATCAATATTAAAAGTCTACTCCAGAGTATTTAATACTTATAAAAAACCCTATCAATGTGTCTAAGAGAAAGAGATGCACTCACTTCAGCACAGGCTTTTAAGCAGGTCTTCTTAAAGCCTAAGAGTTCCAAAACATCCTTTTTAGATGGATCTGCCTCATATGTTTTCTGTATTATATGCCTTAAGACAACAGAAAGCCCAGCTCGGCAGAACTTGCCATCTTTCACGACAACAGCAGGTAAACAGCAGCTCTGCACAACCACTGGAAGCTGACATCTGGAGATTAAATGGACCTCAAGACCACTAAGGAGTTTTTTTGTCACAAACTGATCATCCACATCTTCACTAGTTGGCACTAAGAAAATTGTGAATAATTTGCAGTCACAGTAGGATAGCAAAAACAGTGAAATAGATGTATGAAGAGGAAAGATACTATCTCTGTACTGATGGGAAAAATCCAAATATAAATGTTCTTCAGCAACACTATCTTTCATCTTCCTCCTGAGCTGAAGTTCCTGAAATAGAAATCAGAACACAACATTCATTAAAAAAAATACAGAAATTAGAGCAAAAAAAGAGGGTTTGAAACAGTGGCCCTTCCACTATCTGCTAAAATTGATTTTAACATAACATACTATTAAAGATGTCCTGCCTGAATAAGTAGACTGCAGGTCCTTCTTGACAGGAAAGAATCTATTCAGATGTACATTCTCTCCTCACATACAAATCACTGATAAGGAAATGATCTGTGTAAAATTTTGTTTTACAATTTAGCGTATTTCTGACATTAAACAAAACATGCAAAAACCAAAAGAAAATATGTCCTTTTAATTTTTTTTAGTGTATAAACATTTTCTAGCAAGGCTTTTTTTTTTTAAATCAATAATCTCCCACAACATTAACCATATATTAATGAAAAACAAGTTCCTGAGCACATACCTATAACGGTCAGTTTCCTAATGCACACATTTGTGTTTCTGTAACTGTTAGAAGTCATATATATAGGTTACAGGAAATAATATTTGTTTCTGTATTAAAAATTAATCTAGAGCCTGACAAGATACTAACTGAATGTCAAGAGGCCACACAGGAAGAAAACAAAAATCATTCATTTCAAGAATGCTACATGAAGACCTCAAACACACAACTACTTTAAAGTAGTTAAATACAACAGTAATGTAGATGAAATTAATGTTTTCTCATTATATTAAAAACTTGAATTCATTTTCCTTATACTTGGTTGAAAATTACATTTTTCCTATTAAACTATTCCACCAGTTTAATATAAACCAATGATGCAATCATTCAATAAAATTGCCCATTAACTTATAAATTACAACTTGTATTGAAAAGCTTTAGACACTAGATGGCACTCTTAAAACAATCATTATAGAAGAAAGCTTATTATAATAAGAGAAAGAAATTTGAATGTTGCTCAGAAAGGCTAGTATGTTTTTTTAATACACATATATAAAGCACAAGTGACATTGGAACAGCATCAGTCTTTCAAATAACTGTCTAGATTAATAAGGTCTCTGTACGGTTACATGAATGTGATGTAATTATATTAAAAGAAAAAAAAAGGTTTTCATTTGATATATCTAGATCATTGGATTATTTTTTTTCCATGTAGATGTGTACATCAAACTTACTATTTTATATCATCTATCACTGGGCCAAATCAATTGTCCAAAAAGAGGCAGTGGACAAATAAAATCAAGTCCCCCTGACATTAAGTAAAGATCATAATAGTGATTGTTATAGCAAAGTATTTTTAAACCATAACATGGCTTTGTCTCAGAACAACAGTGGCTCAATATAATAGCACTGTTGCTTTTCTTTAATTTAATACACCTGCCACACAAAAAATTGTAAAATACGTAATGAAATACCTACTTTACAAAAAGCTATTTTATTTGCATAAA
Source organism: Aramus guarauna (assembly GCA_013400195.1). Taxonomy (NCBI): domain Eukaryota; kingdom Metazoa; phylum Chordata; class Aves; order Gruiformes; family Aramidae; genus Aramus; species Aramus guarauna. Next base: position 704,253 of record VXBL01000556.1, read on the forward strand.
TCTTGACAGCATGTAAGTTGAAATAGATTCAATACCGTAAGTACAGCTCTGTGGAAGAAACTATATAGTAAAGGTACTGTTGAGGATATTAGTCAAGAAGATTAGATTTACTTGCTAAATCTATAGTTACTAGCATCTAAACTCATATCCTTAACTTTAGTACTTCTTTCAATATTCAATAGTACCCTCAAATGCATTTGAGTTGTTTTTATTTTCCATGGGAACCTGTACAGCATACAACCCCATCTCTTCCTGGCTACTCTAGCCATTCAGAAATACGCGTTCACCTTATAAATCATTTCACCGCTGAATTTTTTCTTCTAGTTGACCTTATAGTAGATAATCAGCTTTTTTGGTCATTACCATGCTGTATAGAACTGCTAAATATTTTGGTAAATTCTGAAGAGGTTTCTATGTCCAAAGTATATTATTCTACAGTTTCCATCTGTTAATCACCTGTTCTTACAAATTATTCCAAATCTATCACTCAGGACTGCACAAATAAAACATTAACCTTTTCAGCACACAAGTACTCTCAATAGGTATAACATCGCTTGTCCATTCTCATCCAGAGCAGCAGCTCTGACGCACTGATTCCCCCACAGAGGATAATATATTATTAGACTAAAAATAAAAAATAAAAAATAAATTCTTGAAAGATGTCTAAATAGAGGTACTACTTAATCAGGCTACAGATTAAAATTTCAAAAATATCCTGGTATGAAAACTGGTATATGAAAGAGTGAACACCGTCAATGTGAATTCTCCTCCAATATGTTAAAGAAAATTACTTCTACACAGTAGCAACGAGTAATAGATAGCAGCCATCAGTCAGTCCCAGAGACAGTAACTGGAAATAATGACTTGTTGGTTATTGGTCTGCTCTGTATGCAACACAGTAAATGCCACAGCTGACACTATCCTATTAATCCACCTGTCTCCTTGAAGTTTGAAATTTTACTTGAAGTTTGTCTGGTCAAATTCAACTATTCTTATCCTCAAGTATACAACTATCACATACAGAAGTCACACAAACCAGATAAACCAACACTAAGATCTTGCTGAAGCAGGATAAGCCGATGTTGTCCAGAGGTACCCACTCCATTCTCTTGACAGGATCAGAAAATGGGAAAATGCACATAGCCCGCCTTATTTAGTCCATAGTATCTTAAAGTCACTTCCCCCAATCATTTTAGGTAAGGCTCTGGATTTTGCACTGAAGCAAAGGTACACTCAGGAAAAGTCTGTTCTCAATGCCTAGAAGGGAGAACATCTGGGAGACAGCTGGGCCAGACAGCTTGACGATGGTTACTAACTTCTTCAAAACTCAAAGTAATTTTTTGTAACTATACAGAGTAATTTACCACTAACTCAGCTGCAACATGGTGAACTATACCAGAGAGACTGAACTATTCTTACGAACCTAACCTTCTACAAAGACAGAAAGAACACAGAAACAATGACATTCATGATCTACTTACACAGGAGCACTGTACTCACACTCTAAAATCAGAGTATTTTGCAGAAATTACTGAGAAAAAATTATTTTGGGGAGAGGAGGAAGGAAACACCAAGACTTTTCTTCCCCCTCAGCCAGAGCAGTAAGTTAATGTCATTCAGCATGTAGCGGCAAAAGTGCCAATGTAAAGGACATGATAGAAATGTCAACTGCTGGTGGCAGGAAGCCCAGGAAATTACTTGTTTTGACAGTGACTTGGACCTAGATACCATCATCTAGTCTTGGTATCACACACTGAATCAGCTTAGTACCATCTAGCCCCACAACCAGAGTCAGTTCAGACTCCTATTTGGCTCTTGTATTCTCCTTCCTCAGGTAAAGCCACCTCATACAGGAAGTGCTTAAAATAAGCTTAGATAGCCTACGAGAGGGGTTCTCACTTAAGACTGCCCAGTACAACACAAGTTACTGTACTCAGTGGCTAGCAGTCATCAAGTACCTCCCTGTAATTATCTACTCATGAGCCCAAAAGGACAAAAAAGTTCTCCAGTAACTCTTCACAGAATTGTACAATTCATCTCCATGAAGCACAAAGAACCAGTGAACAGGTCTACAGAGGTAAGCATAATGCTCACTACGATTTGAAGTTTAGATGCTCAAACACAGGTAGTTATATCAACCCCAAAATAAAAACAGAGCTTTCATTGCTCATTGACAAGAATCTCAGGGCTCTTAGTGAAGTTGCAACATCTGCTGTTGAATTTTGTGATATAAAAAAAAAAAAAAAACCCACACAAAACATTTCTACATTTTCTTCTGGTTGGATAGGCAGTTGTTTTTAACAATTTTTCCAAAAGACAGATTCTCCTTTAGCTAGGTTTTGTGCACACACTGAAGTTATAAGAAGCAAAAAAATGTTAAATACCACTCACTCATAAAACATTCATTAGCTACTCAGATTTTACTTTTTAAAAAAGTACTCAAATTTTAGAAGGGGATTCTCCTATGAAGGTGAGGAGGAGGAGAAGGGTTAAGCTACGGCAGCTGTTTTGGTTAATTAGACTCTCCCTACATGGGAGAAGAGGAACTCCAAAGATGAAAATTAAGGTCAATATTATGAAAATTTCCTTTTTAAAGAATCACGTAAATAGTGACAGTATCAATACAGCAACAATTAATCATCCCAGTTAGTAATTCTGAACCAAATAAAAACGAACTGTAAATTGCTAATTTCTGACAAAAGCGCAAGTGACTAATATCTTACACTCAACAGCAGAATAAACTCCAGAGCAGGAGGTAACTCCAGCTCTCATCACAAAAAATACAAATGTCTCATTTCTTTGGTTGTCCGGGAGAGTTAAGAACATTCCACATTTCACAAGATCAGGTCTTAAATCTGAGAATGGGTACTTATATATATATAATGATTTCCAGATCCTGACAAACCAATCTGTCATTTCCTCATTTCGGCTCATACAGGCATTCAGATCTCTCTCTACTAAAGGTCTTGATCCTGCAAGCACTCATAGTACCTGACCTGAAGGTGTCTCTGCAATATACTGTCCCATTATTTTCAAATATAGTCCCAAAGTCTTCTCATGTAGTATACTACTACTATTTTTCCTACCGAAGTCCCTTTATCTTCTCAGATTTGCAGTGCAACAACACTGAAATTGGTTTCCCAGAACAGTACTCCCTGATCTGCTACTGATATGGTCAATTCAGATCTGAGTTATAAACCTATTGTGCAGATTGGAACAAATATTCTTAATTACGGTCCATTTAGGACAATAATACTTTCCTGTTTCTGCAGCTAACCTTCAAAGGATGAAAAGATGAGCTTCATTCAGCAGGCAAACAAAAGAAATGTTGCACTTAAAGTTCCTATTTGCATCCTTCAGCTGTTTCTCTCTTCCTCTGCTCTGCCCAGTGCGGTGGTCCAGGGACACGTCGTCTTTACAGTTGCCAAAGAACTTGCATCTAAAGTCCAAGGAAGCCTAAACAAATATGTTACATTATGTATCTTTAAATTTACGATAATTCAGGCTCAAATAGCAAACTAAGTATTTTTAAACCTCTATTGATTTAACGAAGGTTAAGACTCATATGTCAGTTTGCTCAGGTTGGCTCCTCCCTCTCCTGCCAATACTCACACTTAATTCTTCACTTTATTTCACCCAATTGAAGATACAAATTCTTAAAATGAAGGTACCATCCTCAAACAAGAACAGATAAGCTTATTAGCTGGTATTTCTTCTGGTGATCAGAAGTTAGGCAATTAACAGTGCTCACATTAAGATCAGCTACCAAGCGAACACCCTTAAGAGCTGAGCAAGAGAAAACAATGTTTTTCAGAACTCTAAAGGAATGAAGGTCACTGTTTTGGTTTACACTTGCAAGTTACTTTTTGCAACTAGATTTGCTGTAAGTTGTTTCTAAGTTAATTCTTAATATCTACAAGATTGTCAGAGAGCAAAGGACTTTCCTGTCTTCCTTTAAAACAGTCAAAAATTTAAGGGGTTTTGGCTTTTTTAATCCACCTATATTCCACATAAGATTGCAGAAGACCAAAAAATACCAATTAAGTTAATTTTGGTCATAATAAGTTGAAAAGCCAAATGACATTCTGAATAAAGTAAGTATCTCTTAGGGATTCAGTTTCATTGCAACTGTAGAGCTCTCAATGCATGGGGTAAACACAGAAGAAATTTTAACCTTTTTAGAACTTCCTACTACACCAAGAAGAAGGAAAAAAAAAAAAAGTCTTCTGTAACTCACCTTTTCCCATTTTCTGACTTCTAAATGCAGGTGTCTTTCTCTACCAACTTTAGAAAGCACTGCTAAAAGTTCTCTACCTTTATTTTTCATAAAACACTGACATGTGCAGTGTAATTTCTGAACTCATAGAGAATTTTCATACCAACCATGCAATTGTCAAATAACATGCCTAACTTGGTAATTTAAGAGGGTTTTTTATTCATATTTGAAGTTAGAAGATTTAGACTAATCCAGCAGGTTTCTTTTCCTCTTACTCCCCTAGACATCAAAAACCTCTTTGCCATAAAGAAGATCACTCAGTAACTACCTCAAAAGTTTATGTAGAAATTGTCTTTCAGCATCAGACTGTGACCAACATAAAGCCACCTGCTACATTCAAAGGGGCCGTATGTTGAATTACAGCTCAACTATTCAAATAGAAGATTTTCCTCTTTCCCCATTCAACATTTGTTTCTAGAAATACTAAGATGAGAGCAGCATTATTAAAATATTGTAAGAGTTTTAGAGATCGATAAAATGTGCATTAGCTAATGCCAGAAATAAGACTTGTCCTTCACACAAGCTTTGTTATGTAAGTGGCTAAACTACAATACCTGCATTTACTACTGCTGTCAGAAAGCCCACGCATTGAAGTCTGTCCTAATTCATACTGGCAGTTCAACTCTCTCTGCATGCCACAGATCCCTACTGTCTCTTGTTCGACTAGATCACTGAGACATTTTTCCACAACTGGAAGCACTGAATCTTCTTCCTTTACTGCAATCATACATCAAAAATGATTAATTTGACATGTTAACTAGTATTTTTCCCTGAATTTAAATTTTGCTATTCCACTTGTTTAGAGAGAAGCTAGCAATTTTTAAGCAAACTGGAAAAGAACAGGAAATATTAGCTTTGGGGATGTTTAAAGTCATGTATCTTTCAGACCAGGAGGATAGACGTTTTCACACTACAAGTTCAAGAGAACTAGCAATGGAAAACTACATTCCCTTTTTTGCATTGAGCTTTTCAACACCAACAGAATTACTCTAATACTTCAATTCTCACAAAAACTTTAAAAAGTATTTTTAACAAAACGAGCTTCTGTAATGACTGCAACTCATTACATACTTGTTTCAACAGAATAGCAAAGCATTCAGTCTGGATTTGTCTATATTGCTAGTTACTGTAAAAAGTTCTATGTCCCCTCATCACAACAGTAACTGAACATCTCTCAGACTTTCCTCCCAAAAGCCAGGCAAGGTGGAAGTTTCCTGTATTCCCATTATACATTTAAAAAAGCTGAGGCACAAAGAGAACTTTCAAATCAATGTCACACAGGAAGCCTGTCCTCGAGCAAGCCTAAAAACCAGACATTTTCCTTAAGGCTTTCGTTGGTTGGTTGTGGGGTTTTTTAAGTCCGGTCTATGAATACAATGTAAAACTACAAGCAGGCCTACCTTATTCCCAAATATCTCACAGAAGAGAAACCAGGGTAAATCTGTCCAGGAGTTCCATCTATAAGTTACTTTACCTGTGTTTCCTAAAATTGTTTCCTGTGAGAATGTAAGGTCTTCTTGCATCATTAATTGAACTGTACACTCTTACACTGCCATATCCCAGCCCTCTCCAATCTTTTACTTCAGAGAATTTCTCTTAACATCTTGTCTCTAAGCACAGACATTTATAAAGCCTTGTTTGCTGTATTTTTTGTTTCTAAGACAGTTGGTTTTCTGTACTATTTTGGCTCTGCAGAATACATCTTTCTTGTGGATTTATATACAGTCTTTCCTTCGAAAGACTTAATACCCTACCTGTTGCCCATTCTCACTTAAGCATTTTCATGTAACTACTACCCTTCCATTAAACGTGAGAAATTTATGGATCCCTTGGCAGCTTACTAGGACAAAAAGCAGCCACAGACATACACAATAAAATAAAACAAAACACAGAACACAGAACTAACAAAACCTACAAGACATTACGCTATTCACTCACAATATTTTTTCTGGCACTTTTCTTTCTCTAATCAGACTGTAAATTCTGTAGGAAGAGATGGGCTTTTATTCTGTACTGGCCTTATTTACAGTAGCCACTGTTGAAAGAGGGAAAGGGAGAAGTAATGAACATCACAGGACTTGCAACGTAATTTAAAGATATATAATATTATCTACTTTTGGTATAAAAATTACCTTGGATATTAAAAAAATAAACATTAAGCAAGTATACTTTTCACTAATTGTACAATTTGTTACCATTTTCTCTTTAAACATGCATTAAACAATAATGGCATAGTTTCACTAAGCTACTGTGTTAACAATGTAATAAAGAAAATTGTTGGGTTAAAAACAAATGTTTCCCAGGAAAATGGAAAATTAAAAAATTAAAAATAAGTAAGTACATAAACATCCTCTTCTTTTTAGTTCCTCATTTACCTGTTGATTATTACATGGTAAAGCAGAATTTTTGTTCAATACACACATTGAGAATTGTCCAACACAATAAATCATTTAAAAATAGTGTTCCTCCAGCAAATATTTAACCTATTTAAGGTAGATAACTCTGGAGGTTGAAGTTATATTTCTATCCAGACCATCAATTTGCTGTATGAGTTTAGGGCCACCACTGCATCCTCAAGGGAATCCAAAGAGAAGCACATAAGCTTTTCAGGAATAGCTTCAAACCAAAATTTTAGACAGGTATATCAATGAGGCAAAAATTGTTACTGGTTCAGAAAGTCAGACACAAGCTATGACGAAGTCAAACTTAGAAAGACAGAATAGTAAAAATCAGTTATTGCAGAAAATAATACCCCTGAGTTAAAATTCCTTTGCAGACCTAGTACAGAAAACGTCCCCTCCAAGCTTCTCTCAGCAGCCTATCAGCCCAGAAAAATCGAACCTGGTGGTGAACACTGAAACCTTTATTTATTTCTTTTTCTTTCAAAAAGCTTAGCCGTGAGTCACCACGTGTCAGAGGAACGACACGAAGGCTACAAGTGCCTTTCCCGCCATCAACTACTACTACTGGTCTTCACTGACAAACACCTCAGCAAGGAGCCTCCGGCCAAGCCTCCCTCACGGAACAGAAAACGGCAGAAAAGTCAGACGCGACCGTTCTCAGTCCGGAAGCCCCGGCGGGGAGGAAGCAGAAACCCGGGGCTACCCGGGGCTGCGCAGGGAGCGCCGAGACCCGCCACCCTGGCCCGCGGAGGACCCCCGGGGCTACCGCGCACCCAGCGGCTGCTCTCCCTCAGGCAGCCGGCCTCTCCCCGCCGCCGCAGCCTGGTAACGGCCGCCAGCCAATAAGACCCGCCACTCCCGCAACGGTCGCGTCCCCCCGCGCGTGAGGCAGGCACCAACGGCCGCTTACCCCGCCCCGCCCGCAGCACTCTCCCGACCCCGCACACGACGCCACGCGGCCCTGCGCGGCCCGGCACGGCCTTTTCCTCCCCGACTCCGCCCCTTCCTGCGCGCGCGCCTCGCTCGGCCCCGCCCCCGCCCGCTCATTTCTCCCCGCCCACAGCACGAAGCGCGTATCCGGAACTGCTGCGTTCGAGCTCAGGTTGCGCGGGGGGACCGGTGCGGCGGCGAACGCGGCTCCGGGCGGTGGCTGCCCCAGTACACCTCCTGCTCCTCACCGGTAAGAGAGTGGTGAGCGGCTCCGGGGGGGCAGACGCGACTTCGCCGCGACCCGGGAAGAAGGCAGCCCGCGCTCACGCCTGGCGGACGCTACCCCCGGGGTGGGGCGAGGCGAGCGTCGAGTCTCTGTGTGGAGCGGGGAGGGCCAGGGCGGAGCCGGCGTGGCGGGGAGGCGGCCGCGTCGGCCCCGTGGGTGCTGGTGCCTCTCCTGCCGCCGTCTGATGGGACGGGCCCTCCTGGGCACGCCCGGTGCTACGGGCTTGAGGAAATCGGGCCACGGCGGTAACGGGTGCGGGAGGGTCCCCGGAGCCTCGTGTCGGGTTCTGCCAGGGCAGCGTCGCCGGCGGGGGGTTTCCACCTCAGGGCACTGAGGCGTGCGGAGCTGCCCAGCCCGCTCTCGGGCGGGAGGCGCCGGGTCCGGGCGTTTGACCTGGGTGTGAGAAGGGCCGGGGAGGTTCAGCTCCTCCGCTGCGGCAGGGGCCGGCACCCGGCGCGGCTCCGTGAGGAAGGTGGCGCTGGCCCGCGGGTGCGGGCGGCAGTGGGGGCAAACAGCCCGAGCAAAGAGAGGCGATGTTGGTGTAATACAGGGCGTGCGAGTTTCGGCAGTAGTGTAGGATATTTCTGCATTAGGAGATGGTGGCTTTTTATTCTCTTAAGTATTTTAAAGAGTGACTCTCAGGTGAGAGGCCTTTTTTTTCATTCTTAGAGAAAGCACCAGGGAGAAATTTGCAGGAAGTATGTGGCAAAGGGTCAGGTCGTGGCTTTACTGTAACTAATTCAGAAATTCAGTTTTAACTAAAATTTGGTTCTTCCACCAAGAAATCACTGGGAAGGTGATATCTAGGGAATTTGTGAACCTGATAAATCTCAGTAGGCATTGAATTAGAGATATAATCACTTTACTAGCGACTTAAACCAATGAACAGTAACTTCTGTTTAAACAGCATCTTCAGGCCCGTTTTTGTAGAATATTGAAGCTCGGTGGTAGCAGGGATTAGAAAATCTCAATTGCATAGGTATGATTATCTCATTTACTGGAATAAGTGAGTTTTTATAAAACTGTTTTTTGCGGCAGCACAGCTATTAATGAAAACAAAAAACATTTTGTAGAAAGGTATGGCAGACGTAACAGGGAAAGGGCTTGATTAAACAGGGAACTCGTTGCAGAGCTCTAGTGCAAAAAGGACGTATACAGGAGGTGGAAGTGGAGGCACAGGCTGCAAAGGAGGAATATAGAAATATTGCCCAGGCGTGTGGGGATGGTGTTAGGAAAGCCAATGGTAAGGTAGATTTGAAACTAACAAAAGATAGCAATGGTAACAAGATGCTGTTTATCAGGAAAAGGATTTACAAGGGAAAATATGGTGCTGGTGCTGAGTCGGACACGTGTTTTAGTGACAGCAGACACAGGTAAGGGTGAGACAGTCGATGTCTTTGCCTCAGACTTCACCAATAAGGTCTCCCAGGCCTTTTGCCACAAGGCAGAGTTCAAGGAGAGGAGGAACTACAAGTTGTGGAAGAGGATTGAAGCAGGGGCTGTTTACCTGACAAGTCCATGGGCTCAGGTGGACTTTATTCAAGGGTGCTCAGAGCTGACAATGTCTTCACAAAGCTACTCTCTGTCATCTCTGAAAGGCAATGAGATTGGGGGAGATCCCTGAAGACTGGAGAAAGGCAAATCTTACATTTGTCTTCAAAAAGGGCAAGAAGGACAATCCAGAGAACTACAGACTCACTCCTTCCACCTGTGGAAAGGTGATGGAGGCAGCCATTTATAGGCATAAGGAGCAGGTGGTGACTGGGATAGCCAGCTTCAGATCTACCAAAGATAAATCATGCCTGACCAACTAGATTGTCCTCTGTGACAAAATAACTAGATCTGAAGATGAAGGGAGTGTTGTATGTCACCTACTGTGGGCTTAGGAGGACCTAACAGAAGCCTTTATGTACCTAAGAGGAGATTATTGAGAATAGAGCCAGTCTTTCTACTCAGGTGCATGGCAGAGGAATGAGAGACAGCACAAGTTGAAACAGGGGAGGTTTCAACTCAAAGGAAATGAGGATAGTTGGGCATTGGAACAGGCTGCCCTGAAGGTTTGTCACATTCATGTCTTTGGAGGTTTTCAGTATCCAACTGAACAAAGTCCTGGGCAAGCTGGACTGAATTCAGTGTTTGCTTTGAGCCAGAGGCTGCACAGGGTGGCCACTTGGGATCCCTTCCAAACTGAATGATTCTGTGATGCTTAAATAATATAGTTTGTCAGGAGTAGAAAACAGCAAATATAGGGGAATAGTGTGATCTTAGAAGTTATGGATAAACACATTACTGCCATATTGATTTAAATATTAATTTAAGTGTACGGTATAAAATACGCTGTAGAATAGAATGTAAAATGAAGGATACCAGTACTAGTAACTCCGTAGCAGAAGATTTTACTCCAGTCGTCTAAAAATCTTTGGAGAAGATGCCAAATAAGAACTGATTAATGCAATTGTTCTGATTAATACAGTTGTCCAGACTACTAAAGTGTGTGAGTTTTGAAATATCCCTCATAGGAGGTAACTGAGAAATAATGTTGTCATGAATCAAATCTTGATTAAGATACTAAAACAAAAGCTGAAAATGGAAGTTCTTTTTTTTCTCCTACTTTTGGGATTGTCCTTAATCTACTTTATTAAGACATTAATAAAAGAAAGTGATCTGGAAAAGGCGTTATTGGTAAATAAGCAAAATCTGCCACTGTCGCAAGTATTAGATTAGTCAGGAAGAGAGAAAATCTTGAACAGAAGCATCCAAAGGGGGGGAGGTGAATTGATATTATGGTGATAAGTTAAATTATTTATTAATGAACACAGTGCAGTGCATTGGGAAGGAATTGTGTGCTACTGATTCATGTTACTGGGTTTTAAGTTAACTGCTACAGGTGTTGAAGATAGCTGGAAAGGATGTGCAAGTAAAAGTCCTTTTAATCATCAGTGTCAGTGAAAAATAAAAGTATTGCTGAGTTTGTAAAGAATTGGTTTGATAATAGCATTGCAATATAACTTGAAGGCATGTACTTCTTTGGACGAATATCTTCAATTGTACACCTGTTTCAGAAAATAATAGAAATAGGAGTTCAGAAACAGATGAATGAAAATATGACCATATCTGAAAATGTAACATGAGTATATCCATTTAACTGAAAGTGATGATGAATATGATAATACATGTGTAGGCATGCAAAATAATAACTGGCAAATAAATGAAAAGAAAGGGGCTCTTACACCCTGGAAATCTAAGAAGTCTATTAAATTGGAAGACTACGTGTTCTGTATAGTGCTCAATTAAGTTTGTATGTATTTGGCAGAAGACCGTAGCATGCTCGAGAAATGAGAGATTCAAAAAATTCTTAGACGTTTTAAGAATAGCAACCCACTAATTAACATTTTTTTCCCCACAGAGATTTAAATGAATTGAGCGTAGTCTGTTTTGGGAGATTGCTCCATGATTGTCCATTGTAGTATTTTTAATATTATCTCACATACTTCAGAGAGTTTTGTTACCTTTTATATTTGGTCTTGTCAAGCAATCATCGAGCAATCTTATACAATAGTGAAGAAATGTCAAAAAGAGACCCGGGTTGAGAAAGATGTTTTCAGGGCTGGGCGAATGGGTTAATGCTTCGTTGCAAGAGGCTGCACTTGAGTTCCTGACCCTGCTCCATGAGTTGTCTGTGTGTTCTTTTCAGTTACTACTTTGAGTAAAGCAAGTTCTGCTCTGGGCTCAAGGTTTATAACGCAGCCTCTAATCTCCCAGCTGCGTTATAAACTGCTACATAAAAAGCCATTGTCATACTCACTTTTTTCCTGTTTCTTTTTCGTAAACAACATTTGAATTATTTTCTGTGTAAAGATTCCACTTCAACAAGGAAGTCAAGTGCTGTCGCACAGAATAACCCTATGGCATCATCATTAAAACACTGTACTATTCTTGCTCCAAGGCAAGTTCCAATATGCTGACTTCACCACCAGAGAAGCAGTTTATGAATGAAAACGTGAATTAGTGTAATGGGATTTTAGGTTTATAATTATCAAGCAACTGTTCTGATCTGTAAATATCTGGAAAAGGCCGCTACCAAAACCCGTAATTTGCCTTCTGGACCAGGCCAGTTATTGGTATGAGCCTGTTTGACAGTTGTGTTATTGTAGTCCAGTAAGGAGAGCATATTTATCAATTTACCTTTTTCAGATGATGCTGTTTTTAAGACAATATATGCCTAAACTGAGCATACTTGAACTCTTTAATAAGCCCAATCCCATCCCTTCTCATGATAAATGAAGTAGCCTACAATGTTATAATTTACCCTTGAGAACAGAGGAAAAAATTGCTGCAATTTCATACGCAAATAAAAAAAATAAATACAGAGGACCCCTTTGAAATTTGGATTTTAACAGCTCCTTTACAATAGATACCTTTAAAAAGCTAGAGCTAGAAATAAATCTGGGAAGTGTTACCTTCAGAAAGATGAAAATGGAATTAGTATGCTTACACTTGTTCTCTAAATAATACAGGCATGCTGAACTGGCTGCTAATGACTGTTGACGCTACATGTTCTTTATGCGCACAAGTATTTATTGCTAGAAGAAGCCTTAGAAAAGACTTAAAGGATTTTTTTTTAACAGGAAATTATTCCAAATTTCTGAAAATGTTGGTTTAATTCTACTGCTTTCATTCAACAGTGTTTAGCAGAATCCTAATTTAAGATTATATAGTACTGAAACTTGGAAGGCATATTCACAGAACAAAGAAATGGAAGAGATAGCCTACCCACAGAACTCAGGAACAGCCTGAAAATTTATCAGAGGTAGATGCATAAAAGAAGAGGATATGTGCTTGCCACGCATATTGAATTCACTTTTAGTAAACACCAGAGAGAGACTGAGTTGGCTGAATGGGGCTTGCACCGCAGTTTCTGTGAAAAAGATCAGTGAAAAAGCAGAGTAACTGGTGTGTAGTACTTACTAGCAGAAGTTCTGTGGCCACCAGAAAATGATTTGACAAGTAGCAAAGATTAAGGAAGAGAGAAGAGGCTCTTGAAGAGAGGATTCTTAACTCTCTGCTGAGTCCATTGATAAAATCCCTATGAAGTCTACTGAATGTCAAACCCCTTGATGATTTTAGTCGAGCTGATTCTCTGGTGTCTCGTGAAAGCTCAGCATGAGAGAAAGGTTCCTGGAGGCTTCTAGGCAAGTGTTGAGGGAGCAGGCTGCCACTGCTGGTGTTTTGGCCAGAGGTAAAAGTTCACTTCCTTGAATATCAAAAGGAATTCATAAGACAAAACCTTGGAAGCTGCAGCTGAGAAAGCTGTCCAGGCAGTGCCTTTGAGCAGAACTGATGAAAGCCTTTTCAAGAATGTCTTCTAGATTGCTGTATTAAAAAAAAAAAAAAGTCATGATGTGTTTCAAATGAGATTTGAACGGATTATTAACAATACCCCTTCTCATCCATTTTGGAAAAGAGCAGGAAGCTTCCCTTCCCGTGTTATTTCTTAAATTATTAATTACTGATTAAGTTAGAGGGCTACCTATCTTTGTAGGGACAATTTCTGATGTAAAAGCAATTCCTTAGAGCTTTTGTTAAACAAATTAACAGAGAAGGCTCTGGAGTGCAGGAATGTATTGCTATAAAACAAACGTATTTTATTGAGTTTGTTCTACTCTTCTCCTCAGTTTATTCCATTTACATTGACACAATGGCATCTTAGAGCTCTGGATAGTCATTACTTGACATGAAAACCTAGGCTGTCATAAGGGGACTTGGATAAATCACAGTCTGAGTTACAAATCTTCTCTGTTTCGGGTAAATTTAAAAATGGATAATATATTTTTACAATTTTATATATATTAAAAATCAGAATGCTAGCTGGTTTATATCTCATATTTTATGTTACAATGAGCTGTTCTTTTCAAAGTTTCAAAAGTTAATTTTTAAAAAATATTTTTCTTTGTTATTCTTAAATGAGCAATGACATAGAAATCACTGTATGTGCAAATAATGTTAAGGAGAAGGGTAGTAATTGCTTTTTTTGAAGTGTACACTTATTTTGCACGCTTTTCAATATTCTGTAAGTATGGAATATCAAGAATATGGAACATTTGATCCATTTATCTAAGTATGAGTTTAGTTTCTGAATATCAGAAATGCCAAAGAACGAATTTGACATCATTTCAGATGTAAAGCCAAATTCAAGTTCTATAGCTCTGAAGTTGACAATCAGTCATCTTCTAATGACCATAATTAATTCACATATCATTCTTGCTGTGATTTAATATAATTTCATTTTTGAAAAAAATCTTCTATGAGATAGTTAGCCACATGCTGTTTGAGTTATGCTCCACATGAATAAAGTTGTCATTGGGTTTTTGGTTTGTTTTTGGTTTTTTTTTTCTTCCTCCAAAGGCACTGCTATGGCTGCTACAGTGAACTTGGAGCTTGATCCCATTTTTTTGAAAGCCCTGAGCTTCTTACATTCAAAGAGTAAGGACTCTGCTGAAAAGCTGAAAGCACTTCTGGATGAGTCATTGGCCAGAGGAACTGACTCAAGCTATCGTCCATCTCAGAAGGTATTGATATTGGAGAGTGTGGGTCATTTTTGTATGCTTTTTTAAAGCTCCTGCTATTCCTAGTTCATCTTTCATAGCTGAAAAGTTAAAAGAGAATCAAAAATTGAGGGAAAAAAACCAAGTAATTAATATATTCATAATTTCTCTTATATCCAACCTAATCCGTTTGATTAATTGAAGTTAATGAAAAAAACCAATGCAAAATTCTTTACCTTGTTGATGTATTGAAACCAGTAAAAGAGATATTCAACGCTATATTGCAAGTGTCATGACCTTGTAATAGTACTTTATGTATTCGCTTTTATGTTGGTTTTGGCATCTTTGTTAGTAAGCTATCATGCACGCCATCTAAGATAAACCTAAAATTATGGATTTCTCCAGTTACAATCAGAGATAGAAGGTCTTTAAAATGCACGTTATTTTTGCCACAGATAACTATGAAACAAAACAAGCTATTTACTCATAAAGCTGGATCTCTTTTTCTTGAGATTCCATTGATGAAGTCATATAAGAATGAAAAACACTGGTTCAAAGCAGAAATGATTTACAGGCTGAAACCATTGCCATCCAATGGACAAACATTATTTTTCATTTACTGAAAATAGCTAAACACCTGCTAGAGAGAATATTTGAATCTGAGATTAATGCATGGAAATAACCAAGCAGGGACATCCTCATCTTGCTATGTATTGCCATATGGATAATGAGGTAGTGTTCTCCCCTAGGATGCCTAGAAGTCAGCCTGGTATGTTCTAACGACGGTCCGTATGTTGATGCATTAGTAATATTTCATTTCTACATGTACATGGCTCCAAATAACTAAAAGGCACTATTACTGCTACCGTATACATGACACTTGTAATGTCCTTTCTATTCAAATTGTTAACTCCCTGAAACCTAAACTGCAGTTCCCTACAACACAGGTGTCTCAACTCTCAGGAGCCCTCTGTATCAGAGCTCAAAGAAGCATTGGTTTGTAGTTTAAAGAGGAAGCAGGGACCTGAATAATAGTACAAAGAGGCTTGGGAAGCCAATTCTAATAACAGCTCAGCTGGTAGTTACCTGCCCTCAGGTGAGATTGAAACTCAAGCCAGAGGAAGAAATCTTTTGTTCCCCTCTTTTCAGTGTGTCTCTAGGATCAGCAGGACTGCAAAGCTCAGAAATGGAAAAAAGTACAAGAATTCCTTTCCCTGCATTCTCAGGCTGCAGGATTAATTTGTGGTTGACCAAGAACAGAGTAAGAAATACAGGATCACCACAGTTGGGTAGATAAGGGAATCCATTTCTGATTCTGGATGCAACAGGAAACCAGCAAACTGGGGGGCAGGAGGGGGGAGCTGAAGCTCAGGACCCATCCCAGTACACAGCAGAGAATTACTCCCTTCTTACCAAGCTGGGGGGGATACCTTGCTCATGCACATTGCTGTGATTAATCACTTAGACTCATTTGCTTATTATCCATTGCTTATATTAATGCATCATTAATAAGAACTATTGATTTCTGTTGAGATCTAAATTGGTTAATCTGATAGGTGAATATGGATGGAGATTAAGCAGAAGTCAATATTTTTCTCAATGAGGGAATGAAGTATTGATGTCTAGTAACATCAGATGTCAACTTCTGTTTTCAGCTTATATTGAATTTTGTCCTCAAAACTATCTGAAAACTTGTGTTCATTATCTTTTTGAATTTTAAAAGCAGAAAAGTTTTCCTTTTTAATTAATGATCCAAAGAGGATCTGTCTTTGGAAAAAGAGAACCTTTTCCTCTGGAAGGTGAGTGATAAAGGGAGGTTTTAATAATTGACTGGAGCTTAAATGTACTAATTTGTTGATGTGATATGAAAATATTTAAGAAATGTTAAAAAAAAATGCTGTATGACACTTTGTTTGCCTAACCTGTTATCTAATTAGTTGCAAACTGGGAAGTAACTCAAGTGTAGGGTTTGCCTTCAATTTTTGTTTCTGGTTTTAGGAAGTAGAGCAACCAAAAGTATCTGTTACCAAACCTATTTCCAGTAAACAAGAGCCTAAGTCCTCTTCTAGTTTGCCTGCTGGTAACAACAATGGCAAGCCCACTGCATCTGAAAAGGTGAAAAAAGAAACAGAAAAGAGATCTGCTGATAAAGTAAGTGATTTTTGTTCTCTAATGAAATAACTTGGTTAATAGACTTGAAGATGTTCTAGACGAAAGCTCTCCTTTTTAACTTGAGTGAGTCAACCCATCTGAGCATAGCCTGAGAGCTACATTATCCAGTCATGTTGCCATTTAGGCAATCCAACAAAAGTCTTGCTATAATTATTCTGTGAATGTTTTTCCTGCTCATTGCAGAGGGGTTGGACTAGATAACCTTTAAAGGTCCTTTCCAACCCAAGACATTCTATGATTCTGTGTGTTAAATATCCTTATAACAAGAGGTTACTAAAACATAGCAAGCTGAAATGTGGGATTCCCACAGCTTTTTCAAGGGTTTTGAGGTGAAGGACAAAAAGTGGACTTGAGCTTGTAGTTCGTAAATATTTTGAAGAAATTATGTATCTAAGAAATATAAGTTGTGTGTATACTGTGTAAAGTACACCTTTGTATACTGCTGACCTAATTGTTCCAGTCATTTTCT
Source organism: Aramus guarauna (assembly GCA_013400195.1). Lineage (NCBI taxonomy): Eukaryota > Metazoa > Chordata > Aves > Gruiformes > Aramidae > Aramus > Aramus guarauna. Next base: position 721,333 of record VXBL01000556.1, read on the forward strand.
CATTTTAATGGTATCCATTAGCTTTTTGCATTTTCACATTCTGTGTGTGTGTGTAATAGATAAAAGGAGATAGCACTGAAGGAGCTGATACACCAAAGAAGCCCAGACTAGAGAAGCAAGAGGCTCGTTCTTCTCCTATTACAGTTCAGACAAGCAAGGATTTATCCATGCCTGATTTATCTAGCTTTGAGGAAACCAGCGCTGATGACTTTGCCATGGAAATGGGATTAGCCTGTGTTGTTTGCAGGTAAGTCTACATCGCTTCATTGCAATTGTGTAGTTATCTTTGGTTTTTTTCCGTGTACTACTGAGTTAATGCTTCCTGTAGTTTTTATTCTGGAACTCACTTAAGTGCATATCCAAAATTAATAATGCATTTAAGCCTCCTTCATGAGTAAGAATGGCTTCTTGAAAATAGAACCTTTAATGAGAAAACCAGCCTTTCTTCAGGAAAAGTCAAGTGAAAAATAAGAAAATTAGACAGATGTAAAACCTATCATGACAAATACTTTTTTTAATTATTGGAAAACAAGTTAAAATATTAATGTCTAATGATAAGCATTTAAAAAAAAATTAGTCCTCTTCTGAAAACATTGTTAGTGGCATTATTATGAGATCTGTATGTGTTGCTCCTCTTTTCATAATCATTTGACATTAGTTTACGCATAACCATGTTTTTTCAGTTAACAGCATAAATATGTCTTGCAGTCAGGTTCTTTTTATTTTCCAGCAAGGCCTCAAAAATTGGATGTCAGTGACATTCTGCTAACAATACATTTAGTGTTAACAGAAGTATAAAATACACTTTTGAATATCCATCCTGGGATCAAATCACTCGAATCAGGATTTGGTTTCACAGATGACTTATATCCTTGTAAGTCCCCACTGCTGCTGAAAAGAACAGTTTGGCTCTCCCAATTGCACCTCCTTCCCTGACCTGTTTTGGGGGTGTGTTGCCCACACAGGCTCGTGATCAGCTGAATTGGCTTCTGGATCAACTCTCCACTTCGGTTCTTCAGTAGGTTTAGGTTTCAGTCAGCTTAGTGAGTATAAATGCTTCTTGCTGGCACTTGTGTGGATACAGGAATGTGGAGCCAGTACAAGAAGAAGGTGGGATTGGCCTTTTGGTAGCAGTATGTATTTTAGCTCAGCTTAAGCCAGTTGGGAAATGGTGCTTCGTAATTTTGTTCTTCAGTCATTTGCATGGTTGTTCCTGTTGTGCAGATAAGGAGGTATCTCTGGTCCATGGAGGATAAATTTCGCCAATCGTGGACTGATGAGATTTCATGTCATGTTATCCCTGTGTGTTAGCTGAAATGTTGAATTTCTTATTATAGACTTTGAAAAAGGAAGAACAGTTAAAACATTTGAAGTATGAAGTAAATATTTCAATGTTACCTTTCTTCCTGCAAATTCCATTTTTTGTTGGCTTTGTCCCTTTAGCAGACCTGTTCAGCGGTATGTTAAAATGCTACTAAAACCGGTATGGTATTAACTGATTTGGCAGGAGGGGATAAAGAAAAGTTTTGTTTTGACAGCCTTGAGCTGCTGTAAGTTATTAATTCTGCATCTTCCCTGGCAAAGGAAACCGCGTACAGGCATAATGAGAAATGCCTGCAAAGTAAAGTAAAGAAAGAAAATGCCAACCTCTGTGCCTAGTGTGACCAAAACTTTGCTTTGAAAAACCATAGGCCAGGTTTGTGATTCCACTAGCTGTTCCATGATCAATGTTTAACCTGGTTGCTGAAGGCATTGCTTCTAGCTAATTGTGGTCACAAAATCATGGTGGTCTTGCAAAAGATGCATCTATCCTGGGGAACTGAAATAGCGCTCATCAAGCTGATGCCAGAGAGAAGGAGAAGCACAGCAGAGAAGGAAACAGTCCATTAGAGAGGGGATGGCAATGGTCACCCAACACTTGGGATTTGTTTTCATTTTACATGAAACCTTCTGGAACTGATGTCATGTAGTTCTTGATCTCCATCTCATGCTGGACAGGATGTTTTTTCAGAGTACTCATGCTTCAGACTTTCTGAATCCAATACATTGGTTAAACAGTCTTCCACTATTTACTGCTCAGCTTTCAACATGTGGACCCTTTTTGGGGTTGGCCATCTTGAGCCAAAATAACAACCTCCAAGTATATATAAAATATAAAAGCACTGGATAATCTGTAAAATAACTCAAGTGTGAGTAGTGTTTAGAAAATGACGTCTTTTAACTCAATCAATTATTCAATCAATATTGAATGAAAACATCATGTCTAATTGCAGAGTAGGTGGGGTTAACAGCCAAAGGGTTTATATTTATATCGCTTAAGAAGACAAGTTAACAAGAACCCAGTTGTGGGTTCACAAATGCAAAAGAGTGCATTGGAATATTAACTATTCCTTTTTTATGTATGTAAAAACTGAAGTAGAGACATTAAATGTTTCTTCAAGATTTGCATTTGTCAACTGTATTTTCATAGTGATTAGGAGTATTGAATGTTGATGCATGTGGTGGTTTTTTCTTGTTCTTTTACACCAAGTTAGGCATAAGGAGTGAGGGAGCATTAAAATAACTTCATCCTCTCCAATACCTGCAGATTTTAGAAAAACAAGGCTCCTCAGGTACACGAAGAAATACTACATGCAGTTTGCAGATGATAGTGAACTGTCTCTCAAAAAAAAAAAAAAGTCTTTAAAAACCTTTGGTTTTGAAAGAACAACCGTAATTTTTATGAATGCTTTTTTGTTTGTTTTCTGAAGGTAAAAAATCATTAGGTTTGTTTCTGAGTTATCACATAATTTGAAAATAAGTCCAGCTTAACTTGTTTCTGGTCATGAAGAGTTCATGCGGTGGTGTTTTGGTTTGGTTTTTTGTTTTTTTTTTTAAATCAGTCTGGGATTGTTTTTTGTAATTTTAGTCTTGTATGAATCGCCTCCCTTGAGACATGGGGTTGAAACATCACTGCTTTGTTCTGACTCATTTTATTTAGGAATAACAAACAAACAAAACAGCTTTTGAAATATCCTACATCTAAAATAATGGGCTCTGGAATTTCAGAAAGGTTTCTCTCTCTTTTTTAAACAGCCCATTTAAGAGAGAACTATTTATTAGAAAATGTTCTAGCATCCATATGGACAATACCTTCAGACTTCATTTTCCTGTTATATAAAGAAATAAGGTATTACCTTTCCCCACCCATCTACAAATAGAGTTTCCATGGTTACCTGGGTACCTGCTCTTCGGGGATATGAACGAAAGCAGCTTAGCAATTAAATAGCCTGATTTGTCATCTGAAAGAAGAAATCATTAGGAAAATGGTATTTGGCTAATTCACAGACATACTCCCAGTCATGTGTATATCACTAATTTGTCATTTATACAGTGTGATTAGTTTCACCAGAGGCCCACGCAAAATTAAGTCCTCATCACCAGCTTACATGTTTGCTTCAAGGCAGGACTGCACAGTTAATCCTTTCTATTCCATCTTTCCATGACTCTGGTATTATCTTGAATTCCAAGTGTCTGTTTGTGTAGTAGGGACCAAAAGAATGGTTAAGAAAACATCCTTAAATTAGTATACACCTTGGATGATGATGCTTTTAAATCCTATAGCAGAAAGCACTCTTACAGGCTTGTCACTGAGAAGTTATTTGTTCTTGAACTTTACTGCTCTACAGCGTACGGCAAAATTACCCAAACGTAGAGTAGGCCTTCATGTGCTAATATAATGGGGAAGTCATAATTGGTGTACAGTAAGGTCCCCAGGTGAAGCAAAGCAGGTGAGACTTAAATTTCTCATATAAAAATCCAACAGGGAAATCAAATGTCATGTACATATTTTTAATAATATAGAAGTTTTAGATTTTCTTGAGAGAATTTACCTTTAAAAATACAGAAATTCTAAAATATATGTTAGAAAGAACTCGTTCAGGAAGAAAAGGAATACATTTTATTTTCACAGGTAGAAAATATATGTGAAAGCAAAAATATTTTTAGTTTTTATCTTAAACCTTGCAAAATTTGCAACAATCGGATAATCCTTTAAGTCCTTTCTCCCATAATCTGTTCTTAACTATTTGCAGGCAAATGACAGTTATTTCTCGGAATCAGCTAGTGGAGTGTCAGGAGTGCCATAATCTCTACCACCAGGACTGCCATAAACCTCAGGTGACAGAGAAGGAAGTGAATGATCCTCGACTTGTATGGTATTGTGCCTGCTGTACCAGGCAGATGAAGAGAATGGTAGGAGTCATTTTTTTTTGTCTTGTATGAGCACGATTTGAATACAGCAGGCTATTTCTAATATGTAGAATAATTTATAGAATGAAGAACACTTTGGCAACATGTTTGGAGGATCATTTTTCTCAGCAGTGCTTCCCTTGCTGCAGCTGTGGGGGTTTTTAAGGCAGCATCTCAGAGTATTCTGTAATGTGCTGTTGAAACAAAGCTTTTTAAAAAGCAGAAGTTGAGTGAAGAAGAGTGAAATAGGATTTTATTTTTTTTTTCTCTGCTTGGTGAGCAGCAGTTGAAAACTTTTTTTTTTTAATTTCAGGTGATACTCAGTTTTAGTACATGTCTACCAAATAGCCCTGCAGTTTTAGTTTTCTTCTCGGCTTTAGACATGAATGATTGTTTTCCTGTAAGACAAGACTATGAACTTCTGTCCAGATCTTAAGTGCTGAGTGTTCTCGGGCTCGACAATAAGCTGAGGGTAGCACATTCCAGGAAAAAATCCCTTTGTTTTGATTGATCTGCATGTTAATTTCTTGGCTAAACAGACTAATTGTTCCTGATCCCACAGGAATCCTGCTCATCTCATTGTGAAAAACAAACATCAGAGTTAGAAAGCATCTTTGGGTGCATGAAACATTAACCATTAGCTCATGTGACTTTAGTTCTGACACCTTAAAGTAAACCCTTTCATACAGCAGAAAATGTGTTCTGTTTTGAGCTGTTCTATGATAACTTTAGTGAATTATTATCTATTGTAATGGCTCTACTAAGACACTAGAAAAGAAGGCAATGTAAGATCCTGACCTAAGAGTTCTCTTACTGAAGTACGTGATTATTGTGATGATCGTCAGGCCTTGAACTCAGAGGAGTGTTTGCCTGAGGTCAGCTGTTGCACAGGGTAGCCATTGCAGCTGTTCAGTGTTTCCCTTCACTGTGTCCTTTCCTTTTTTATTTATTTCAGCATAAATTCTACCATTTAACCTGCCACTACTTAGCAGACTCATGCAGCTTGCGTTCCATGACTGCTGGATTATGGCCCTGTCTTCCTCAAGTTCACCTGTTCACCTTATTTCTGTGAAGGCCCAGTGCTTTCCTGTCCCCGAAGCGTCAAGACTGCTGCTCTTCCCATGCTGAAATAGCGAGTCCTATTCAGTATGCTTTTTGGCTGGACTCTGTCCCCAGTACCATACTCAGCACCACCTCCATATCCCATATTACCTTATTTCTCAAGCCTCATTCAGCTTGAAACGGTAAAGGGTAGATTGCAATCTGATAATGCTGGTGCTTTTTGTTAACAGTCAAAACAGTCAATGTTATGGGGCCCATAACTAATTTTGGGGTTTTTTTTCTGCCACTTACACAGGCTCAGAAGACGCAAAAGCCACCTCAAAAACCAGCTCCTGCAGCACTTTCAGTTGCACCAGCCCTGAAGGATCCATTGGTCAAGAAGCCAGAAATTAAGTTAAAACCTGAGACTCCACCCACTTTTCTAGCATTCAAGAGATCAGAAGTCAAGGTAATGTAACTTAAACTTTCCAGAGGAAGAGTTCATATTTTGATGCAGAGATTATAATTTTTTTAATTACTGATCTTTTCTCAGAAGAGCCATGAACAAAAATAGTCTGTTATACTATGTGTACTGAGTAGTACTATAGCACAGTAGTTTTGCATTAACACTAAAAGAGTGGGAAGAAAAAACTCAATTCAGCTGAGTCCCTCAAGCATCCAGCTCTAGACTGTGTTTTTATGTTACAAAGGAGAGAACAGAATTTACTCTAGGAATTTTTTTAATATTTTATACAAGTACAAATCCACATAATTGTATAAAAGATATGATTTGATCCCTGTGGTCAAGTAACATATGCACATCTTGGTGGTTAAAAGGTTTCTCCTCATGGTAATAGGGAAACCCTAGCTGAGATCTAATATAGAAGGCTGCTCCTTCTCATATATGTTGCCTTCTGTTTCCGCTTCTCCAAGCACAAGTTGGTCAAAGGTGGTAAACCAGAAGCAGCATAGTAAATAGCAAAGTGGTCTAACAAAGCATGACCCTTACCTAGAAAAAGACATCTGTATCTCAGAGTCAAAGGCATTATTCATGTGCTCAAAGTTATGCTTGCCATTGCTCTGCCTGGATGTGAACCATCGTGAATAATATGATGGCTATTTCTCAAGCATTTATACTTGTGAGTAACTTTTTTCACTTCAGCAGAGTTATGTGCCTAAACGGGTAGTAACAGTGATGCCTGATTTTTAGCCATCATCTTTACTGTTTAGAAACTGGATATATTATGGAAGGTGTATTACTTGAATAGAAGATTTTAATTTCCATTTTGACTTTGCTGTTTGGTATAACTAGGGTTTAATAATTCCATGTGTCTATTATCCCCAACCGAAAACTGGGGATGATAGGGTTAGAGGTGTGGGAACTGCAGTTAATGTGTAGCACTTTGCAGGCAAAAGAAACTTTCTTTGTGGGAGGTTTTGTCTTTTGCACTGTCTGAATGGGAAGAACAGAGGAAAGAAATCGGTGACGCTTTTTTAATTGTGTCTGTGGTACAGGCTGGTAGGAACCAAGAGGGGGAAAGGGAAGGAAAAGAAATAGTTTAGGTGCTTCTACTTTGACCAGAAGACTATAATAAATGCAATACCTAATTGCTCAGGGTCTGATTTTTGTCTGAGCATCTGTCATGGTGTTAAAAAGTGACACCAGGTAACAACAATAAACAGTAAAAGGTGGTGGCTCACCTCCCTTTTTTATACTTTACAAATTTGGGCTTTTCGTAGTTAACTTCAGTTAAACCATCTTTCAGAGTTGATGAGGGGAATCACAATACCATATGATAGATTGTTAACTGCATAGAAGAAAGGGAAGAAAAGGTAATACTGCTTTTATGTAGCTGGGAAATTAAAAGCTGTCCGCACCTGGCATCCTTTCCTTTTCTTGTTAATACTTTTAATGGTAGTGACCAGTGATAAAATATTGTCCACTGGGTGTTCTTGGGGAAAAAAACTGACACAGAGGCTCAATCTATTCCTGCTGTGATGTGTTACACCAATAGATGCTCCTATAATAAGAATGCTTTATCTATTTTTAGTCCTCAGCAGCAATTTCAGGGAACTCAGCCAGTACAAGTGTTTCCTCTTCAGCAACCAGTGGCCTTACAGGATGGGCTGCTTTTGCAGCCAAAACCTCCTCTGCCAACCCATCAACTGCCAAACTGGGATCAACAGCACAGAGTGCAAGTGGGAAACCTGCAGCTTCTTCAAATAACCAGAAACCTGTGGGTTTGTCAGGGCTGGCAAATTCCAAAACAGGACTAGGGTCAAAAATAGCTTCTGCCAACAACAGCACAAACCCTGTTCAGCTGAAACCTCCACCTCTGACGCTGGGGAAAACCACTCTTAGCCGTTCGGTAAGCAGCGACAATGTCAGCAAAGTTGGTCTTCCCAGTCCCAGCAGTACTACGCCAAGCACCAGCAGCCAGGCAAGCTGTGGGAATGGCAACAGTGGGACTGCAGGGAACAGCGGGGGCAGCACAAGCAAAGCCACGGCAGATACCGGTAATCAGTCAGCCTCCGTAAAAGGCCCAACTTCTCAGGAATCTCAGCTCAATGCTATGAAAAGGTTACAGATGGTCAAGAAGAAGGCTGCTCAAAAGAAACTGAAGAAGTAGTGTGGCTGCTGCTGATTTTGTTGGTTGTGTTCTGTGAAACAGCAGCATTTGGTGTTTTTCTTAAATCCCCCGGTTACTGGACTGAAACACTTAAATCAGGGAAGCCCAAAACCTACGTTATACAGGAGGTCAAACTTTCTTAATCCTGGTATTCCTTCTGACTTGCAAATCTATGAATTGGATATATTGGAGGAATTCACTGTTATATGCTTCTGGTTTTTCACTCAAAGCACTGAAACTTGAAATTGTAAAAGTTGGGTATTTTGGAGTATAAAAAACAGATTTCCATGGACACAATAAATTGAACTTACTGAAACCGTCATTCTTAAACGTTATTAATAAAAGTGTTATTAATCCGGGAAATCACTACTGCTTTTCTTCCACCCTGTTTTCCGGTACTTGAAATGCTTCACCTGTTCAGAGTTGTCTATATTGTGCAGAGTTAATGAAGTTAATACCAAATTTTGCAGTTTCTTAGGGGGGGGGAAAAATATTATTTTAAACAATTTCAAAAATTAACTTAAAATTCTCACTTGAAATAGAATATTATTTAAGTGGGCTATTTTGTTTTTATACAGTGAGAAACTTGATGGGTCGGTGGTGTTGTAATTCTGAGGGGAAAAAAGAAAGAAAAGAGCATTGGCAGAAGATAAATGATCACTAAACTGTAAAAAGAGCAGAAGAGAGCCAAAACAGTGTTTTCAATCTTCCTTAATATTGTCCTGTTGAATATGAAAGGAAAATAAGGTAGGCAGTGTATATTTTAATTAAAAGCACAGTGCGATTGAACCGTGTTGCTTTGATAATGTGAGAGAGGAAAAACAGAAGAGGATTGTCTTAGGTGTCAATAAGTTAGCTTCCTTTCTGGCATACCTGAAACACATAAGATTTTTTTGATGACCTAAGTATTCCATGCTGTTAAGTATTACTATAAAATTCACAAGCCTTCAATGTGTCAAAATAGTATTGCCTGCCAACCTATCTTGGAAAATGAAGCCTCTAGTCGCTTAACTGTTCTACCATAACCTGTATGATTATTATTTAAATTACTACTTTCTCTTACAAGGAGGGAGCAAAGGGAGAAGTCTCTTTAGTAGTTAGTGACAGTGTTGGTCACTGTTCAACACTTCAGATAAATAAAAACCCTTTTCTAGCCCTGTCAGCTAGTTTCTAAATGGTGTGGGGGAGGCGGTGTTGCTTTTTAAAAAAAATGTCTATTGCAGAGTTTTTAAATCAGTTGGAAAATCATTTCCAGCAATTTCTGTAGGAGACAGAAACAGAAGTAAATGCATACAAGTGCATGTCTTCTTTCATGATACTCAAAGTAGCAAATGGGTTGTGTATATTCTAAAAGTTCAGTTTCTTTGCCCTTCCTCTCAGTGATTTGTATTTCACAGGGAAGACTCTGATCATGTGTGCTTTCCCAAATCTGCCAGAAGACTCTGCATTTGAATTACTAGCAAGTGTTGCAGAACAACTTCTAAGTGGATATTGGCATTGGATCTTTCATGGCTTATATGTAGGTGGGCTTAAGCCTGGGGAGAAGGGAAGGATTTCCAGATGCAATTTGGAGAGATGGGCCAGGAAATGTTGGAGATTTAGAAGATTCTTAAGCTTATAGAAAGTTGATTCCAATCTCCTGGCTGCAAAAGCATAGTCAGAAAGAAATGCTAGGACACAGATCTTACCCAGCTGTATTAATGTTACCTGTCTCATCCCTTGAATTGTAATTTAAGGAAAAACTACAAACCACCCCACCAGTTCTGAAGTTGTTCAGTGTCAGATAATGTATTAACGCTAAGACTTGCGGCAAGCTCCCTGCTTGGGTTTTGGGTTGGCTAGCCTGCCAACAGTGGCTGAAGGTGCAGGGGCCAGGCTGTGGAACGTGTGAGGCCAAGCGTTAGGGTCCGTGGAACCTGGAACGGGGATCCTAATCTGCTGTCCCTCCCATAGCATTCAGGGGGCAAAGGGTTGGTTTGATTTGGGCAGGGGGCAGAGGTATTCAGAAATGCTTTTCCTTTCTCCTCAACTTACAGGCTTCCTTTCCCCCCCCCCAGTAGTTCCTTTGTGGATTTGCAAGTGTCTGAAATAATGATCTAAGGTATGTTAGCTGTTAAAATATGTCCAAAATATTTTTAGTAGTATGGACTTTTAAATAGAAATGATTGCTCAGAGATCTGAATATATTCCTTTAGTCTTTCATGAAAATGAGGGTTCATATTTTGCTTTCATTAAGAATAATGAAAAAAATTGGGCTTTTTTCCCTGAATAGGAAAAGTTTTCTCATTCTGCTGAGTAATGTATCCCACCCAGCCTTGATGGGAACTGTCATATCTGTGTTTATGTATCTGTGTTGCATTGTTACTTAGCGTCTCAGTTCCAGGAGCAAGTGAAGCAGATGCCACGTGATTATTGCAAGAGAAGCTGTGCCAGGGCAGAGTTGCGCCTAGACATCAGCAGTGTCCATGGTGACTTGTATCCTAGCGGCATCTTGGGTTCGCTGCCAAACTGCTAATAATACTGTGAACTTGAAATGGGGGTGGGGAGGGAGGAAGATGAATCTCTGTGTGTGTGAGCGTTCAAGCTGAGTATGTTAAATTCCCACTTCCAGGACCTAGGGTGGGATCAGCTTTGTTCCTCTTCATTTTGCAGAACATCATAAACCCCAGCACCATTTTGTGCTTAGCCCATCGGGTGTAAGGAAGGAGGTTTGTAGGTGCTGTGACTGCCTCCCAGGAGCTTCCTGCAGAGGCATTCGCAGCTTTTTGCTGACTAGCCCTAGCTCTCACACCCACAAGCTTTCCTTCAGCTATTTCTGCATATCTTGCCCGATTCTGTTATGCTCCTTTAAACTTGTCCCAGCTGTGTGTGGGTTATGCTTAATGCTTTACCAACCGCAAGACAGGTAGTTGAGAAAATACCAGGTCTTCCAGCTCTCTGCTCGTGCCCCTGAGCTGCTCTTTTCACAGCTTGTTCTTCTTCTTTTCATCCCAGCTGCTCCAGTTTTGGGTCAGGTCTCCAGAACTGGCTCAGGCTGAGCACTGGAAAAGGATCTCAAGTCTTGCTGTCTGTGACCAGCACTCATCAATCGCCTCTCCATTCCTTCTGTGATGAGGGGAGCATCTCTAAACATGAAAACGTCTCAGACTTTCATACGTAGGTGAAAGCTACAGCTTTTCTTAGCCATCCTATATTTTAAATACATGTAAAGCTGATACATGCAGCTGTTTTCCATACCTCTTCTCCTTTCTCCGCAATTAAAATTTAGGCTAAGGTTTCTTAAACATCCATAGGAATAGTTTCAGTTACTCAGGATTGCCTTAGCTATCGGGAGAATTTGCGTATTTTTTTCAACTACTACTTTCCGTGGAGGAAAAAAAAGGAAGGTTTTGTCTTTGTAGTGCCCACATCTTCCAGGGCAGTTTAAAAATAACAGCATGAGGAGGATGAATCCAGAACTCTCAATGCTTTTTGATCAGCCCATCCTTCCTCCTCTCTAGCACAGGGGGGTTTTAATGGTGGTATAGCAGGAAAAGACACTGAAGCAATCTCCATTAGCGAACAGAAGGCATGTTTTCTTCCTAAATGTTAATCTGAAAAATGTTGCCTGTGCTATGAAGTAGAGTGTGAAGATAGATTCTTTTAATGGCTGGAGTGCTCCTGTGTAAAGTGTTCACTCTAGTAGTAAAACCTGCTCCCACAAAAACGTTCAAGATACGAGCTGCCTCTGTCTTGTCTCTGAATATACGTGTAGTTTTGTTTGCGAGAGTTCAGGAGTTTATCTGAACTATGCAGTTTACTTTAGGTACCATGTATGGGGTGAACAAAGGCAGAAAAAAATGATCTCCCTTTAAGTTGTGGTAGCTAGTGCCATTTAAAATATCTCTGAGGCCTGATTCAAGTGTACCCTGGTGTTTTTACATCTACAACTCTGGCATGGGCTGACTGTTATCTCCTATTCATTTGGAATAAAACAACTCACGCTGTACCTTTTATGCGTGCCTGTCTTTTCCCCCTACTAAGGCAGTCTAGCTGGACTTGCTGGTATCACTGTATTAACAAAATCTGCAATAGAGCTGCAATTTTTATCGGCAAAAGGCTTTCCTCCAGTGTAACTTTCCCAGCTTTCTGAATGAAATATAAAGTCTCCTTCTGTTGGTATAAAAATGTCAGTTAGGATTGTGATTCTTTGAAGTATTATATCAGGAAGGATTTATAGCACAGACCTGGTCTTTTAAATCAAGTGTTTAGCTTGAATATGTAAGATAGGTACTGCTGAAAAATAGAGTAGATTGAAGGGAACAGTTGCTTTCTGCTTTGAAGTTAAGTTCAGATGGAATTAACAACTGTATTTTCAGGAAAGGAGTCTGTTCTACAGGATTGTTTGACTGAATTTGCACGTCAGGTTGAGGAATCTAGTGTAGGGCAGAAAGAAGGAAGGTCCTTCTGAATTTTGAGAAGCATACCTCATATTTAGAAAAAAATAACTGGAAAATAGTCATGTGATTTTTCTATCCCCAAACCAAATTGCTCTGTGATTTATTATAAAAATAGTTACTTGACTTTCCTTATCCATTTTATAATATATGGTAATATTTGATTTCCACTTAAATATTTTTTTAAAAAATTTTCATAGATGCCCAAAATCTGATACCCTTAGTAATGTGAAATGATAGGTTACTCTGCTTCCATGAGTATTCTTTCTGGCCGGACTACGGGATGCTGATGATACCTGGGTCTAAGAAAAAAGATCTAACACAAAGTTCTATAGTTTATTTTAGGAACACAAGCTTTTTATAGTTCACAACAGAAGGCAGATCTCGGATAGCATATAAAGCTTGTTGCTTCTGGAAAAAGTCTTGTTAAAAAAAAAAAAAGAAACATATCTTTACAAAAATAGATTTTTATTATTACAATAATTTAAAAGAATATTTTTGTCACCATTTCTGAACAAACAATATTGTAAGAGGAATTATCGGTAATAGATCTACAGGCACAAGGATTGACATGGCTGCATTTCCTACTGCAGGTGTTAGGTCCGCTTCACGTATCTGCATTTTTGCGAGCTATCTTAAAATGACAGCAAAAGTATACTTTAGTGTTTGAAGGAGGTAATTACTCAGTGAAGCTTCCTAAGATGACAAGTCAGGAGGAATAATTCTTCAATCTGTGTCTGCACTGAAAAGGTGAAGCCTTACTGAAGGTTCCCAAGCACCGTCCAAGCAGAGGGAAGATGGTGAAGTACACAGGTGCTAGAGGTCAGAGCCAGAGACTGCACCGTTTGTCGGCTTGGACATTTTCTGGGTTCCAGGTTATTGATGGCAACGCTTCAAAATATTCCCTGAATGGAGAAACACTTCCATTTGAGTGCATCCAATCTTGGAAGTATTTGAACTGTTGTGACAATAACCATGTCCAAGTAAGTAAAATGCACGTTTGAATAAATGCAGGATCGGTCTGTTAAACTGCAGCCTGTCCCTGCTTCAATCAAAATAAATTAGTTTTGTCATTAATCAGCATAAGAAAGCTCTTAGAATACTGTAACCTTCTCTACATTAAAGAAACAGCTGAAAAAACATTGCATCGTCTTAGGAATTCCTGGAGCCCTAACATAGCTCGGTTTCTAGTATTTATTGCACTACATTAACAAAAATATGTCTGAGCAAGTCTAATATGAATTGTTGTAAATCTCCTTAATGTAGGAAGGCTTTAGATTCAAAAAGGATCTCTTAATTTTTTGCAATTGTAGTTTGCATTCATCTGTTTTAAATCAAAAGAAGAAAACAACAAAAACCAACTTGCAATATATCTGTAATACCAAATGATAACAGCTAAAACTTTGAATTTCTGAAATGAAGTAAGCCAATCCACCTGGGTACCTCATAAAGTACTTTTTCTGGATCCTAAGTTACAAGACTCTAATAAAGTCATATAAATTATCCCATAATATAAAAATTATTATGGGTCCTAGCCATACACTGGGGTATCATATGGCCCACTAGGAGGTCCCAAGTCCCACAGAAGTTCAGTGAACTTCAGGTGGCCAGCTCTGGTATGTTTCATCCTTCATTCCTTGTTACTTCAGGATACCTAGTGAATATTTTGGAGAGCAGCATTTGAGTACACTTTGAGACACCTTCCCAGAGCCTGATTTTTCATAGAGAATGTACCTAACACTCAAAATCAGAGCTCTCCCTATGACTCAAGCTGAATTCTCAGAGCTAAGACTTCAGAAATCTTTTTTTTTTCCTGACTCTTGCCCTTAATTAATTTCACTGTCTGAAATTCAAAACTTCAGCATTGTGCTTACATGATTGCATTAAGCCTATTAAGTACAATTCAGTCATTTCTAAAACTGTTTCAACTATTGCAAAGTATAGATTATCTCCAAATAAAATACTCTAAATTGTAAAACATACTGAAAAGCTTCTTGCATGCATCTTCCCCATAATCTTAAAAATATAAAAGCCAAAGCAGTGCAGGCTTAGTAGGGGAGAGCCTTTCAGTCCGTTCTTCCAAGCTGATACTCCCTCTCCAAAGCTGTATTTTCTTCATTTAACTAAAGGCAAAGTTTTCCATAGAAACAGCTACATCCATTAATAAATTGAATGAGAACCTTTTTTGCTTGCTATGGCAACAGCAAGATTTAAGTCCATCAGGCGATGTACAATTAGGCAAAATAATGCATTCCTGCTCATTGGATTGCAGTAGTTCAGAGTTTCACATACCGGTTTCTGGATGTCCATCTCAGAGAACTCAAACAGTTTCTCTATCATATGATTTAATCCAGCACAATTTTCAGGTTCTCATCTCTGTGATCCACTGCATTTATCTTCTGAGCAAGATTGAGAACTTTCTTTACCTTTTAGGAAAATAATATAAAACTTTGGGACACTAAAGAAAATGAAAGTAGGTTCATTAGTGTAGCAAAACCTAACGTTAGTATCGACTGCCCTAACTGTCTCATCCTTTCCTTGCTGACAGGTTATTTCCTATTACATCTCAGTAAGGGTTTTGAATCGTTTCATCTTCATACCCCACACTTCAACTATATGAAGGAGAAACTTACACAAAAGCTTTAGAACAATTGCTGTATGCCCTTGATCAGCAGCACGCACCTCCCTCAATTTTAAGAGTGGTGTCATTTTAATGGTCAGTCAGTAAAAATATCTGACAGGAGTTTACCTTCAATTACATTATCTGCTGCAGGCACAGTCAGGTTTTTTTTTTGTTTCCTTTTTGTAATGCTTAGCACAAGCAGATCCTCATTTCAATACAATTTCATTGTATTGAAATAAATTGTGATGAACGCTCAGTTATCAATGATAATAGCAATGAGACATTGTTATATTGCTATGCAGTCTAGCTCAAGTGTAGGGCAGCAGCCTGACCTAAAGATCCCTGTAGTCAGTGAACCTAAAGAAGTACTACTGGACGTTCAAATCCTTCCTTGGGATTTTGTTTTCTGTGCTCGCTGAGGATGCAATGTGAACTATATGAACTTGTTAAAATAGTCTCCACTGTTTTGAAGATACTTTAGCAAAATGCAGGGCTTTTGACTCTGAATTCTGCAAACAGTGAATCAGCTCGTTGTAAGTTTCTTCACTGTTCAATCTAACATCAGACATTTTGATGATTATTTTTTTTCCTTGAAGAGAAATGTTGATGCCTCTTTAGTCCTAGCTTATTCACTAGACATTATGATCCCTGTATCTGACCTAAGGAATCACATAAATAGTAAATATATAAGTATTCATTGAAAGACATTGCTTGACTTTTTTTCTTTTTTTTTTTTTATCTTAATAAATCTCCCAAGTCTATTAACACAGGTTTCATTTCACCACACAGATCTTGCACTATAAAGCAGTTAGTATGCAGATGTATGTGGAATTTCAAACCTGGTGAGTTTTCACATTGCTACAAACTGTTTCCTACCATATGAAGTAGTTGTGTAATTCTTTTGAAAATTATAACTCTTTATTTCACAGTACCTGTGTCTTGTGCCCCTTCTTTCCCTCCCTCCATTTCCATTTTTAACTAAATATACCTTCTTCCCTGGGACCAGCCACCGGTACCACCACAGATCAAATGTTTGCTACAAAAATTGAAACCCTTTTTCTTCTCCCCCTCCAATAATCTCCACTGAGAAAAAGGTTCATTACAAAAGTGGCTGAGGATAAAAACAGACAACCAAAAAGCTTGAGTTTTAAGAGGTGTCTAGGTTCACAGAGAGCAGTTCAGGAACAATTCACTCTGAACTACAGCATCCCTGAAGACTGAATTTGTCCTTTTTCAAGGCTAATTCTCTTAATCTTGAATATTATTTGCTAAATATCATGAAAGAAAAAGACAATTTTAGCTGCGATTTGTTCTTGTAGGTTGACTTTTGATGTAGGACACTCTCACAAAAAAGAAAATTATGGGGTAATAGAAAAGTAAGCTCTTCAGGATGTTAATCAGAATCAGTCTTCCTGTTAAATGTTTCTTCCCTCCAGTCTTGACAAGGTGATGGCTTTTGGAGGATGGAGGTTCTCAATATCATCTGTGTGCTGCACTAGATACCATGGCTTCTGTCAATCAGTTCTGAGTTTGCCTTGCTTGCTGCAAACCATAATACATGATTATTCTGTCCACTTCAGAGAAACTGCCTCAATGGGCCTTTCTCTTCCTAAGCATATGTCATCTTCCCGAGATAATTAGATGGTACATATCCTTTCTGACCTTTTGCTTCTGCTAGCCACCATTCTTTATTGCCACTCAGGTCAGAAAACCGAAGTATCCTAACCTTCTGGTACTCCTGAAGACTGAGTTCCTGATCATTTCTTGCTTGAAATGCATAAACAGCATAGAAGGTCTGGAAAAGAAAAGCCACAAACCCCAAAATCTGAATTCAGAAGTGTTGCCACATCTTAATCTGTCATTGTGTATTAGTATGAATTCTGTATACAGAAAATGTATAATAACCTATGCGAACCAGTACACAACTCCGTGGTCTGCAATTGCAAGACAGACTGCAATGAACAGGGCTAAAATAAAAAGTAAAATTGAAGAATCTGGGGAATTATGCACGAAGATGAATAAATCAGACTCTGAGACCTCATCATCTTACTATAAGTGCCTGTTTCTGTCACACAAAGTGGCCTTGGATTAGATGGAGAATTTTCCAGCAGGGCTTCCTTAGGGAGAATCACCTTTCCCGTACTCAAATGCGGCACACGGGTCACTTCTGCGCCTTGCTGAGCAGCATTGCCACAGCTTTCTTGTCAACGGTAAGGGCAAAAATCCAAACTGAGCTATTTTGCAGGATCCTGCCCCACAGGAGAACCTTGAGGCATTGTTCGTGTGGTGAGGTAATGCAACGGTGTGTTTTCTGTGAGACAGGACTACGATTCACAGTTTAACTGATTATCTTTTCCTACCTCATAGCCATTTAAGAAAGGCAAAGAACAGAGGATAATGAATTCCCGTGTCATACTGACAGATTAGTGCCAGTCTTTTCCGGTGTAAAAGGAGCACTGTAATTCTAGATTTGAAATAAGAAAACCAAGATGACAGGCACAGTGTGTATCATACTTACATGCTGATCATCTGTATCCTGAAAAGCATCGGTCCCTGTGCCGTTAATTGTGGTGTTTTCACAGAAGTGAAGAGATGAGCTGCTGTCACTCTTCTTGTAGCCCGGACTTCTTGTCCTGCTGTCAGTGGAGGGCCGTGAAGAGACAAAGAGGCTGATATTATCAAAATCGTCATCACCAAAGCTGTTTTCTGCTACGCCCTTCTGCGCTTTGACTGGATTGTAAGGCCTCAGGAAGGAGGAATACACATACCCTTTAAGGACTAGACACCAGAATAAAAAGAGAGAAAATAAGCAGCAAAATACTGCTAAAACCATTTCAAACCCAACCATTTTATGCAGCTGTCGGTATGACAGAGGCAAACAGATGGGGCCACAATGAAAAGAAATCAATATCCCAAAGGGAAGCTGTTATTGGGATGTTTGTGCGGAGAACTTACTTCCTGCGTCAACAAGCCATCTGCTCGTGCTTCCGAAGGGGTCCTTTTGCTCCACAACAGCCACCAGTTCTCCTTCATGCAAATCAATATCGAATTCTTGCGTGGCATTGCACTTGCGCTTAGCTTGGTATAGCAATTTTGTGCTGTACGTAGACAACAGCTCAGACCTGTGGCCTTCTGTTTGACGTGGGGATTCGACCTGAAAAGCAAAAAGAAAAAAAAAGTTATTCACCGGGAGTAATGCCGAGGCCATTTCTAAAGCAACACGGGTGCATAAAAAACAGCGTATGCTGCATATGGCAACTGACCCTACATTTGTACACACAGATCAAGGAGTTACTTACACAGCTAGACGTAACCAAACCTCCTTTCCATATGCAGCAAGGACCTGTCCAACTGCTATATTAATAGGTGAGCAATAAAGGGCAAATTTTAAAGAAATGTTGGAATTTCACTAATTAAAGACCTCTTAATCTATCCTCTGCTCTCAAAAAGCTGGTGTTCTGTATGTGAACTGTCACTTGCTTGTTTCTTCCGTAGCGATGATCTTTGACTTCGTATGTAATATCACAAAAATAGCATAATCCAAAAATTGGCTGAGGTGTGCTAAGGTCACGTAACTTGCACGATAAGGCATTAGGCGGAAAAAAAATAAAAATCAGTGGTATCCCAACCATCTGCTTTTTGTGTGAAATTACCTTGCTAAATAAGGGCAAGGTGCTATTAACTGCTGGAAGCTTATTCACTCAGAGTTTAGTTCGAAGGCAGGGAGGGAGGTGCTGCACATCAATGTCATCTTAACATACGACAGAAGCAAGAGCACACGTGCCTTACTGATGCTAAAAGGAATCCTACAGCTTCCTCAGCTTCTCCTGTAAATCTGCACTTGAGTTTTTATTTTGCTGTAAACTAGACTTCTACAAGCTCTGGAAATGTCTGGTGAGATTGGGAACCAGGGGGCCACAGATTTTCTGGTGAATTTTCTGCTGTGGAGGTGTATGTGTGTGCATATGTGTGTAAACACCAGTACACATAGCCACAGCGGAGGACGAGGGGGAAAAAAATGTTCTGAATTAGAAGACTAAGACGCAGCATAAGAGTATTTAACAAAAGAAGTAATCAAAGTTTACATATACAACCTTAGACTTAACGTGTACTTAAAGACCTAAGGGTAATTAGAGATAATTTCAAGTGGATTTTCAAGATAACATAAGAACAGAGTGAAAAAATCTTCAGAAGTCACTGGTCAACGGAACAACTTCATTCCAACAACCTAATTCAGAGTCCCAGTGAAGAGGCCAAGCCCCAGCCTCTAGGTGGGATAAAAATGGATTTGTTTCAAAAGTGATCCGAAGAGGATGCTTCTCACACAATTTGGATGTATGGTACTCACCGGAGAAGGGACAGGTTTTTTTTTTTCCAAGCTCAATTTTCTCTCAATAAAGGTTGTACTGCTGTTTTCTTTTACAAAGTTCAGCTTGTGAACCTCCTCCATCAACTGATTCTGCACTTCACAGATGCTCGAGGAAGACAGCTGCAAACACAAAGGTGAGTTAGATCTCATGAACAAAATGGTAAGGAGATTTGAAAGAGAAGGTTTAATGGTGTCGTGGTTTATCCCCAGCCAGCAACTAAGTACCATGTGGCTGCTTGCTCGCTCCCTGTCGAGTGGGATAGGGAGGAGAATCGGAAGAAAAAGGTAAAATTTGTGTGTTGGGATAAGGACAGTTTAATAGGACAGCAAAGGAAAAGGAAAATGACAACAATACTAATAAAAGAATATGTAAAGCAGGCAGGGCGATATACAATGCAATTTGCTCACCGCCTGGAACCCAATGCCCAGCCTGTCCCTGAGCAGTAATCCCTCCTTCCCAGCCAGCTCCCCCCTTATATATTGAGTATGATGTCATATGACATCACATATCCCTTTGGCTATTTGGGTCAGCTGTCCTGGCTGTGTCCCCTCCCAGCTTCTTGTGGAAATTAACTCTATCCCAGCTGAAAATCAAGACAAATGGGCTGAATGCTGGGAGTTGGGAAGTCTGGCAAGTTACTGCTATTTTCTGCAGAGCACATAGCGTGCTAGGTATAAGATGGAAAGAAAAGAAAGGTCCTTGCTTAAAGGAAGTTTGTAATGATTGCTATTAGATTTAAAAGACATGCTAATTTAAGTTAAATCATTTAAAAATATTCTAAACAGTGATGAAAATGAACAGCCTTGTACTTATGCTACTGAGCCACCTGCTTTCAGATGCAAATGTGTATCTCGGCAGCTTTCAGAGTGGCCAGCGTAAGGCTTGGAGTAGTTTACCCCACAGCTGTGTGTTCCTGCAACCCAGTGCTGCCACCAGGTTAAAAATGGTTGGGTAAGCTGAAGCTCTGTCTGTGGCACTGGATAAGTGCCTTTTGGTCTAAGGGCTTTTTGTGTTTGCTGATGTGAACAGAAAAAAGAAAAAGAAGGTAATTTTGTAGGCAGAGCCTCACAGAAGACAATGCTCAATACAACAGCTTTCAAAACATGAAATTGTCAAATTACAAGGATGCAGTTTCTTCATGTGGAAAAGGCCTTCATTTTCCCATTAAACAGCAAAGCTCTATATTTTGATCCCGACTTTGCTTTCTTAATTTTTCAGCTGCCCCTGACTAGAAAGTGCTGTGTTCAAGCCTTGATGGAAAGGAAAACTCCAGAATTGCCTCTCTACAAAGTGTTTGCTATCCAGAGTCTTGCTCCTGTTCAGGTGAGTGGATTTGGATGTGTGGAAGGCATTGTTGCAGCTGTGTTTCTCAGGGGCTTCAAGTCCTCTAGGCAAAAGTATAACAAAACTGAAGCACTGTAGGATTTTCACACAAATTAAGAATAATTTCTCAACTTCAATCTTCAGGTAATGATCACAGTGCCCAGAAAGAGTAGAGTGGGCTGGAGAAACTGATGCCCTTCTATGTAGCTCCGATAGGCATCTTTGGTACTTTTGGCTACATAAGTTAAATGATTTGAACTGTCTAAAAATGCCGACATAGACAAAGCTATTCCTTACTGCCTAGAGAGGTCTGCAGGAGCCTCTGCAGGATATTTGGGGTTAAAAGCAACTTGCTTTTCATAGAGATTATTTAATCATATCTCCTAACCTGCTGCTTTTCTGCAGTCACCTGTGACTCTGCAAGTCTAGCAGTAACAGGAGCATTCATGTACGTTCTGAGAATTTCTCTTCCTGTGTTTTCTGGGCTACTCAAGGTAGATGCTAAGAAACAAAGACTAAAATGCTGGAAGCTGCCTCCTTTTTGCCTTACTGTAATGTTCTTGCCGTTACTATCAGTGTAGCAGCTGAAACAGCTGCATTAAGATCATTCTCGATGAAAAGTCCAGGCCTGACAAAACTTAAGCTCAGAACTTAACCTTTGCTGAACTTGCAAAGAAAAAAAAAAAAAAAAAAAAAACCAAAACCAGCCCAAACCTGACTGTGCTTAGCAGAACAAACAAAAATCAGTGTAGCTTGCAGGTATGTGTCCTATGTAACTCTAGCCAAATCACACAGAAAGAAAAAAAGACAAATAAAGGCAGAGCTACACCTGTTTCTAATGTACTTACTGGAACAGGCACCACCACAGCAGAATTTGATTCAAGTGCTGCAGACATAATATTCCTAAAGAGGGTGATGAAGCAATGCAGGCAGTTCAGCACAATCTTTTTGGCTGCTCTGTTGAATACCTGAAGTTCTTCCACTAACTGTGCGTTTAGAGCCTCATAGTCTTTCTTTGCCAGGTCCAGCTCTTCTCCTGTTGACCTCTGAAGGTAGCTGTTGTAGTCCAACAACTTGTCATAGCGCTTCTGGATGAGCTTCTGTGGGCCTGAAAACAAGGCTTGTAGTGCTGAGAGAGGAGTCAAAACAAGTTTGTCCAGCTGAGCCATCTGGAAAGGTATAAACCAGATTATTTTATTCATGCAGTTCTTCAGACCCAGCAACAGGTTAGGTCTGATGGCAGCCTATCAAGCAATCTGTTAATTCACAAAGCATTGCCTCAAGCAGGGTCTAGCATGAGTTAGAATCTCCTTCATGACATTGCAAAGGAGAGATCTGGTAAGGGTCCCTTGGAGCATGCAGCCTGCCATACTGCCCTTAGCGTGTTACCACTGAGAAAAATCTGGGCAAGGATCAGTGAAGTGGTCCAGTAAAACTGGGGTTTCCATAAGTGGAAGGCCCAATGCCAATAGACAGTCTAGAGGCAATGAAGTCTTGTTAAACGGCAGTCTTGCAGTCTTGAATGCTATCAAAGCTTTTTTTTTTTTTTCCTCCTGGAAACAGCTGTAACTCAATTCCTGTTTAAGCAAACACAAACAATCACTTGATTTGATTAAATTATGTTATGCTTGTTGGTTTTATCTCTAGTAATCAACAAAATTAGACACCTGGTAAAAAAGCAAAGTCTTTCTCAGACTTTTCCATTAGTCTCTAATTGTCTCCAGGGATTAATATTGCATGAAATAATTTTTTTTTTTTGTAAGTCACTTGTTCAAATACAGCGCAGGCTTCTAGTGAGCGAAACTCATCATCGTACTAAAGCTCTTGGACGTTCTGTGTGAATTAAGTTGTTGAGTTGAATGTGAGAATAAAAGAGCAGCTGTCCCTCTACCCTCTGTAACACGCCACAGTTGAGGACAGATCCATTTTAGCACCAGACTTGCTCTCCCAAGGCCAAGATGACGTACACTGGCTATACGGTTCCTACTTTATTTCCACTTGAAAAATTGGTTTGTGCTTAGCGAACCAATTTTTGATGCATTAAGAAAACAATTTTCCCAAATTTCTGGCCCTGATTTTCAGAAGAGGAGAGGCTGTTGTGGATTTCTGCCCTAAATTTTTCCCTAAAATATAATGACAGAGGAAGGTATTCATTATTCACATGCACAGAGGGAAAAAAAACGTTAACCTGAGTCCACTGCTGAGATCTCCATTGATAATACCCTTCCAGGAAAACTTGTGAAGAGTATTATGGGTTATTCAGTGAGAACTTTTACCTATTGTGCAATGTCAGGACAAAAGTGTTTTTTAAAAAAAACCAAACTTATACATAGGGTAGAGAATCCTTGCAATCTTGCAAATCCAAGACACAGGAATAGAAACTAACATGGTTAATAACAATGTCCACAGTTAAAACAAATAAGTGAGATTTTTTTAAACTACATAGACCTTCAGAGTAGCAGGGTCATGAGCCAATAGGAGTTACAAAATTTTTTTCTGCAAAAGTTTCCTCTTTCATCCAATGTGGAATTGCTTCTGCTTTTCTTGAATGTTTCTGAATATGTGGGTATCTTCCATACTGGGCACACTCACCACTGCAATAATAGAGGGGTACTCTTCTGCGCTTCATGCACTCATTGTAAAGACATGAAAAATATCTTTCTCATTATTGAGATTAATTTTTGAGATTCTTTTCAAAAGTGGGAACTTCAAAGGAAAGGAAATACATCATCTTACTTCCCTGTCATTATCTGGGAGGATGTGGTCTGTAAAAGATCCTTCTGTTTCTTGGCAGACTGTTTTTCAGTGCTTTGGAAAGGATTAAATGGCTATATTTTAGTCAGCACAAACCTAGGAAAGTATAAGAAAACTTCCACCTCTGAATTTTTCCAGCTTGAGCAGCTGCTTGAAGGAGCAGCCTGCCCCATTTTGAAGAGATATTTTAGTCTATCTTAGTAGATAGACATGAGAGTTCATTTGGATCCTGAAAGCAAGAGCCTAGTTGAAAAATTATCACTCTTTTTTTTAATTGCTTTTTAATTCCTATGGGCTATATTAAGATTTTTCATGGTTTCCCTATATGAAGGATAGTAACTTACTTGAAAAAGTAAGAAAGCTGAGATTTTCACAGATCTATGATTCCAGGAGCTAACAGCTCATGAGCACAACAAAGATCACAAAAGTCACTCTAAAACTGCAAGTCTTGGTTACAAAAGTAGCAAAGCAAAGATCTGCTGCTCTTCTCTGAAGCTCAGGTGAAACATGTAAATTTAGCACAAAGATTTTAGTTTAAACCTAGGAATTCAGCTTGAGAAGTTTCTTTAGCTCTTCTAGGGAAAACATAGTGTACTTACACTGATTTTTATCTTATTTCTTACAGAAACTCAACAAAAAAACCCACTCATCTTCCCCAATGGATATCTAAGGGTTTTTGTTTTTCTGTCCTTGTCTTCCTCACATACACCTGTTTTCTCACACATACAGAGAGCTGTGTAACACCGGACATTGCATACACTTACAAGGTCTTCACAGAGATTTGCAGTGTTGTTCCATTTTTTCAAACACTCGTTGACATCGTTGTCTTTGTCTTGCAAGATTTCCTGAAGCCCAATTATATTTTGTGCAGCCAGATGTATAGAATCCTAAATGAGAAGATGGTAGGAAGATGAAACTGTATTACAATCTGTTTTAATATATTGCATTCGCTCATGCAGATACTGCAATAATGCTGATGGAATCGGAAATATTTTCCATCTCTGACACCTGTGCAGTTTCCAGCCATTGTGGGATTGTTTACTGTGGTAATATTTTCCCGTGTTTTGTCTATTTTCAATGATGTAACTACTTAAGAATCAAGTTGTTAATGTTCAACTGAAAAAAATTATGCCCCAGCCTGATGAATGTCCCCCTGGAAGTTACCTACTCCTCAGCAAGAAGCCAGCTCAAGACCCATGCACCCTCAAAGGCCTCTTTTGGAGGACCAAGTAGGACTACAATGGTGTGTTTCACTTACTCTGAATTTTAATCTTAATGAAGTGTGCATCCATGTGGATAAGAAACCGTCAACACCATTCCAGGCAATAACCCTTTTCAGCTGAGCTCACTGGCCTTTCCGTTTGCTAAACCAAACAGGATGTGTTTGCCATAAGCTCTGGCCGGCCAGCTATTAATCTTACCCACCACTCAACCAACCTTCGTGTCCAGTTTGGGCACACTTACACTCTGAAAGGCCTCATGCCATCTACGAAGTTGGCAAGTTGTCCACAAGAGGGAAGAGTTGGTAAGTTACAAGCCAACCCACATCTTCAGAGTGGAGAATTAAAGCAAAGACATTTACAGCACTTGGGAACTCTGTATGTCTAATGCTAGTCCTCAACACAACCTAGCGACAGGATAAAGGAAGGAGTCCTCACATCCAAAATATGTATTTTAGGACATTTTAATTAATGTGGCTGCAACGCAGTTCTTCCATTTTTAATGAGAAGCAGTTGGTGCTCCACTGCAGCAGACTGCATATGATGGCTTCGCACAGTGACTGAAAGTCATAACTGTACCACCAGGCAGTGCCTTCCTTTCTGCACTGCACCCATGGGTCTCCGTACAGCCTGCTTGTGTAAGGCGAAAAATGCAGAAGTGTGGGCTTCAAAATGTCTTTGGCGTGGGCTCAGTAATGCTGCAGCAGCACAGCTCATTTATTTAATATTGTGATGTAGGCAGGCCTGCTTATAAATAATTTGGTGTTGCCTAACCAATGGCAGAAATGTGTGTTAAACTGATTATGGACATGGTTTGTGTCCACAGATTTCAGAAAGGCCTGTACCCACCTGTAAATGTTGGGACAAGAGTGAAACATTCTTCACGCACAATTTCACAGTCTTCTCTAAACTTCGAAACAACTTTTCTTCCTTATTAAAAGTTTGATCTTTCACCTAAAATAGATGTTTGCACTGTTATTTGTGTAGCCCAAAAGAGCCTGGCTAATGAAAGAAACATCCGGAGTGCTGCTGGAAAAAATCCCAAACTTTGCCTTTGAAAACAGAACAGATCGGCCACTGATTCTCCCAATTTCTCTCCAAGAAAAGTCCCAAAGGCACAGGGCAACACGACAGAGAATTTAATTTTTAATCCTTGTGGAAGCAAGGAGTTGCTTTATTACAAGCACACCTACGTGTGCCAATAACACTCTTCATTTTCTGGATATTGTTGCTCCATTTGAGGAAACAATAGTGAAAATTGTAAGATGTTTTTATGTCATGGCATTATTTTCCTGGGTGCTTCTTTATGGGTGATGGGGAGATTTCCCTCAGGCAGGCTGTAGATGGAGCTGTTACCTCTAGAGCAATGCCAGCTCTTCTGCTAGAAACCTCAGCAGCTGGAAAAAGCCCTGTACTACTTTTTTATGCTAGCTGAAAAAACCCTGGAAATAGGTTTATTTCTGCCTGCCTTTTACTTGAGGAACCTGAGACATCTCGAGTCTCATTTTCAGTGGTCTTGCTGTAAGGGTCGCAGAGTGTTTCAGAGGTGTGAACTGGGAACTTTCTTCGTCTCATTCAGCAGGAGAGAGGGCTGAATCTTTATAACAGATGTATCCTGATACCAAAATGATTCTCAAATGTTTTAAGCTTAATTAAAAAACAAAACAAAAAAAATCAAACAGAAGCTTCTAAAGAAAAAAAAAAAAGAAAAATCACATTTTCTCTTAATCAAATTCAATTCCCTCCTTTTCCTCTGATTTTATAGCCTTGCTGGTATCCCATTCTGAATACAAAAATTTCCACTGTACAAATAAATGAACAGAAAAAATAAATGTGAGTAATTTGCATCAGAGAAAGGGGGAAACCACTGATAAAAAACAAAACAGGAAAAAACCAGCACGTATATTGTAAAGTCACATCTAGAAAGGCAAGTGACCTTGTATAATCGGCCGTCTCATGCAGTGAAGTGCACTGGATATCATTTTCAAGGTCAGCTGTAATTGATTTTCTTTGAGATTTAGATTTAAGCTTCCCTGAAAATGTTTATCCTGCCTAAATCTTGAACTACAACCTCAAAATTACAAAGGAGCCTTTTATTTTTGGCCACCCAACACCCATCAGACTTACCACACTACCAGTGTGCGGTACTACCATTTTTTGCCTCTGGTGGTTTTGACGGTTCTAGATCCTTAACCGTGGTAGAGGCAAACCCCATGGCCTTTCCTAATCAGAAGTATTGCTCATCTTCCTCGGTGGCTTCAGAACCTGAATGTTACCATGTGGAGCAAGCCGGACTGAACACGTCCTCAGCACCTACAGTAACTATTGCCAGTCTATCCGCTAAGCGCTGATCTCAGCCTGAGTTTCACAAAACTACCAGCCACTTCCTCTCTGCTGAAGATCTGAAGTTTGAGAAACTCTTAAATAAAAAAGGAAAAGGTGCAGAACACATTATGTTATTTTCTATTTCAATCACAAAGATCTTTCCTGTCTTCTGTGACAGTCAGAAAATGATTTTATAAATGATGCAGAAAAAAAGCAACACCACAAACTCCATTTCCAACATGTTTTAAAAAAACACCCAGTGCAAAAGCAGAACCGAAGCTGTCAATGCAAATCTGCAGTTGGATGAGCAAGTACCTGAGGTTCTCCCCCCGTCAGCATTTTCAGATGGCTGGTGACCCTCTTGGATTTCTTGCTAATGGAGTGGATATTCAGTCGGGAAAACTTTTCTTTAAGGGTTTCATCATCATCATTCCTCTTATACTTCAGCACTGCAGACAGAGAATTTCATGACACTAATAATCTGTATTCGCAGAGCTTTTCACAGGGACGGGCACACAAATATGAAACCATTTGAGAGCAGACACTTTGATGTCACTTGCTGTAATCTTGTGTGAAAATGCTTGAGATGATGAAAACCCTGTTATCAACACTACCCTTGGGAAGAGTGTGGCAAGTCTATAAGAAATATTGGTATCGCTGCATCTTAATAATTATCAGTGTTTGCAACTGCATTATGGACAATGAACTTGGATATAATGTGAATTCTTTCATCATTTTCATATTTCTGGAGTTACCCGTCAGATCACATAGCTGGCTGAGGACAAGTGACATTAAGGCATCTGTTACCTTCTTGAAACCCAGTTCATTACACAACTTGGGTAGCACCAGTCAAAACTGTCGTAGTGATACAACCCGAGTTGAAACTTCTCTTGTAATTGCCAGCCCAAACCTACAGAGACAGAAGAACTCACTGTGCCTTTTTCTTACCTAAATCTTTCCTCCTTTTAAGTTCATTGATGTTCATATTAATGTTTTTCATAGCCAAAAGGGCATCTTGTAGCGCCTTGTGGTCAGGGTGACAAGCAGGAGTTGAATTCAAGAGTTCACAGAGTAACAAGGGGTATTTCATCACTCGTTGCACTGGTTTGATCATCAGGGATCCCATGTCCATTAGATTTGGCTTTCCTCTATAATTTATACCAAAAAAAATTGTCACATAAGGATAAACTCCTTGAAGACAAAAACTTCTTATTATTTCTGTCTAGTCATTGAAGCTGCTGCCTTTTATGTCCTTCACTTGAGCTTTCAACTACAGAAAATATCAAAACCAGAGCAACGCTTTGCACTAACTCATAGAAGTGCAATTACCACTTAAGTCAAAAAATAAGATACATCTGTCAGGGAACAGGGGTCATTGTAAATGAAACTCTGTATTTTTCTGTATTTTCAGCAACCTACCAGCCTATTGCTTAGATGTTACCTCTGAAACTGTCCCACTCAGTCTGAGGGTGCGTGTGGTACAACTTATACCCCACCACACCCAGGAAGGGAGATGTAGGTGGAAGAACAAATAACAGGAAGTTTGAGGAACATACGTGAGTGGGTCTATTACATCCTGCTCTGGCCCCTCAGCCTTAAAATTGCAACATTTCCCTGATGAGAGTAATGGTGATGCCCGTCCACGGCTGCATCCCTTCTCATGACATCTCTCAACTTGCCACAGTGACCCTTAAGCTTTACTGTCTCTTACCTGTGTTTTTCTTTGCTGGCTGCCAGTAGGTTATTTCTAATGATGCCAGAGCTTCCAAAGGGTACCAGATCTGACCTGGGGGAACGCTGAACATACAGGATGTTCACCCAGGCTTGATCCAAGCTGCTGGAAGTCACCTTACACAAAAGCAAAGCAGGCAGCTGCCTAGGGTGGCAGGATGAGGGTAGGAAAGCCACAGCTTCCAGCATGGGCACAGGGACGATTCGCTCCAGGCTCGATGCCCGCTGGCTTGGCCGAGGCAGCAGAGCAGCTTCCCCGGGCACCCGAGCTCTCTGGCCCCCGTGCAAGGAAGTCACCAGCCAGCCGAATTCGTGCTCCAGCCCCGCTCCAGACAAAAGCCTTTGCTTGCACTCTGTAGGCTTGAAGGGGAGAGGCTGTGCACTTTGCAGGCCATTGCAACAGCCTGGAAGAAAACAGGGAAGGGCAGGACAGAGACACACGTGCCTTCGTTACCGTCCACGTGGCTGGTAGAAACGTGGGGTCTCCCCAGAGCAGGGAACAGCAGGTGGCCAAGCCCTAGGGTTGGGGCCAGCCGCTACTGAGGCTCCAGCAGCAGGACAGACGTGTCCGTTGTCTCTCCTGGTTGCAGCACGCTCCTGAGCAAACCAGGCACTGCTCTAGCACCAGTGCTGGAGCGAGCTCCCTGCGACTCACAGACCTCTCCCTCAAAACTGAGCGTGAGCTGCTGGTAACAGCGTGAAGGGCGGTGAAGCCGAGCAACCTGGCCATTTGCATGACCG
The DNA here is from genome assembly GCA_013400195.1 of Aramus guarauna. Classification (NCBI taxonomy): domain Eukaryota; kingdom Metazoa; phylum Chordata; class Aves; order Gruiformes; family Aramidae; genus Aramus; species Aramus guarauna. The sequence goes on from VXBL01000556.1 coordinate 750,757, forward strand.
AAAAGGCTGCTTTAGAGGGGAAAAGGTTGTTCGACATTAACTACGCAAGAGTTAATGCTAGGCGAAGAAGGATTTCTGCATATGGAAAGATGGAGTAACACAATGTAGAAGGATAATAGAAAAAACAGAGAACAGCCACTTGGTTTTGCTGGCTGACATCTATTGTTTTGTGCAGCAGAAAGAGTAAAAGGGGGGGGAAGCTTTCATTCCCACTTTTATATGTATAAAAAGTACAAGAGGCAATCCTTACTGCTGACTAATTAACAATTTGAATGCCTTTGAGAAGAGACATCTGCATATTTAAACCATCTCTCTCGCACAGGCATTATCTGTAAAAAAGTTCTGCATGAAAAAAAATTAACAGTAGATGCCTTTTAAGGCTTCTTGATGTCCCCAAACCTTCTCATCATTTCAATCCCCCTCATTTCCCCTGTATCCTACATTAAATATAGAGAGCTATTTTCCCTTCTTTCAGCTTCTGGCAGCAATAACGAAAAAAAAAAAAAATCTTAAATTGTTATTGTTTTCTCTGAAAAGCCCCATGAATGCAAATCTATAAAAGCTGCTTCATGAATGGAAAAATCTTCAAGTGTCTTCTCTTTATATAGTTGCACTTTGGACAGCTGCCCAAGTGATAAACAGCCCTCTGTTCACATATCTGCATGACACAGTCTTGCAATATGGTTCGAGAGATAGTAGGTTTGTTATAAGATAATGACTCCCTGGGGCACTAAATGCCACAAAGTTCAACCCATCTAATTCTCCCCAGCAAGATTAGCTGATGATAGCCACTCTCCCTGGACGAGTCCTGTTTGCAACGCGCCCCGTTAGGACGCACCCGGCCGCTGGGCAGGACACGGCCCTGCCATGCGACCGAAACAGGCGAGTAACGGCTTGTGACATCCATTGTGCAGAAAATTAAGTTGATAATTCATTTGTGATGCTACGTCAGGCTTCCCACACACACACGTTATTGTGAATTTAGCAAGTATTCTAGGTCATATGTAGCTGTACCAAGCTCATCGCAAATTATTACTGTAGCTCTGCAGTAAATGCAGCTGGCTTAACTGCAGGGAGCATCACAGCACACCCTTCCTCCCTCCGCCCCACAGAACACAGTCACAAATGCGATAAGATTCCCACCTGTTTTAAAAACACCTGGTGGTGAGCTATGCAAAGACAGGTGATTTGGGATCTAGTTTCATTTGGTCCCATTACCCAGCAACTAGGTCCAGTGGCAAACACGGTAGCTGAGCCCCGTGTCACATTCAGCGTGGCAGGTTTGAAATGGTGTGCGTGCATCACAGGCTGCAGCACGACTTCAAGTCTCGGGCTTCATGGTTTACTGTCTTTGAGTTCGTTTTAGTACAAGACACACAGGGCAAATAATTCACTGTGCGGTAAGACTCTCATGCAAACCCAGGGAATTCGCTGAGGCTGCACAGTCGTTAAGCCAAGCAGAATTTAACCTATCGAGCTGCTAGCAAAGGGCAGCACTGCCTGGTATTTATGTAATTGTTTTCTTGATCATGCTTGAATGACAAGCAATCTGGGAGCAGCACCATCACAGACCGTTTGGGGTGAGTTATGCTGTATTTTCCAGTTCAGTGTTAACCTGATTTTTGGGCGCGGTCCTGCCCAAGGGCTGCGGAGACTCTGCAACCTCTAAGCTGAGTTGCAGGCGATGGCACTTCTGAGTACCCTGCCAGTCAGCGGGGAAAGGCAAACACCACCATATCGTGGGAGGTAGCTGAGCTCAGGGAGGGTCCGCAAGCGGTGTTCCCCAGGGCTCAGTGCTAGGGCCGGTCTTGTTTAATATCTTTATCAATGACCTGGACGAGGGGCTCAAGTGTGCCCTCAGTAAATTTGCAGATGACACCAAACTGAGTGGGAGTGTTGATCTGCTTGAGGGGAGGAGGGCTCTGCAGAGGGACCTAGACAGGCTGGATCGATGGGCCGAGGCCAACTGTATGAGGTTCAACAAGGCCAAGTGCCGGGTCCTGCACTTTGGTCACAACAACCCCATGCAACGCTACAGGCTTGGGGAAGAGTGGCTGGAAAGCTCCATGGCAGTGAAGGACCTGGGGGTACCGGTTGACAGCCGGCTGAATATGAGCCTGCAGTGTGCCCAGGTGGCCAAGAAGGCCAATGGCATCCTGGCTTGTATCAGGAATAGTGTGGCCAGCAGGAGTAGGGAAGTGATTGTGCCCCTGTACTCGGCGCTGGTGAGGCCGCACCTCGAATACTGTGTTCAGTTTTGGGCCCCTCACTACAGGAAGGATGTTGCGCTGCTGGAACATGTCCAGAGGAGAGCAACAAAGCTGGTGAGGGGTCTGGAGCACAAGTCTTACGAGGAGCGTCTGAGGGAACTGGGGTTGTTTAGTCTGGAGAAGAGGAGGCTGAGGGGAGACCTTATCGCCCTCTACAACTACCTGAAAGGAGGTTGTAGTGAGGTGGGGGTCGGCCTCTTCTCCCTGGTAACAAGCGATAGGACCAGGGGCAATGGTCTAAAGTTGCGCCAGGGCAGGTTTAGGTTAGACATTAGGAAAAATTTCTTCACAGAAAGGGTTGTCAGGCTCTGGAATGGGCTGCCCAGAGAGGTGGTTGAGTCACCATCCCTGGAGGTATTTAAAAGAAGGATAGATGAGGTACTTGAGGACATGGTTTAGTGGTGGGATGGCAAGGTTAGGCTAGCGGTTGGACTTGATGATCTTAAAGGTCTTTTCCAACCTAGATGATTCTATGATTCTATGATTCTAAACCTGGCTCATTGCACTCTGCTCAGCTTCATAAGAGCCAGTTTAAACTCAGAGCGTGAGTCGTATCCTACACTCCACTGGAAACCGTTTGAAGGGGAAAACTGGGCATTCATTTCTGATAGGGTCACGCAAGGCAGCACAGCCAGTCTTGTGCTATTTCTAGATGCATTGTTGTCTCGCGTGATCTTACTGGGACGCTGGATATTTTGTTCCTCTTGGAGCCCCACTCCTTGGGAGACAGGAGTACACAAAAGCTAGGAGTTAGCAAAACAAAATGCAGAAAAACTATCTTCTATCATAGATTAAAGCCTGCAAACCCCAACTGTAGAATTTCAACATGCAAATCCTTCAAAGTGTATTTTTACACTGATCTTATTCATGACGTGTGATTGACTGACTGATGAACAAATTCTCTGACTTGACAGGTGTTCCTCTCCTACCAATCTAGAGCACACTTGCTCCTCTTTTCTCTCTTAACATTTCTGTCTGGGGTTGTAATCATTTTTTTCAGTTCAGCTAACCCCTCCTCTGACCTCTTCCTGCAGGTGACTTCAGGAGATGCTGCATTTCAATGATTCCAACCTGCTGGATGTCCAGAAACTGCAGCTGTGATAAAATCTCCTTTATGGCTTTTCAAAGACATCACATTTGGCACAGAAGTCCCTTTTACCACAAGTTATCGGTGGCTGGGTGAGTATTCTGGCAAAGTGTTGCAATGACCTTGTTCTTTTCTGATGTTCTTCCAGCCACTGTCAGAGGGAAGATCCTAAGGCGAACTTCTCATATAGGGCTACCGAGGTGGTCATCACCTTAGAAATCACCTGTGAACCTAACGTGTATTGTAGCAGGTCTACAGAAGCCTATGCAAAATTATTTCAGAGTGTCTTGATTTCAAAGACTGACACTATGTTGTCGACAACCACTCTCGTGGACCTCAGAGCTCTCTAAGCACATCTATGGGACAGCAAACTGATAACAAAGGGCTCCGAATGAATTGGCAACCAAACTAAGTAGCTTCATAAACCACAAGTTTTGAAAGATACTGCAAAGCTGCTGTAATGGTGATTAGAAAACTAGACAGGCTTAGGGCAAGTAAAAATGAGAGACTTTATCACATATGTCCTAGAAAAATCTATGGGTTATACTGACTCAAATGGCTTGTGTTCTTAAAATTTCCACACGTACAGTTTTAAGCATACCAAAGATAAATTAAAGATATTTTAAAGATTATTTTACACGTAAGAAAGGCATAGTACTTACTCTTCCTCATATATCTTTCTGCAAAAGAGAAGAAAACAAAACATATATTAGATTCCTCCTAAAAGGATTTATACAGATCAGGGGCTAGATTCTCAGATACACTTCAGTGACACAGAGCAGCTGTAACTGGCCGGTTATCTTAGGTTTATGGCTGCTGTGTGTCAGCAGAAGTGCACAGAACAGCCAGAGGGTACTGGTGAATCTGGCCCTATATCTTTTTGAAAGGACAGCCCCAAATGAGAAAGGATTGTCAGAAACCTGGCTTTGGCTTTAAGACCCAGCCTTGTCTTAACACTGTCGGAGAAGGAAGTTTGGGTCACTGTGCTAACAATGGTAAGTAACATCAGGTCCTTAAGGCAAAAAGTAAGATTAAACATGTCATTCTTACACTTTACATACCTTCCCATCTACTCTCTGTAAATGGACATGCATTTTTAAATGAGAAAGAATACATTTCAGCCTTGTAGGATATAGAATCAATGAAGCTGTTAAGCTTTTTGTAGGCTACACTTCAAGTGAAACCTCTTCAGAGTAGGATGGTGTTGATACATGTACTGAAAGCAGCAGAGACATATAATTGCAGTTTGGAAACATGCAAACATGCACATAGAATATTTTCCTTATGACATGAATTCACTCAAATGCAAGGGAACCAAAATGTCGCTCCATCTCTGCGTTAGGCTTTCCTGACACCACATTGTCAGCCACTGCTTTTTGACTGCCTGCACTCATCTCCTTGCCCACTGGTGTCTAACTGAGCATCTGGAAGCTGGTGCTTTCATTGCTTCTGCACTGTCAGCATTTTTCGTGCTTATGACGTCCCTCTGCCCCTGTAATAGTTGACCAAGCTACTTCAGGCTGAAAGCAGAGCAGGTATTTGCCAGCATCCTTTCATTTTTACCAGCTGCATTTCTTTGGCTAAGCTAGCAAACAACATCCCCAGTTTGCATAATTGCTGCTGAAACACAGGACTCTACAGAATTTGGATTTGCACATGTCTCCAAGGCACACACCTACATTTTGGGATGGAATTTCTCCTCGTCAGTCAACAGGAGGAATAGGAATCTCAGCATGGCCAATTAAATCTCATTTGTCTATACAGATGTGCAGAGTGCCGCTCTCAAGTTGCTCCTGATGTACAAGTTGTTTCTCATATGGCAGATATTACTTGGCTGAGGAACAGAAACCCCTAGTAATGTTAGCCCGTTTTAATTTTTATAAAATAGAACAATATTCTTTCCAAGAAAAAAAAAAATATTTAAGAAGTAAACATTTTTCAAGAATAATCGTGACCAGTCCCTGCACTTATTGTGTCTCACAATGGAAAGCAGCCTATAATTTATTTGATAAAAATGCTGCATAATTTTCTCCCTAGGGCAAGTATTCTTCAATCAGTAGTAACAGGTTCAGGTGACCACAGCTCTGCATTTGAGTGCCCACTTTCAGGTTTTAATATTTGAATTGGCTGCTATCTTTAGGCACTGGGAAAAACCACAATGTAGTATACGTGAGCCAGTGCTTTTTTCGTTGGTTCCTGTGCAAAGGCTAATCAGGAAAGAAGAAGACAAAACAAGGCTTCATTGTGAGGAAGGCTTTGTCACTTCCTGCTAGCAAAGGCTACAATAGCTCAGCACAAAATATCTTTTCTCTTCACAAATCGCAGCTGTGATGTTGGAACGGGAGCTCCTCTTGCTGGCTCTAGAATTCAAGTGGCAGCATCCACCCTAGCATGTACGTGGATGCTATCTTTTATCTTTATTTCCTTCCATGTCCCCTTGCCTCAGCAGCAGGGATGAGTGAATGACGGTAGCGGCTTCTCTTGATTAGCCGGAAAAGAATATTGTAGGCATCAGCAACTAAAACACCCCCTTAAGGGAGATACTTGGCCATCCGTTAGACTGAAAGCCTGAGTTCATATGAAAATCTATTTCTTTCAACTTCCAGGGTAGCTAAAGCCTAAGTATCCTGCACATAGACTTTGTTAATGTATTTAATAACTGGACATGTTGCACAAAATAAGCCTTATTTTCAACATAATCTGCCTTCAGAGTGAACATTTCTCTTTTAATGTTGTTAATGTTTTCCTCCACCACTCTTTCCAGATTTCACTTGGACATACTTCCCATCTCCCATGTCTTAACACATCTCTGCAGAGCGATCACTAACTGGGGTGTGGTTGAAACTTCTGGTGGTGATGTACACGCCATTATTTGTGATAGCCTTACATCTCTCCTACAAGCATGCAGCATGGGGCTTTCCCAGAGTTGGAGGTAGACCTCTGATCTGAAAGACTGCGGTGTGTTCCCTCCTGACATCTCTGTGCGACACTTTTGGGAAAGTAAGGGGGCAGGGAGATTTATAAGTGGGAAGAGCAGCACTCTCCATGCAGTGAATAAGCTGGCTCCTGCAACTGGCTGCAGGAGGAAGCCACGCCGGAGGAAAGATGGATCCGTTATTCTGCAGCATCCCCAGTTCTTGACACGTGTCCCTGAGGGGCTGGCGCTGGAGGTGATGGCACAAAAGACCTTCCACTGGTGGGACCTGGCAGCTTGCTCCACTGCTGATCACCCTCAAACACCCCCATCATGAGGGGTCCAGCACCACACAGACGCTCCAGATCTCTGGGGATTTGCAACAGGGGCCCAGAATGGCCAGTGAGTGTGAATAATGACGTTTCAGGCTATTTTAATTCAAGCAATAGAATTGCTGAAGACGAGGGCAGCATGTTCCCTAGGAGCCGGGCAAGGTGTTCCGATAGCCCGTGATATGATGCAGCATTTTTTTTGCCAGTATGGGGCACTGGAGCTAAGGGAAGAGCAACCTTTCTTGCGCTATTTTTGGCCATCTTAGAGAGAAAGAAATCTAATCATGGCCCCTGGCTTGTCATCTTTTCATGAAAGCAGCATAAGCCAGAGCTCCCAGCAAGCCTCATAAAACTCCGGATTTACAGGGGACCTTTCATCTACATCCATTTAAAATGTTCCCTGCCAGGCAACTGACTATGGACGGAAATCATCATTTGAAAAGATCTTACTTTAAGGACTGTACACAGTGTCTTAAATGCTGCTTCAGTTCTTCATCCTTTTCATAGGATTCCAGCATGGTGTGTGCATCATCGTGGCGATAGCAGTAGATTTTATATGTGTCTTCTAGTGGGCCTTTAATCTGCAAGAACACTTCCCCTGTTAAGGAAGAAAACAAAGCATGTCAAGCCAGACAACGGCATCTCAGAAGGAGTTTTATTATTCCACCACATTAGCCGTGAGCTAAAAAGGCTGGCTTCTACTTTACTTCCCTTAGAAACGATCTTGCGTGTTTATGTGCATTATTTATTACATGTATTTCTCAGCTGCTCATCTTTGTCATAGCCAGGCACCATTATATCAGTGTTAATGCACAAAAATTCCCTCAGGAGAAGGCATGAAATCTCTACGCCTCGCACCCCTTCATGCCCGACCCCCTAATTCACTGCCCCAGCTTATTGCCCCTTCAGTGGAAAGCACCCAGGAAAGCTTAACTGTTAAGGGGACACCATTTTTGTGTCCTGGGCTGACAGGAGGGATGAGTGTAAGCCTGTTAATTTTCCTTTTGACTCTTTTTTTAACTGAATATGTACTTGAATGGGTTATAACAGGAATAACGACCTTATCTCCCATTAGCCATTTCACTTTTATCTGTTTTGCAAAATCCTGAAATGGCAATTGTTACGGCCATAGAAGAGAGATTTTTCTTCACATGACAGAGGAACAACCTCCACCCCTCCCCTAATTAAATAAAACCACCGTGGATTACAGCCATTTTTATATAGTATCTAGGTTTATATGCAACTGAAGGGGGAAAACATTTTCATTTCCAATCCTCCACACCACGATTTTCCCCCAAAGAACAGTTGGGAATTTTAGAGGCACTAAAGTAGTCCTGCACCCATTTCCCATTTAATTCTGGTGCCTAATTCTCTCAGCCTAAAACTCCTGTGTTGGTTTCTGTGTATGTAAGAAATATTATGCAGGCGGAGAAGGCACGCTTCATCTTTTCTGCTGAGATATTAATTTGGTTCTTACACCCTTACGTAGCAGTGCCCTGATCAGCATCCTTGGAAATGCACATAATAAACAACAGCAATGGTGAAAACTCCTGTCTCGGGCATTTACTGAAAATTACATCTATGTGGCAACCAGTCCAACGTTTTACAAACATTCCTGTTGAGTTACAGCAATGATTATTAAAGTTAAAAGCCAAACACCCCATTAATTGGGAGCTCTCTGTTCATTCACAGAGCGAGCGCCAAGCTGTCAGGCATCCTGCATGTTTCATCCTGACCGGAGCGGGCTATTTCATAATACATTGCATTGAACTGCTCCGTCTTAAAGAGAAAAATGATTCAGTTACCACAGTAACACAGCTCTGGGTTTTTTCCCCTAGCAGCGAAGGTTAACTGGGCTGTCTAATGCACATTGGTTTCAAGGTGCGAATAAGGGAACAGTAACGGAGCTAAGACCACACAAGTTCATTTTAGTTAACTGTTAAGGCCACAGTCAGAAAAGCACCAGCATCCTACGGTTAAATGCTCTTTAGCTGTCTGTCTGCTCCGTCTCGCGCTTAATGCTAATGCTGATGGCTACCAACGCAGATTGCATCCTGACTTTCCCGTGAACTCTCTATGCAGGCCTTTATTAGCCACCGGGGTAAGGGGAAACCTTAACAAGCTTTCTCTTGATCCTGCTCCCTTGGCACCTGATGCTCAGAGATGCTGAGCTCTCAGTTTTCACTAACTTTAAGCAGAGCTCCAAGTGCTTAGCACAGCCCATATTATGCCAAGTTCTCGAGTGAGGTTATGTTTTCAGTAGCAAAAAAGCAAGCTGTAGACTTACAGCTCATTTCAGCATATACTAGAGGCTGGAAATTATCATTCTCTTCTCCAGAATGAGAGCAATGAGCAAGATTTGTTCACTGATGTATTGTGCCACAATGACAGATACTTTCATTGATGCTCAATGATGAGAAAAACTATGTGCTGATTTCACGGATAGGGCCTTTTAAAAGCAGATAGATTTCTTAAGTCTAAAGCCCTTCTTGGTTCTGAGTCATATGGACCGAATCAGATGAGCTTTGGGCATATCACTGTGACAGCTTGCTTTATGGACCAAAACCACATTGTATTTGGGCTCAGCTTTAAAAATATCGAGTCTTTTGTGCACTCTGGCAGATGCAAATCATCCCGATGCCTCTTAAGTTGTGGTGGTCATCAGTCTCTAAGAGAAGATCCTTGGACGAAGGCTTGAGCGCTAAAACAGTTTCTCCGTGTGGCTTTCAGTGGTGCTTCCTGTGTGAACAGCAGGGAGGGAGAGAGGGAGGGAGAAGGGGTCTAATAGCTAAAGCCAGGGTAAGGTTACAAAGTCTTCACATCCCTCCGTACACAGTATCCAGAAAAGAGAGGAGAAGAAATAGAGGGGAGAACTAGAAAGGGTATTTAACCTCAGCAGCATTTAGCATCAGAAAACCAAGCACCTCAAAAGGTCCTTCTACATTAGCATTTTAGCTCAGATGAGGGGAAGGCCTTTTGAAGCCAATCTCTCAGTAGTCCTCATCTCCCATGCCTTGGCTGCGTGGTGGAGCCATCACAGACACACAAACTGGATCCCTTTGAGGATGGTAATTACCAGAAGACGCACTCTGAGGCCACGTCTTATGCAGTCCAACCATAAAGGGCATCACTCAGTCTACAGGAACAGGCCACAGCCAATCTGAAGTAAGACCTCTTGACATGTGTAGTGTGGATACCAGGTCCTTAGCACCAACTGTTTCACTCTACAAGTCTGCTCCAGTTGGACATTACTGCTTGTCAATGGGGACATAGCATAAGGTATGGAGAACATAGACTAAAATAACACATGAATATGAGCAACCACATTGTTTTGGTCTCAAACCAATGAATTAACAGTTCTCCTCAACCTCACAAAGACAGGGTTGCCTTCCAAAGTAAGATATTTCAATGCAAGATGTTTAAATACCATAAACATGATAGAATATGTTAAACAGATTGTCAGCCTGCCTTTTCTGTCGACTGGATTTAACAACTTTTACACTGATCATGAAGATCCTGAAGACAAAATTATCACCTTGCTGTACTTTCAGAGGATGACAAACTTACTAACTTATTGCTTATAGTGATGCAATTATTCTCCCTGCTTTCATTTCAGCCCTTGGAAGAACATCTCACACCTTACTTGCCATCTTTTTCTCTGCCATAATTTAGTCAACTTTGTGATCCACAATTCCATACATTTTCATGGTTCTTTGTCTGATTCTAGAGAAATATACCCTAATAGATGGATGAAATTGTTTGTCTTTGCTTCTGGATGTGGCAGGGAACTAAAAGGATGATTCTCTTGGCTGTGAGAAAGGCACTTCCTGCTAGAATAGAACATTGCTTATTAAAGGGATGACTCATCATGATGCACTTCTATTGAAATACCGCCAAACAACACAGTCACATCAAACTACGTTAAACTGTTGCCTTGGCAAACCAGATTGAGATGTGCTAGGATTAATACTTTTCCCAAGCCTCATACGCCTTAGTGTCATGTTTCTTAGTCAAATGGCAACCGGTGATTTTTTTACCTCATTATTTGTGAGAAGAGGGATCCTTTCTATAATATGTTACCTGTGCTATGGGGTCAGTTTAGTGAAGAAAGAACCTCCTTGACCTCTGAATCATGGCTGGAAGTTTTTTAAACTAAAGTGGCTGACTTTGCACTAAAGCAAATTAGGAATTCTCACCTGATCCCTTAAGGTGGATCACCTACTGCCTGTGCACTGAAGAAGCAGTTATGGGAGAGCTGATGAGTGGTAACTTCTTAAATCTCTCCAGCTGTGCAAGAATGTCAAGTGAACAGATCACAGCCTGAACATTCATAGCCTGACCTGCAGAATGCATGGCTGTTGTGACGTATCCTGTTGTGACGTAATCCGTTTGCTGAGAATAACCATGATCCCTACGGACATTCCTGCACAGGTTCCCACAAACCGCATATCCATTACAGCTTTCTTGCCTTAACTGACCTTGTCCCTGTTAAGCCTTAACTACCTCTTAGGTGAATTGTATTGCCAGTAGATACGTGTTTACAATGTTCAAGGGGGGGGTTGTGATGGTATTATTCCAATCATTTTTAATGTTCTTCTTGAATGGTACAATTATGAGTATGCAATATAAGAGTTGGTGTAAGCGCAAGCAGAGTAAGGTAGGCAATATCAAACTAGATGAAAAGGATATTATCAGTATGTGGCATAAATCAGTACTGCAGTTTTTACTCATGCTAAACTTCCTTCCTTCCTTCCTTCCTTCCTTCCTTCCTTCCTTCCTTCCCCTCAACATCCAGATGGATGGAAAAAGAGCATCATGATCATACGAGTACAGTAGAGCAACTGGACAGGTTTACCGTGTCATTTTTCCTGTGTCATTATGGACATAGCTCATAGCACGTTAGCCTCTGGGAGTGGTACTAGTTAAGTCTGATGAGGGTAGAGGACAGGAAAGTGTTATGTTTATTCTTTCATGTCGCTTTGTAGAACTCAAGAGGACAGTAAACATACCGATTATTTGCATGGGTGGTTCCACATCTGTCGTGGCTTCTTCCAACAATGACAGCAGTTTGGCTGATACTTGATGGACCAATTCAATGTTGCTAAACAAGCCATCCACGTCAAAGCGAGCAATCTAATGGAATACAAATATTAAGTGGCTACTGATGAAGGATAAAGAAGGACATTGTGTATTACAGACCTTCTCTTGCTGTGCCCTGAGTGTTCCACACTCCAGGAAGCACCACTTCTGCAAAACCTCATATAAACATCCTCCTTGTGACTTCAAGGACACATATACAGTTTTCAGATTAGTATAATATGGTCAACACAGTTAACAAAGGACATGCTATCAAGTGCTTTTAACCTTATTTTGAACTATTCCTAATCTGAAAGTGTTTACCTAGGAAGGAAATAAATATTATCATCTGAATAAAGAAAAGATCCTTAGCTGGCTTTAAAATGTTTGTTTACTTTCCCACTGAGGAAAAGAATAGTTGACAGTGGGTTTGATTCCCTGATTACCGGTTGCTAACAGAGGCCACTACATAAACCGAGACTTTGGCACTTTGATGCCAGCTACCGGGTACAAAGACTTCCTGAGGGTAGTACCATTTTAAGTTAGTTGTTCTATAAATCCAAAAATACAATCAAGATCATATGATTTCCACTAAAACAAACACATTTACAATTTGGGGTATTAATATAACCTAAAGAACTTCCTACAGAGCCTGGGCACACAACGTGGGCTTCAGTGAGCTGCAACAATTCACACCAACAGAAATTTTGGGTTCATGTTGCTACTCATTTAAGAGCAAGTAAAAAATTTCCAGGGCACATACTTTTCATGCAGTAGTTACTTATTTCCTTGCACAGCAAGGAAGTTAATATTCAGGGACAGTTAATATTCAGGGACAATTGGAGATAGCCAGTGATAATGCAGTAATATTGAGAACAAAGGCAAGCCTGATTTCGACACCCATATTGATACCCTCTGAACATATCTCTCCATTAGAAGCAGACTTGCTGACTTACATAGCAGCTTACCAGGTGCCAGGAGGATCAAACTGCACGCTATTGTAACAGAATCAGAAATATACTTTCAGTACTAATGCAGTTAATTTCTTTATAAGTATTACATGGGCTAAAACATGTTTTAGCCATTTGGAAATATGAAAGAGATTCATTGCTAGGTCAATTTTCTAAATGCTATCCTTCTCTAAACACATTACAAACTTTCAATACAGTAGTTTATCCAAGAACTAGCCTTAAAACCATACAACATTCTTGAAAGCCTTTCAAAAATGCAGAGGTTATTAAATTAAGACAGTTGTAATCTCTAAATTACTTTTCCTGTATACATCTAGCACAGGACTTCTGACCTCCGCTCCAGCACAATGCCTACACGATATTTGGAACTACACTGTGCATGGACGCTTACACACGTTAATACAGTGACAAAGGACAGAATCGAAATCTATGTTTTCAGTTGGCTGAAAAAGAGCAAAGGAATACAGCACGCTTGTCAAAAATCTCAGCAAGTTCAAGTCTTGCTCGGTGCCGGCCAGGCTGGGGAGGGAGTCAAGTGGAGACTACTTCCAAGTGGATGAATGAGTGAGGAGGAAGAAGAAGTCAAGAACTCCTTAAAGTTATGCCAGGAGATGCCAGCTCTTCTGAAAATGGGTTGGAACAAACTCTGACAGAGTTTTTTGAAAGAAAAAAGGTCCTGCAGGAGCTTAAACAGCACAGGCTTCAGCTGGCCACAGCATTTCCCAAAGAGGCAGTGCCAATGTGTCATCTAAAGACACTTTGGCCACTGCACCTGTATTTTGTCACCAGTTTCACAGGGAACCCCACATACAGAATATTTAGCTTAAGGTCCATTTAAAATTACTTTTTCTTGTATTAGCAGCAGATATCCTTTGTGCAGCCTCTGTGAATGCTGTGTTGCAGGCCCCATAAATACGTATCTTTCTGTGGACAACCTCTTCTATTCCCAGCTTGTGGCTGCACAATTTTTCTACAAATTGAAATACTGTTGAGGAAACGGTGCTCTTTGAAGTCACAGCTGAAAAGGAAAATGGGTATCATTGGCCTAATAAGATCTTTTGCCTGAAAGATAGTTTATGAGCTTCCCTTCTTAAATTTACCTTTTCTGTATAGAATGCAAATTTCTGAACTGCTCACTGGGCTGTCAGGCATGGTATTTCTCCACCACAAGTATTTCTCTCTTGTCTAAAAGGCTGGATTAAGTTATCTTTATGACTGAATTTAACCTTGATGGGGAGGTTTATGCCATTCCAGGTTGTTATCATGGAAAATACTTGGGTTTATTAGCTTTTACTGCTTCTGGAGGCGCCAGTAAAGGTCTGCCGGGGCATGTGCCAGGGGTTATGATTACAGAGCAGTACGGAGAGATGGAAGTTGCTACTGCAGTCCACAAACAGGGATATAGCGTCCAAGCTGCCCTCTGGGCAAGTAGCTTGATGCAGGCTTTGTACAAGGGCAGCACAAGTGTCAGGAGCATATCTGACTTCCCGGTCTCCTCGCTAGAACCCTGGCACGTGCCTTTCCGGAAAACTGGCTCTGGACCCGCTCCTGGCACCATGCCACTCTTGCACTGACACTTGTGCTTGCATTAAGATTATCTGCAAGGAGAACGTGAGATGAGACCTTGACGTCACCGCCTTGTCCTCTGCCCCCAGCGCTCACCTGCTTGTTTCTCAGGGGCTGAATCACTTCCTTGATGCAGAGATCCAGGTCGCTGATATAGTCTTTCTCCGTCTGCATGAGTTCCGCAATGATTTTCACCCTCTTGGCCATCATGCGTCTGCTAACTTGTTCTTCGTCCTGCAGCGAAGTGGCAGGGGTTGAGGACCCCACCTGCGGGGCCATTTTTTCTGTTTAAAAGAGGGAGATTTGTGAGGAGCATTGTAATCCCATGTGTTCACCCAGCTTGCCCTGTGTCACCGTGGAGGAACGTAATCAGTGCCTGTTGGAAACTCCCAAATCGCTATAGGGAGCAGGAAAAGAAGCATAAGAAATGGCAATCCCAGATCAGACCGAGTGTCATCCCATCTCCCTCTTCTAAAAGTGGATATGGGTTTGGCAAAGGAAACGGTCTATTTGGCAGCAAGGGAATAACCCATCACCGGCTCCCCCAGCTTTGATGTTATGTATGTGGGCAGAAATTTTCCATGGAGCACAGGAGAGTCTGATCCTTGTCACAGTGAAATTCAAGGATACCTGATGCCCTTCTACTCCTTTGAAAACACAGTCTCGGTCTGACATCTATTGTGATTTGGAGGACGGGAGAAAATGTGTTCCTGTGGAAGAAAAAGGCTGTGTTTACCGTAAATAAGCTTCACTGGAATAACCTTTGCTCTGTACGATGTAATGTTGAGTCTGTTCATGGGAGGCTGAGGGCTGTAGGTACTGGGACACAAACTTTCAAATGAAGACAATGTTACTAACGATGACAATGAAACCTGTAATTCTGTTTAAAAAGATTTCTTTGAAAGAGGCAAAGGAATTACAGGAGAATATAGGAAAACCTTTAGTGATCAATAACAAACAACAGAGATCACTGGGATCAGGACATTCCTAACTATTTTCCCATACTTAAGACCTTGAATATCTTATTTGTTCCACATGCATGGAAATGCAAGTGTCTTCTACAGATGGGTAATTTACGTATGCTAGAGGGCTTGCACACAACCTACTTATCTGTAACGATGGCCTTCCCTTTTGCTGGTTCGTAAGCCAGTCTGCAGACATCCGTGTCAGCTGTACAAAGGGCACCAAATTTTATCTGTGTACACTGACAATCTGTATTTTTCATTAGGAAAAACACACACACACAAAAAGTGAAAGATTTGAGAGGCTATTCTGGTGTTTTTCTGCTAGCCACAAGATGGTGCAGAGCACCAACAAAGATGGACATATCATTACCGTACTCGTCTCTGCATTACCCAGATTGTGCTTTGACGAGCTTTTATTGCTCAGCTGCGAAGGATGGGAATCTCTGCTGCGGATCAGACTGCTACACCTTCGTGTCAACTTCTTGTAGGGAGCGTACTGTATAACGAGGCAATAGCAAGCAGTATCTGACGCTTTGCTCCCTGATAGCCAATACCGAATATATTGCAGTTGTTTGAATTGATTGTCAAGGATGAGGTCATGAGCACTCAGGTGAGTGTTGAACAGTGTGCAGCTCACCAGTACAACACCAGCCAAGGCTGTAGATGATAACCTGGAGCTGGACTTGTGGGAAAACCAAACAGCTTTCAGGAGAGAGGGCTCTGAGCATTCTTCTGCCGAGAGCTATAAAATGTTGTAAATCCAATGTATTGTCATCACCAAACCCTTCTACAATTACGCCGGCCACTGATATTCAGAAAGGACAGTTTTGTTATTAATCCTTCTCCCCTCAGGTTTCCTAGTGAGACTGATGTGACCACAGTTATTGTTTTAAATAGCTGCTTTTGGGACTGCACCTCTGCCTCTGTACTGATAGTTTTAAACAGTAAGGACAAGGAACCCAAACAAACCAGGGAGGAGTGGCTGTTTTTTCAGACTTTTTGTGTATTTAGATGTACCTTTTGCCTTCAAGTTTTTAGCCGTGAAATCTGTGTATAACACAGGTATGAGCATTTTGTCCTCAAGTTTGTACACAGGCAATAAAATGGAAACATGATGAAGATGTCTCCCCTCCGCAAGGCTTGGGCTATCGAAAGAATTTTAAGCTGAGTCTTGCCCTAGTGAGTGCACGCTGGCGTGAGTGCAGGGACTGCACAGGAGCTCGCACTGGTGCGGAGCTCATCCACCAAAGATGCTTTGTGCTGGGCAGAACAGACTCTGCCCTTACTTCAGTGAGAAGGAGAGCAAAATTCGTACCAGCATCGCTCTGCACCTACCCCCGAGCAATTTTTTGCTAGGGTTGCAGAATGAGACCGTCTTGCCCGCTGCTTACGTGCTAAAATGGCAGGTACTTTTTCCTCTAAAAACTTACAGTACGTAACCACACTTATAAATTCACAAGGAACCACATGAACAATCCATTTCTGTTCCAGGTCTGCACCAAAATCAGCATTTTTCTTGAGATCGGGCGTGAAAATGTTTGTGCGCATGTGACTGTACGTGAGAGTGCAGGGTGACTCCTGAAAAAGCAGAGAGGACCAGACATCCTGGAAGATCTCAGAAGTGTCGTTTTGTCTCAGATGCAGCACCGTTAGGATATCAGATGGAATTTGAAGGTAAACACAAGATGTTGTGCAAAAGAACTTTCTAATCTTTTATACTGGTGGCAAGGGAGGGCATTATATGAGCAAAATAAAGCCACTGTATCCCACTTCAGGCTTGAAGTCACAATCCCTCGAGAGGCTGTTCTTTCAGTTTATGTCATTAGATCACCCTGATCAAATTTGATTCCCGAATTATGTCAGGGCTCATCTATTATCCTTATTGCATGATAGATAATAATGCCAGGAAAGAAGAACTATTCTCAACAGGAAGAAATAACCGTGAGAAATATCAGGTAGATGCTGTTTCCTTATAGAAAACATGTTTTTTAATAAATGTATCCTTTTGTTAAAAGTAATATAATTTTTCATTTTCACTCAATATGTTCACTTTTTCATTTCAGGCATGTCTGTCTCTATAGAATCCAACAGCAAGATCCTGAAGTGATGATTACAGCCAAAACCTGTGATTTCACGTTCAGCATATTGCTTTTGACCAGTTTGAGCACATTAGTAGCTTGCTGGAATCCTTGTGGAGTAAGTGAAAGTTTAATGAATGCACAAACAGCAAATGCATATCTGAAATATAAGCATACTCATTTCTACCTGGTAACATGTACCAGCCCCAGAACGGAGGGAGAGGGAGGATTAGCAGGAAGAGACGTTGCTGGGGATTAACTGTTACGGTAAAGGATTTGGCTCGTTCCTCCTTGGAGTTGCCAGGTTTAGAAAAAAAGAAAGAACTGTCTGTTGAATGGTCTATTAGACAGTTGCATCTTAAGACCAGCTTACAAAAAAGTAATTGGTACTTTTAGTAGGCATAAAAATGTAAAGTAGAAGGTAATGTTTGCAACTGTTGCTTTGTGATGCCAGTTATCTGCAGGAGTCGCCTTTCTGGAGGACTTTGCTTTGGAGAGGAAGGTGATGACTTTGGTTTTCCAGCCATGTCTTGAAGTACATGGCTCTAGTTGCACGAAACAAAAGGTTCACTATGTGATGACATGGACAAAGCAACCACACGTCCTACACAAACAGTTTCTTGCAAGTGTGAAGTCTAAAAATATCCCGCAGATGGAGACATGCAGCAATGCAACGAGAGCATGGAGGAACAGAGCTCGCAATACGCAAATGCAGCAGCTCTCTTCTCGGCACAAGGGAGGTATTGGGGGATCCACAGCAAGCGACTGGAGGAGCAGCCATAGCAGGTTTGCAAGATCTAGGCATGCAAACTTCCCTGGCTTTCCCACCTAGAGAGCAAGCAGCTCCGAGAGGTCTGCTCTATCCATCCATCCAGGCAAGATGCTCAGGTTGGATATTATGTTTGCCCTGGGAACGAGACCCGGTTTCTCCCCATCCAATGCTTTCCATCTGGAAGTGAAGACACCGGCACAGGATACAGCAACATGTACAATGATGTCGGTGCACAGAGTGAGTAACAGGCCTTTTCATTACTGAGGCAGCATTTGGAGGATGCCAAAGGAACACGAGTTCTGCGCTCACGCTGTGCAGATACGAGGATTTTGCCTGGCACAAGGGAGCAGTGAAGGCATAAGTCACCAAGGTATCACAAACAAATTACAGCATTACTGTTTTCACGTGTGAAACCTGAGTCTCACACCACCCTGGATAAAATTACTCCTCTGTGAAAGCAAGTCCTGAGATAGCCTGTACCCTCAGATAACCTAGCTATTACACACAGGAATGTACAGTGGCTTTTATCAGCTGGATTTGGGAATGAAACACAGGCAACCAAGCTCAGAGGCTGCTGCTGTGGCAGCTTTCCTCTCTCTGCTCGCAACTCCCCCGGCACCGCGGCCCCGGCCCTGTCCCTTACACCCCTGCTTCCACTGGGATCCTTGGAAGTGAGGGAGCCTGGAATGGGACCAGCAGCGGGAAAGGATGGAGCGTCCTGCTGCGTGCAGGAGAAGCGCGTCGCACGAGCTAACGCACAAGGAGTTTTACTCCTGATCCCCCTTCCCTTGAGAAGGACCACTTCACAGGGGTGTCGTTATAGTTTTGCACCAGAGTTATTACCGTGCGACAATATGGTGCAAACACGGTGCGAATTAGACCCGCTGAACTCCAAGTTGGGCATTGAACTACAAAAGGATTGGGAGAGGGTTGTGGAAAACGCCTTTTTTTTCTTTTACTCACAGCTGCACATAACAGCAGCATTGTTCAGGAGCAGGTCTGTTGCACAAGGGCTGCGAGTCACAGAGGCAAAAAGCCCCTTTTCTGAACACAGGAGGAGAACACCGCAGGACCAGAATGACCTTGCACCAGTCTTCCCGGGCAACAGGTTTGCTCATAAAATCTGCATCAGAGACTTCCTCGCAATTAGGTCATTCAATCTTTGATCATTTTTCTGTTCCATAAGGTACAGAAAATATTTACATTCAACACACAAGTTCTTTCTTCAATTCCTTGACAGCAGACTGCTTTAATTATATGTGTGCTGACAGGACTACAGAGAGATCCCATGTGACCACAGTGGAAGGGAAGAAAGCTTATCGTCAGGTGACAGAAGAATGCCCTTATTGTTAGCGCCAATACTTACAAATAAAGCTTTCCAGCATGTCATATACCGGTATAAATATGCCCCTCCTGTGGCACTGAGCTAATATGTTAATAAAGTAAGAACCAAGGAAGGGGTGCATCTGAGCCGCTTCTCCCGGGACACACGTGCTGCAAGATTTGGCACCCATTAGCTGGATGGACTGCGAGCTGTGTGACCCACAGCACCAAGTCTCCCAGTTCATAAAATGTTTGCTAATATGCTCAGAGAAGGATCCGTAAGCCTCCTTGGATCCCAGTCTTCACTCCTTTACCCTGGTTGCTGCGACTAGTTACGCTGCAGTAACTCCTAAGAGTCCTAAGCCACACGGCAGGACTTGATTGTGCTAAGTGCTGTGCAAACACAGCGGCACAAAATGGATTCTGCTCTGAAAAGATGAGCTTGCTCCCCAGCCTGGCTGCCACTGCAGTAAGTTCAAGGAACAACTCCAGCTTTATCGCAGTGCGAGTTAACAGAATTAGATCACGCGAGCTTAAATTTGCACGGGAGAAAATAAAAGTATTTGTTAAGACTGTGATTTCTCATCACAGGGCACAGGGGAGGGTATTTTCATCCAGCCATCTCCTGCACTTCAGGAAATAAATCTGGACTTTTACTCCTTACTGTACTTCAGCAAACCAGCCGCTCCAAAGATCAATACATTTTGCGGTGCAATAGGCTATTACCAGCATTGTAGCCCATAGAAAGTTAATGAGTAAGTACAGCGCAAAGCAAATAAGGAACTGGGGAGAGGCGCGGAGGATCTTTGCTCCTGGCGGGAGGTGCGGAGAAGCTGCGTGCACGGGCAGCCCGGGCAGGCAGAAGCGGTGTGCTCGGCAGGCAGGGAGGAGGAGGGGATGGAGGAAGGCACCCCGCTCGTCATGGAGTGGAGGGGGATGAGTTGCCTCTTGACTGGGCTTCTGTATGCCAAGGGATAGCAACTTTCCAGGAATTGGTATAATTTCGCAGGTTTCTGCGTCATTTCTGGTGGTGGTTGTTTCTCGTAACTACATCAGGCACAGACAAAACGTGAAATTTGGGGTTCAGATATGAGCTCTGAGGCAATACTTTGTGGGAGCTGTGCGATTTGAATCACTGTATCTATTACAGGTACGTCACTGATGTATTTCAAATTGAAGCGTGTGCAAATCATTTAGGGGTGCAGTTGACGCATTCACAGCTGAAGTTACAAGGGAGCTGATACGTCGTAAGAGATCTGTAAGACGAGGAGTATTTTCAAAGCATGTATTGTCTCACTGAACACTGCAAACGTGATCTCTGATTCCTTCCTGAAACCCACCATTTTCTATAGCCCATTTTCACACCAAGCACAAGTTTGGTATAGGATTATTAACAAACCCCAACAATCTGTCCAAAACCTAACAGACAGTGAACTACGTTTTAATTTCCTTTCCATGGTCTGCCCTTTCTTGTTGATAGCATCTATCCCCGTGATACATTGTATCTTCATCGGCCCTGATCTCGCAAACGTTTATGTGGCAATAACTACATCAAGCCAACTCCTCTTCCTGAAATACATAGGTACTCACAGAACAGTAGCTTTAGGTTAATTCAGAGACCGATCCTGACATTAATGCTATACATAGACATTAATATAATTACTTTTACAGCTGCTACGGATGGATTTTCACTGTAGAAAACAGACCAAATCCTACCAGCTAAACAGCTACGGGTAACATCGTTGAAAACAGAACTGCTAAATAACCCTGTTGTGCCACTGCTTAAGGATAGTAGCAAGTTCATTCCTCCTGAAAGGATGTATGTGCAGGATTTTCTAGTGAATGTGGAGCAGAGCACTGCATAGGAATATCACAGGAGATGTCTCTTAGCTCTTATAATGACCCTTGATATTATTTCTGCATCCACCACAAATGCTAGCGAATGCGTCTTCCTTAACCCCATTCTTCCCTCTTTAGAAAAGTGATGCTTCAGTCCAGTTGACGGAGAAGTATGGAAGTAAAAGATATATATGGCTCGATCAAGGTATTTCTGGACTCATCCAAGAATGCAGCTACAACCTGAGTTCTGGGTGACGGCAGGGTTGTGTCACGAACCTAACGTTTTCCCCGAGCTAAAATGCAGGCTGCAGGCATTTGGTTATCTCACAGGAGGAGGTGAAATAGATGCACTACTGCTTGCCAGGCTCTTTTGAGAATATAATGGTTACTTTGCATCTTGTTTCCTTTTTAAAAAGAGTAAAGCCAGGAGGTGTTGCATGGCCATTCACACCAGATAAGGTATTGAATAGATGTGTCTAGTATAATTAACAATGAAAATGCTTTCTTGTGGTTTTAATGAATCCTTAATTTTAAAGTGAAAAACACTTGCAGAGCTTTGCACCTTTGACAATGCTATTGTTGCTCATGTTTGTAGACTCACAGAGCAAACCACCTTGATTACCCTGGAGATCTGGGTCGTAGGCTCCCTTTCTCACTCTTCATAGAAAACATTTCAGATTCTGTATAAAACGGCAACTTAAGAGAAATTCAAGGGCAGAAAACCTCTAAGGAGGTTTTATGCCTGACTGCTTGCTCACATGATTTTGGTTTTTTGTTTGTCTGTTTACAGGCTTTTATTTGGGGAGCTGTATTTCTAGCACTCTGAGCTGCGCTTTGAGCCTATACTTCAGAGCTGCTAGAAATGGGTTGGCGGGGTGGGCAACAGCCTGGTTTCTACTCAGGGAACCACAAAAAGCAGACAGAGGACTGGAAGGGCCCTCAAGAGATGTCTCACCCGTGCCTCACCTCACGCAAATGTGCTGCAACGCCGATGTAGGCATTGCGGTGTAAAGACAGCCTGGTCCCCGTGCTTGTCTGCATTGCCTGCTGCTAGCGGAGATGGGGGGTCCTGCGGCTTCTGACTCTGGGCTTCCCAGCCCCGCTGGCGGGGGATTCCTTTCTGCAGGGTTTGCTCCTGACTTACACATCCTTCTCTGTGCTAACACCAACCACAGTTCTGCAGACTGTCTGTTAAAAAACGTATTAACAGGGGACTATAGCAGGGAGGGGCAACTAAAGACAGAGCTTTTCTTCCAATTCACACGGGAAGCAAGTGCAAATGATTGCCATTCGTATCTTTTTGCAAAGCATTCACCATTCTAGCATGATCGGAGAGTCCTGACCTGGTGATACACAACAGACTATTTATGTCACCAACAGGTCTGTTGGGTTTTCTTACCAAGAACGAAGAACTCAAAAACTTTGTGCCAACAAAACCAGTTCCCTCACCTTGGAGTAAGCACATCCAAGCACTAGTGAGAAAAAGGAAGAACATAAAGGCATACAATCACAGCACATCGTCAGCACATTAGGTCTGGGATCCGTGATCATTACCAGATCCAGGCACATCTAGCTCACCAAAATTTGATCCAGATCAGGCCTTGGCACGCAACCATTTCTTTCTCTTCAGACTGTAAATGCACTTCACAGGAATTTCTACTGACTTTGTATCTTCACTCTGAGGACAGGCAACTTCTAATCCAACATAAAGCCTGCAAGTACCTTGTACCCCCTGGAAGCAGGGGGCAAACGTGAGAGGGGGACAACTGCTCACTCCAGCTGTGAGTATGTGGGGACAAAGACTGCCAGTCCCTTCTTCACCCTGCCAGTCCCTTCTTTACCTGGAGGCTGCAGCCTGGAGGACATCGAGATACCACCCCAGCCCAGAGTACCCCGAGCAGCGCAGCGCCAGGCAAGCTTTCCCGGTACCTTGTAATTTCTGGCTGTACTCTGTCCTGTCGGACTGACTCCTCCTCAAGTTGCCATGGTCCCCGCCAGTGCTCTCCACCACAGGCTCCGTCCTCCTCCTCTCCCCCATGTACAGCTTGTTCCTCAGCAAGGCCAAATTCCTTCTCCTGCCTTCCTTCCCCGGACAGTCCGTGCTCGCCATGGCCAGCCTTGCCTGGTGGCGGCGGTGGCAGGGTGAGAGGCAACAGCTTAATTTTTAGGGAGGTGAACTCGCTGTCCGGGTGAAGGCTGGTTGCTTTGGGCTTGGTTTTGGAGCAGGGCTCCTCAGGGGCCCGGGCTCAGCCCTGCCACCTGTGCTGGAGCGGCTCCACCCCCGGGAAGCTGACGCCCCAGGCAGTGTTTGCATTCACCTGCCTTATGTGCAAGCACGCCTGGCCGGGCGGTTTCAGAGCCAGCCCTAAACCGCAGCCCTTCACGGCCCCTTTCCCTGCTTCAGGGTGCAGGCTAGGCTCCTCACCCGCCGCAGGGCACTGGATGCTGGCATCCCGAAAAGTGGAGTCGCGTCCTCCCGGCTTTGCCTGGGCTGCCCCGGCTGTGGGCTAGCGGGGAGATGCCCGAGTGCAGCAGAGCATGGTCACGCTTTCATCGGACGCCTTCCTCTCCGTACTGCCAGGGCGGCAGGAAGCAGAGAGCAAGACAAACGGGAAGGGGAGGCCAGCCACCCCCCGACCCTCTCTCCTTGCCCAGGACTAGTGCCCAGCCGGCAGCCTGGTCAGGACCCCAGCTCCTAATGTATCGCATTGCATCTGCCAGGCTCCCCACTCCACTGACAGGTGTAGCCTCTTCGGGCTGGCAACTTCTGATCTAAAGGTTTGAAGGGAGCTGCATCCCCCAGGACAAGGACGACAAGAGCTGGGAGGGAGATGAAAACCTCTCCAGGAGGTGGGAACCAGCAGGGAGCTACTGTGTCTCAAACCAGGCTGCGCCCTGCTTTACACTTTGCACAGAGGTGACTCGAAAGCCCGCCAAGGACCCTCAGAGGCTGTCGTAACAAATCACCGTGCTCCGATGGCTGAGGAAGCGGACAGAAAAACATAGCTTATAATATTTCTGAATCGGCCCCCAGAAGAGATCTTATTATCCTGTCTGTCAGCAATGGCCTCTGGCACACAGGCACTGTCTAGTGATCCTCCGTAGCGCCGGTCTAATCAAGCTCATGTTAAAACAGCAGGAGCTGCTGGCATCTGAGCTTGGACCGGACTTATCCTGGGAAGAGCCCCAACATCCATCAGCAGCAATCACTGCTGCTGCTGTCACGGCCACCCCTGCGGCCCCGGCTGCCCAAGG
Source organism: Aramus guarauna (assembly GCA_013400195.1). Lineage (NCBI taxonomy): Eukaryota > Metazoa > Chordata > Aves > Gruiformes > Aramidae > Aramus > Aramus guarauna. The sequence continues at coordinate 775,205 of VXBL01000556.1, forward strand.
AAACGCCTGGTGGGAGCCCCGCCGTGCAGCCTAATCGGTGTCAGTCTCACGCACGCTCATTGCCACGGCATCTGCCGGGGGACACAACTAACGTCCCTCTGACATACGCTGGCAGAGCGTATTGCTTTAGCATTGCCACACTGTGTTCCCCAAGGACTACGTAGTCAAAAATAACAAGCGGGGGTGTGACGTAGTAGTGTAACCTCATTTCCAACTCTTTCTTTAAGAAGTTGGTCCTGTGATGCAACCTCCTGATTGAAGCCCCTCGTTTCTACCCAGCTGGGAAAGGAAAAGGTTAAGAAACTGTTAAGCAATTTACTATGTCAAATTGCAGCCCCATGCCAGCGCTGCACAAAGTGTCCAGCCCAAACAGCCTGGCAGAGGAATAAAGTGGCGAGGGGGTTACTGGGAAGACTTTGTGCTCCCACAGAGAAGTCATGTATTACGTAGGCAACTCATGTTACATCTCTCCTCCTCTTTGATAATCCCTAAGAAACTCTTTGTTTTGTAAGTTAGACCGCAAAAGTTCCTTGAAAAGCAGAGCAGTGGTGACAGCAAGGACAAACCGGTGACACCCTTGTGACAAGCATCCAAGCCCCAGCAACAAGTAAACACGTTAAGGTGGGAGTTGAGGGAAATCAACCACCCCATGTCCTTACACTGGGAACTTCCTGAGGGGGATTTTTTGAAGCGATGGCTTGGCATTCAGCGAGGGTGGTAAAACTGGTTTAAACAGTCACCACCCTGACTGCCCCCCCTCCCCTGGATGATGTTGTTCCCACTATTGCTGCAGGGTGTAAACATCCGCATTTGAGACGAGATGGAGGAACTGATCTGGCTGAAAACTCCGTCCTCCCCTTTCCCCTGGGCCATTTTCCATCTGGATCTGTGCTCCTGTTTAGTTCATCACCCAGCTACGCAAGCAGTTGTGGCAGCAGGAGGCAGGGGGTGATGGAGGGGCACATGGGAGCAGCTGGGGATAGGGCTGACAGTTGCTGAAGACAGTTGCATTGCCCACAAGAAGGTATTTCCCCGGGCCAGGACTTTACGGTGTCGTGCTTTTCAGAAGACACAGGTCCCACCATTTATATGAGATTTCATTATATTTATTTACATTAAGATTGTTCAGGGGAGTATTAGGGAATATATTTTGGCTGGGTGGAGGTGGAAGAGCAAACTTTATAAAATTCTTGGCTTTGCAGGCTCTCTGCCACATATGCAGAGTTACAGCCAAGATAGCATATAGTGAAGTTTGCTCAGGTGTTTATTACGACAGCAATCTACCCACGTGCAAAAGTTGTCTTCCTCTTCCTCCTTAACTCAGTCACAGGGTGTGAAAAGGTATGTGTTCATTCAGCAAGGGAACGGTTGCAGGGAAAACCGGCTGTGGTTTGCCGCTGCCTTTGTGCTTGCAATGGTTTGCCTGGCTTCAGCTGGCAGCGCTATGTCCGAGGCAGCCAGGAGCCCAGAGTTAGCTTACATCGCAGTTTGGAAATATAGATGACTCCTTTATGCGACCTCAAAATATCTCCTCTGTGCCACTCAGCAGGGAAAAGGCTGAAAATAGCGTGTCTTCTGTAATACTCCAAGTGAGGGGGATACAGGCAGGACCCGTAGCTTCCCTGTCCCCTCTGGGGGATCCTGGTTAATCCATCTTCACATTAAATCCGATGATTGTTTTACACTAGTGCTTCACAGACTACACGCTGCTGCGCCAGTGCAGTCCGTAGGAGGAACATGTAAAAACAATCAGATGCGTATTTGAGTGAGAAACCCCTATAAACTCTCCTTACCGTTTACCGTACTTTACCTGGACTATAACAAAATGCCACAGAAAGCACAGCCAGAACTGCACATGAAGTACTCGACTTCAGCTGCCGCTTGCAATAGTACGAGCATCCCTTTCTCAATTTCCAAGTTACTCCTGCTCCCTTCTGGCCCCGGTAACAACCGATGGTCAAGCAATATCACAGCCACTAATCTGTAAGACAAGAGGGAATATTTGGCATCTACGCGGACAAAACGCTCTTTTTACAATTAACATGAAAACCTCTTTAACCGCTGTATGTTGTGCTCATTTAATTCTCCTAAGCAAACTGGAATCCAGTTGATGTGAGCACTCACACAGGAGTTATTTACGCGGAAGCCACCCTGCTTAAGAGACAGAACAGGTGGTGGTGTCAACATGGAAAATATTGGCATTGTGTTCCCAAGCAACTGTGTTAGATGCATATAAGAGCTTATTGTTGTACAGTCAATGCGAACCTTTATCTCGATCCTGAGCTATAAATGAACTAGGAGCGCCATCAAGACTGATGGCCATTAAGTAAGCAAACAGTTATTTGTTTTCTTGTAATACCTCCCAGCTGTTACAGAAGATTTCTTTATAACTTAGTATCCCAGAGCGTATATGAAAAAGGCCGGTGTGGGTTTGACTACCGTGCCTGTTCCCTTCGAGCAGAGGTACAGACCGCTGCTGGAGTCCTGCAGCAATGACACCGCACTGCCATGTTCAAGTTTGGTCGCTGCAATGGCCACCGCAGCCACCAAGTGAAAAGAGTATCTCGATACGCAGCTGCAGAGTGACTTCACCACCCAGCGCTAATTTCGTCCACGTAAAGAGATTACACATGACAGGCAGCGGAGAAGCAGAAAGGTACGACAGTACCGCTGCAGAAACCTGTCCTACTGTCCTCACAGGTGGAGTATGACAACGAAGAGTGTAGACATCTCTACAGCTCCACACAAGGAGGCCTGGGTGCGTATGAAAGCAAGCCCGTATCTCTTGTCGCTCTGCCTGTATGCGCGAGTCATAGCAAAGATGTCTTCTGAGGGGCAAAAAGCTGAGGCTTTGATGAGAACAATCCCATGTAAGGCCCACCGAGGACTTGGAGCACTGGAAAGTTTCTAGTACGCACACACTACCTGTTTGCAGCTATACTGGTAAGACAAGAACAGAGTGACAGGTGAGGATAAAAGCAATAAAAAAGGGAAGGCTTAAGGAAAGGTAAAACTGGAGTCTACACATTGATTTTTCACAATGAATGAATCAAAATTACTTTGAAATATACATAGAAAAAAAGACTTCAAACACCTTTCAATAGTACAAAAAGAGAAAAAAGCCTGTCTCGTAGGTGAAAAGTTATTTAGTGTGGCAGTGTCACCTTCACTCCTACTGTTGATCTTGCCAGACTGGTGATTCCTGTAGAGAAACAGGTCTTTAGAAGTAGGTGCACAGCGATAATTTCTTTTAGCCCAGTCTACAGTGTTTCTTGTCTAAATATTTGTAGGAGAAATTAATCAAGCATATGCCTGTTGGGGCTCAGGCTAGGCTGTGTGTATTTTGGAGAAGGGATGGCTCAACCTATCAGGCTATGCAATCCATCTCTCCAACTGCTGCGACGCTTTCTTACTCCGAGCAAAGCCTCTGCCCCAGTTTACACATACAGAAGGCTGACGCATTTTCCACCTACAGAGAGGGACCCGGCTGTCCACCGAAATACCTGCCGGAGCGGAGAAGGGATGCTGAGAGAAAGGTCGGCAGGGCTTGAATTGTCCTCACAGCGTCGGTGGATTGTCACTGTCCAGCCAAGGCTTTGTGTCAGTCTGTGAAACAGGCTCAGAGCCCGGCCAGCTCCCAAAAGCGCACATCTAAGGGCAGCGCTGCTTTGAGAGGGCTAGGAGGTGCGGAGGAGAGGGGAAGTCACTAAGGAGCTGAGCAGCCCTTTGATATCTTCGGGGCTACGGCCGCACGGGTATTTTCTAAGGAAAATAACCTGACTCCGTTGATCAAGTAGATGGCACTGCAATATCAAAGCTAATGAGGAAAGACAAGCCAGCGAGCGAGGCACACATGAAAAGGACATGAAGATGAATCTTCGTTATTGTTATGTTTCCATGTAAAATGGGGGGTGGGGGTGGGGGGGTTGGGTGTAGAAATTACCAAAGATGAAATATTTTCTGGAGGATTCTTTGAGAACCTTGTATCTGGCCATTCACAAATCAAGTGGGGAATGGAGCCTAAAAAAGACTTCTCCCGAGCAATAGGTGAGATTTTCCTTCTACGTCCCTATTTTGAGTGATTATAGATTTGCAGCTTCGCACTAAAACTTTATGTTTCCAGACAGTATCTTTATAGCTGAACTGGAACCTTTTCTCTCTTTTTGTGTATGTGCATGCATGCGAAAGAACAAATGAAAGAATGAACAGGACAGAAGACTATCTGGTGATTTCTGTTTTGTGATAGGGAAGTTGCTTTGGACTAACAAAGATAAGAGCCTTAAAAAAAATCCTAAGTTTTAGTTCACACTTGCAAACAAGTTTTGGTGGGAGTTATAGTAGGCCGAAAATCCTTGGTTCATGGGACTTAAAATGAACTCAGTACAGATGCCCAAGAGGGAAGAAATGGGAATATCCTACAAAGCTTGACTCAGCCATGGTGTCCTTGCCTCTTGATAGGTAAATCACTTTCTAGGCAGAGGTCCAGAGAAGTGAATCTTGCAAGTGAATCCTGACATACATTACAGGGAGCCTAATGAAAAGCATGGTAAAAAACAAAACTAAGAGCTCAGAGAAACAATTTATTCAGAAAAAAACCCCAGGGTGTAAACTTAATGTCTTCCTATACACAGTAGTGACTGACTAAAACCGAATTTTGCATAAGTACAGATGATCAGTCTTTTTAAAGCAATAGACTTACTGACGTGAGTTCACCGCTACTACAAAAAACAAGTGGGGACGCAACGTAGTAGTGTAACCTGATTTCCAACTTTTTCTCTAAGAAGCTGGCCCTGTGATGCAACCTCCTCATCAAATCCCCTTGTTTCTACCCAGCTGTAAAAGGAAAAGGTTATGAAACTGCTAAGCAATTTACAATCTGACCCAAGGTGCTTAGTTTCTTTGGGATAGGAGCCTCTGTCTGTATTCACATTCAGATGGAAAGTAAGGTAACCTAATAAACCTAATTCTAGTTACTGAAATACACAAGTTATTCCTTTTAATTAGGTGATGTAGTCTTTTGCTGTGTGAGTAGGCTGTGCGCAGACATCCGGTCCCAAACCCAGCTGTGCCAATGGAAGAGGTTACCGACTCTGAGGACTCATCACCCTTCTGCTGCAGACTGCCAGCGCCAAGATCTGCAGAGGGAGTGTTTCACGCTCCTTGCCTTGCCTCAGTTGAAAAGCATCTCTAAACCACCCCAGCTAGCCTTGCTTGGCTTGACCTGAACTAGGGAGCACTGACATGAGGTGATCCATCAGCGCGTTGGTGAGACGGTGCCGGCTGAAGGAGCGAGAACTGGCAAGCGCAGGCTGTGACCTGTTCCACCGAGGCGGCTGGATGGTGGGACGGCTGTCGGCGGCTGCTGGTTGTTTGCACACAGGTAGCAGCAAAATAGAAAGCTGGCAGGAATGGATTCCTTCAGATGAAGGGTCTTACAAGCCATGGAGATGCAAGTTGTGTTACAGCAAAAGTTAACGAGAACGATGTGATCACCAGTGAAGAGCAAAAGCACTGAAATAGCACATAGTGGTACTAATGAAATTCTTTCAAAGACTTATTAGCTGAAAAGATGAAAATGATTTTCATTCGGGAGAAAGGGAAACTGGTTTGTTTGGGTTTTTTGAAATTATAATATAGATGCTTTCTGCATCTAATTTGCACAGCATTTTCATGGGAAAAACATTCATTTTTTATGTGTGTGTGTGTGCATAAATAAATATAAAATAAATGTAAACGTACACTGTGGAGTACAAACTTTTAAAGTGAGGATGTCCTTCAGGCTTAGGTGATTATACTGCCGCTGAGCTTTTGCTATACTCCAGTGGCATTCTGCTAGAATGAGATTCACCCCTGTGCAGAGGGCAAGCATAAAACCTAAGTACCATGTAAGTCCTACTTAAGTCTTAAGGACCTTAATTCCATTGAAATAAATAGCAGTATTTTCATTGTCTTTCAGTAGGAGATGTTTCAAGGTCAATAAATGGGATCAGTCCCGTGCATGTCTTTTGCTGGCCCAGTTGGAATGATACTGGAAGGAGCTGGGTGTAAAATGTTTGTGAATAAAAAGAGGTGAAATAGTACCTTGGTAGTAAAACCCTTGGTAATTCTGGAGAATTTGCTTAATGTACACACTGGAACCAAAACACACATTTGGTTCAAAGATTCAAGAATGTTAGGTAAATTCATTCTAACCGGGAAGCTGGCCTTACCCAAAACTGACTTGAGGAGTACTGCGCATACTGCTGCCATGTTCTGTGGAATATAACACATGATACTCAGAAATACAGTCGAATCTATTTAGAGTTTTATTTTTTTTATTACTTCTACAGTACTAAGAGAATTTTGGATACCTCAGAGTACTAAACCATCATGTTCTCTGCCCTGGCAGCATTAACAAGGTTTCTGTGTGCTTTTCTGCTGCATCATCTCCTCTTGCTAGGTAACACAACAACATCTATTTATGCATCTAAAAAGTGCCTGCACAGAAACACGTTTATATTTCTTAAATTCCAAGTGTTTCACAGCTGATTCCCCATTACAGATGAGAAAGCTTTAGATAAGGCCACGGTCACAACACAGGGCAATGGAGAACTCTGCGCTCATACTTTGTGCATCTTACAGGGACTCGTGGCCACAGCACTGTATTTCACTTCCTAGCTTGTGTAGGGAAATAAATATATATTGGACTCCTTCTAGAATAACCTTACACCCAACTTGCAAGCGTAAAAATAGGGCATGCGTGCTCAGTAAGTGATTTTCAAAGGCTCTGACCTTCCATAAATGAAATCCAGATTCCCCAGAACTAAGCAGTGGTGGAAGGCTACGGCACATGTTTGTTTTTAACCTTGCCTGTTTCAGCAGCACGCCAACTGAAAGAAAGCATGGATTTTTTTATAATAAAAAACAAATTATCTACTTTTTATTATTATAATTATTCCACATGAAAAACAGATGATTTGCCCCCCAACAAACTTAAAAAATGAAGAACTTCAAACAGAGACCATATATGAAGAATTTCACCCCCCACATGTCCAGTTGAGGAGGTTGTCCCTGAAAACCTCGCTTTTGGTGAACTCAGCGAAGACGGATGCCAATTCCTCCGGTGAAACACCAATTTTGCAGCTTCTGTGGAAGTGGGTAGCAGGCCTGCAAAAGAGCTTCTCCCTTCTCCTGGAGATAAGTCTATTGTGACAAATATAGCAAGCAGTTGCACAAATCAGAGGAGAACATAGCTTTTTTTTTTCCCCCAGGGAATTCGTTGTCATAGAAAATGACACTAGAATACAGCTCCCTCAAAGATGCAGAGTAGCAACTAACACATCAGAGGCGTACATGGGGGAATGGTGACTGAGGCCATCAGGAAAATCTCCCAGTCTGGTGTAAAATAATGCTCAGTCCTTACTGCATACACTGAACAGACACTCCTGATGCTTTTGAAGTCCAATCTACCAAAGAGTAGAGGGGACAAATAAAGAGAGGAAGGTTATATACTATACTGTTTAAATCTGATGGAAGAGATTGACTTAGCCTTTCTGCTGCAAATAAATCATTCCCAATAACATTTAAAATACTGTATAAAATAATAGCGACATGGATTTATTGCAGAATATTTATAATATTATTTATTTATAATTTATTTGTTTTTATTTATTTATATATATTTATATTTTATTTATTTATAATATTATTTATTGCAGAAATCTTTCAGGGTGATTCAAACAAGAGTTAAAATTCAAAGCTAATATTGACCACCTTTAGAGGTGAATACACAAGATGATTGGCTTGGGATTTAAGAGTGATGACAGCAACAAAAGTTGTTCTGCCTCAGTTTCTCCATCAATAAAATGTAAATAGTGGTATCTGCCTCTTTTCAGGAATTTTTGAAAGATCCATGAACAAAAAGCACTACTCCAAGAACTACCACTTGTATTGATGGATGAAATTCATTTTACATCCTCCTCAAGGATCAATGAAAAGAGAATTCAAAGGAATCAGATCATATGTCCGGGTAATAAACTTTAAAACCAGCACAACCTGAATACAGATGAGAATCTAATTTAAGTATCAGTAGGTTTCAATATAAAAACGCATCTACCTTTGGGAACCCATGCAAAGAGCCCACCTATAAGCAGCGTAGACACAGCCTGGCTTGGGAGACATAAACTAAACAGTTCCCTCCGTAGGGAGCAGCGGGGAAGGGTCCTCACACCGATGTGGGCTGAAGGTAAGGATGACAACCCTGCTGCCATCACCCCCAATTTGATGTCTGCACGTCTGGCAGTGCTCGGCCTGAAAGCCCCTCAGAGTGAGTACAGCTGGGGTACCACCCATCTAGGCACACCTGGTTCCTGCTGGGGGACACCTGACACCTCAGGTGGGGTTTTTTGGAATATTTTCACCTCAGCTGACCCTTCCCTTGAAGCTAGGCCTGTGCGGGCACCCTGCAGCTTCCTTCTGCCCCTGAGATGCCGACCCTGGCCTGAGCAGAGGGAAGCAGCCGCCTCCCGGGGCCCGCAGGGAAAACGGAGCAATGTCCAGGCCCGGCAGCAGCCATCCCCTCAGGAAAAACCTTCTCCGCACACAGGGCCCGCGCGAAGCGACGCCGCCATTTTGGGCCTCTCGGGGCTAGCGGTCCTGCCCTCCTTCAGGTGGCAGCGCGGCCGGCTCTCCCTCTTGGCCGGCGAGGCAGGAAGGGATAGGGAGCAGCCCGCGGCTACCGGCAGCACCCCTCGCTGCCGTGCGAGGTTTCCCGGCGGGGGCAGGCGGGGCAGGGGGCCGGCGCGGCGCGGAGTTGAGTGGCGCAGGCCCGGCGGCCGCAGGAAGGGGAGGGAAAGCGACCGCCGCCGCCATCATGCGCGCGCCGCTGGGGCTGGTGGGGCTGCTGGCGGCGCGGGGGTGGGGGTGGCTGCCGCGCCGCTGCCTCGGCGCCATGGCCCGCTACGGCACGGAACAGCGGGGGCGGCCCAACTCTCCCGATTACCGCCTCTACTTTAGTAAGTAGCAGCCCCCGGGCTCGATAAACCTCTACTACCCCGCCTCGGGAGGGTGTACGGTGGGGAGAGGTGGCGGTGGCTCCCCGGTCGCGCTGAGGCCTCTCGGGCTGGCTGAGGTTTCGCCCCAGTCTCTCCCCTGCTCCCCACTCCAAAGGGGGGGGGGGGGGGGGGCACTTTTGTGTGGGGAGCGAGGGGGTTTCCTGGCAGACCCGCTTTTGGAGGGGATGCTGGGCTCGCTGAGCCCTGGGGGCTGGTGTGTGCGGCACAGCCGTGCCCTTCCCCAGCCCCGCGAAGGCGCCTGGAGGGTGAAGAGATGGTGTGGGCGCCGGGGGTGAAGCGCTGCCGTGGGGCAGCGTGGTGGCAGCCTGGGTGCAAAGGCCACAGGATGCTCTGGGAGCCCAAGCACAGCCTTGGCCGTGGGAGCCTTACCTCACCTCTGTCATGCGACAGCCCAGTGGGAGCATGGCCCTGTGGTCCCCTGTGACCAGCCCAGCCCTCTCTGCAGAAACGTCACGGTGAGGGGAGGAAAACGTGGGGCTGCAGCCCCGAGGGGCCAGCAGCCCCGAGTGGCTCTAGGAGGGCATGGGCAGCACTCCAGGAGGCTTCTCAAAACCCGGCGAGAGCTGGGGGTGTGTGTGCTATCTCAGTATTACGCATTTGTATGCCGTTCCTCTGGCAGTGGTTTTGTACATTTTTGGTCCATTGACTTACAAGCGGTTAATTCTGACGTCCGCTGGTGTGAGAGAAGCGGAGGCGTCGTGTACCCTGTGAGCAGTACCTTGCCAGGGCTCCCTTGTGCTCAGTTCCCCAGGGGGCTGCCAGCTCAGGAGCTCATCTAGATAAGGTCACTTTAGTTGGTGGGAATAAGCAGCCTACCAGTAAACTTTGTTTCGTTTGGGAGGCACATCTGGGAAGCTTCCAGGCGTTGCAAAAACAACCACCATGTACTCCTCTTTGCTGAGGTAGTCAAAGTAGAGTCCAAAGCTAACTGGAAGCCCCTTGTCTGCTTTTTCCCTTTACTGTGAATAGGGGCGCTGGCAGAGGAGAAACTTCCTGAGATTTGTGTTAGCACCTTACATTGTTGATGTTTCTGTTTTGATGCACTACTTGGGCTTTCAGTATGTTGCAAAGTTTCTTGAGTAGTTTGAAAAGCTGAAGCACCCCCTCCAGTGAATTTTGTCCCTTTCTACAGTAGGAGCAAGTCTGAGGTGCAGATTGGGCCTCCATCAAGTTACTGTCAATTTCTGCTGGTTTTGAGGTGTGGCGTTTCATTTCTAGGGCCTGAGTAATTATCCAATCCCTCACTTATTCTCTTGGTCAGACTTTGGCCTGCTATTGGGGGATTTTCTTTTTGTGGTCATGAAACTCAGTTTATTAGAAATAAAGTGAAGTCACAAGGGCAGCATTGCTAGAAACCCAGATGAATTCACTGATCACTCATGGAAATGAGGTTCTCTTGGTATTTTTTTCTCCATTAATGGTTGTATATTGCTGGGAAGGAGAAGGAAAGAGAATGAAAGGATCTTCTCATCTTTACATAGCTTGTATTGCCAGGTAGTCAGAAGAGAAGTGTGGTACTGAATACCAAAGCAATAATTTTGCATCTAATGAGTCCTTGTCATACAATCAAATTCCTTGTCCTGCGTGTAGGTTCTTTTTTTAGTCCTTGGAATTAAACTTCAGAAAAAGTTTAACTGATGCATAATTGTGGCATATCATACATTTCTGTAATGCATAATAATTAGCAATACCAACATCTTATGGCATATCTTTAGATTTATAATGCTACTTATTTCATTTGTTTTTCAGAGAATGCAGATGGTAAATACATTTCCCCATTTCATGACATTCCACTGTTTGCTGGATCTAAAGAGGTATGTATTTATGCCTTGAAACACAGTTAGTTTCAAAATGATAACAGTTTTGTTGGTATTTAGATAAAAATGCATTTTTAAAAGTATTTTTATTTTTTTAAAGCAATTAATGGACAAATGTATAGCACCAGCAAGGACCATTTTAACCCAGGTTGAGTCCCTATGTTATACAGGCACAATAACCCTTGCCAGATTTTCTCTGCTGAGTTCAATAACTTGCAGTGAAACATAATGATTACTGTGTAGGCAAGCCTAGGTGTCTCTTTAAGTGTCCAAGTGATTGAGGGTGGGGGGAACCCTCACTGTATCTTGTTCTCCTCTATGTTTAAAGTTTGTGTTTACATGATCTGGAATTAATTTTGTACTATTCCCTTTTTAAAGTGGCATTTTTCTACATCTGCAATTCAAAGTGTACATTTTCTTGCAGTAGGAGGTGTACAGCACACACTTATGTAACTTAGGGTGTATTTCTTTAATTCCCAAAAGGAGCATTGTAATTAGAAGGCAACAATAATGCCCAAGAGAGAAGTAGTAATCGCACCTTTGGAGAATTACAAGGCGTGAGGTGCAGCTGAGCACTTTCACGTCTTGTTAGCCACACTCCCTGGAGTTTCATTATAGCAATAATGAAATGTCTGTTTTATGTGTCACTGGTGGGAACTGCCACTCTTTGGTTTAGACTTAGGTTTGCCTATTATGGTATGCTTGTTACACAAACAGGTTGGGAGGGTTTTGGCTGTTTTCTTGATTTGTTGCTAGGTCTCTATGGATGATATGAATGGTGAGAAAGGTCAGCAGTTGTAGCATGTTCAGATTGAGACTTCTGAACTATGAACCAATCTCTTTAATTATTTAAAATGAGAGATTAAAAATATGCATCAAACCTTTTTGATCAGACCATAAGTGTGCTAGTCAATGGAAGAGGTAAGTCTCTTTCAGAGAGTCATTACCACGATGCTCTGTTCAGTGGGTGCTATTGCTGGAAAAGCAATGGCTATTTTCATCCCATGTTCCCTGGGGGCCTTGCTGTCCTTGCATCTAGAGTTTAAGGTTTGGAGGGGTGGATTATAGTCTGTGACTTTCGTAGATTAAGTTATGGCTGTCATTTTGGTGAGCGAGCAAGGAAGAACATTCCACAGGACCTAGGAACCTGACGGAGGAGTGAGAAAGGGAGTCATTGTGAAGGTCTCTGTTAATTTTGCCTTCTTTGCAAGAGGACGCTGTAAGGAGTTGTATATTAGATTCCTTCCCTCCCCTGGTCTGAGCTTTATAGACTTTATTTTATGATGGATAACTCCAGCCTTATTTTTCACACTGGTTTTGTTCATTTGTTTTGTTTTTTATCTTTTTCAACTGAACAGAAAGATGACACTGTTTTTAATCAGTTGAGGAAAGGCCTAAATAACGTATTACATTTTTTAGTAGCTAGGAGAAAGTAGATGTGTCCTTTGTACATTTTTACCTTCCTTGGTTAACATCTGGAAGGTTATAATTTCACAATAAAACAGGACTTGAGTACTTCTAAAATTTATAGTTTAGGCCTTTGTGCTCACAAAGGGATGTTTCAGTTGTATTGAAAACTACTGTTGTCTGTATTTATGTGAATATAGTATTGCTCTCTAATGTTCTTTATACACTTCTTTACTTCACTCTTTCCCTATAGGATAAAGAGATTCCTGCAAAGAGGTCAAAGACTACTGGAAGTGAGGTACTGCTAAGCTTTTTTTTTTTTTTTAACTATTCCCTCTATTTCCTTTCCAACATCACTTTACTATTCTGCAAAGTGAACTTGCTCTCACTGAATATAGTTGACATATCTTCAAATGCAAGTCTTTTTCAGAGGAGAAAGCTTAAAGGGATTTAATATTCTCCTCTTTGAATCGGCCAGAAATGTCAGCGTTCTTTTATTCATCAAGATGTTCTCAAAGGCAAACAGTTTTATACCACTCTTTGAAAGGTTCGTTACGACTATTGCAGCATAGATATGTTATCTTTTTTGCTATTGCATTCAGAAACACTTGCAAAACACCTGCGTTAATGAAATATTCATTATGTTCTAACTTTGAGTAATCTGTGGTATTTATGTAAGTGACTTGAAATCCTAAGAATGTTAGGGCAGAAATCAGACTTAATATCTGCTTTTTAGAACTGAGGATATGTTGTTTTTTATGGTCATCTGGGAAGCCCAGGGAGAGAAAAATCACATCTGCTAATGGTTCAGCATTATCTAGCACTGAAGTTGAGCCTAACAGAAGCCCAAAAAAATACAGAAGCTCTGCTCAGGCTTTTTCTGTGAAACAAATTTTTTTTATGTAAGTGACTTTTCATAAATGTAGCATTTTTTGCAGTGTTTTCCCAGACATAGGAGTAGCTAAAAATTCATGGAAGAAAATAAAAAACAAAAATGAAACAAACTATGCTTTCAGTCTGTGATGTGTCTGTATCTGTCTGTGGGTATCCCAATCTTTATCTTCTCAATGTCTGTTTGGCCAGTCATATTGCAAAACTGTAACTACCCATCAGATGTGAAAGGAACTGTCTTAACTGTCTGGGTTCTCACAGTTTTGCAACTAGTATGTGGTAGACTGTTTTTTCTGCTGTACACCAGCCCCCACACAGTCCTCTACTATGTATTTCCTTTCCCTTTGCCCTGTGATTCATTCAAGCTACAATGCCTAGGTAATGCTTTTTAGATTTCTTGTTGTCTGATGCCCACTTAAGTACTATTTAGTAGACGTAGAATCGTGCCTGAAAGGTGAATTGTTGAGGAGAAAGAGTTTGTGCCAGTGGCCTTTCTCAAAAATCATTGTCTTGCAACATGAATTCTTAACAACTGCTCTTCCTAGAAGTCAAGCATTGTGTTTCTTACCTGCTTATGAATCCTGGGACAATACCTGCCAGTTGAGAAGATGCAAAGGCTGTTTTATGCAGTGTCTAAAGCTGTTCAAAACTGCATTTGTCTGTGTAGAGGGAAGTGTGATAGCTTGTTGAAAAACATGTTTCTAGTACCCTTTTTCTGATCACTGGATCAGCCCATGGAGCGGCAGGGGGGAAATGCTGGTGAGGTGAGCAGCTCTTGCTTCCTGAACCAGTGTGGGCTTCAGAGCTGGTTCACATAACTCCTGCTATGAGAGCGCTCTGGACTGTGGTTTAACAGGACTGTGGAAAATGAGCAATGGCAAATGTACATTCCAGTCTTTGTGGGCTTCTGATGCGAGTAAGCAACAAATGTGCAGGCTGTAGGCTTCCCAAACATGGTTGGTCTGGACTTAGATGGTGAAATGCGAGAATGCTAATAATTCAGAAAACCCTTTTTCATCATTATCTTTGGGAGTTGGGGAGAAGGGAGAAAAGAGAGGGATCTTGGTGTGAAATGATGCTGAAGTGCTTGCTGTTCATCAGATGGCAGTTCACCTATGGAAAATGACAATAATTCTGCATGAGTCTCTTCAGTTTATCTATTCTACTTTAACTTGTTCTTGACATTCCTGATGCCAGAAAAAGTCTCAAAATTGAGGAGTTTCAGCTTTCAACATTCATGGGATAGGGGAATGTACATTGTACAAGTCTGTTAGCTGTTTTGCAGTCTTGGCTTGTAGTTCTGAGGGAAACGCTATGGTGTTTCTGTATGAACTCTTCTCAGTAGTGCAGCTGTTTTGTGCAACATTTTAGACCTTCCCAAATCTCAACTAAATTTAGCTTTACAGTCACTGTTGACAACTGATCTTTTTGCTTTCACAGATGTTTTTTGGCTGTTTGAAGACTAGAGAGAAAGAGCTTTGAGGGAGAAACTGTGCTGGAAGAAATCTTATTTGGCTTCAGTCTCAATTCTTATCAGCTTGCAATCTGAATGTTTGCTTTGTTTTAAGCACTCGGAATCCAGTCCTGCCCAAGTAAATCTCTGTGAAAGGTATCAAAAGTTTTGCATCTCTGTCTGGAAGAGTAGATGGGTCTGGATACAAGTCTTAGGAAGAGCGGCTGAGGAAACTGGAGTTATTTAGTTTGGAGAAGAGAAGGCTGAGGGGAGACCTTATGGCTCTCTACAGCTACCTGAAAGGAAGTTGTAGTGAGGTGGGTGTTGGTCTCTTCTCCTAAGTAACTAGTGATAGGATGAGAGGAAATGGCCTCAAGTTGCACCAGGGGAGGTTTAGATTGGATATTAGGAAAAAATTCTTCACCAAAAGAGTGGTCAAGCATTGGAACAGGCTCCCCAGAGAGGTGGTGGAGTCACCATCCTTGGAGGTGTTCAAAAAATATGTAGACGTGGCACTTTAGGACGTGGTTTAGTAGGCATGGTGGTGTTGGGTTGACGGTGGACTTGATGATCTTAGAGGTCTTTTCCAACCTTTATGTTTCTATGATTTTATTCTATGTTCCCACTGTGGTTACAGTCAAAACTGTCAGAGGCTGATTGTTGCCTATGGTCTTCCACATCTAGCAGGAAGGTTTGAAGAGGTCAGCTTTTTCTTTTCAAGACAAATGTGACATATTGCTTCCCTGCTGTAGTGAAAGAGTTTCTAATCTGCTTGTCATTGTATGTTTTTGGTAAAATATTCACGTGTCGTCTTATTCAGAGGACCCAGATGTTCTTGAATACAAAGTTTTATTTAAAATGTTGGCCTTGGTAAGGAATCTGTCCACATGTGTAGAGATTGTAGTCCTCTAACTTGCAGGCACCCACAAGAGCATGTGGAAAAAAAAATACAAAGAAAGCTTTTGTTTTGTTCTGCAGGTTGCACAGTGCTGGATTGGCCTTGTGGACTTTGATTGAATTCCTTCTGTCAGGCAAAAACTTCTGATAAATTAACTAGTCAGGTGAGATATAAGGGGTCATCAGAGTGGTCATGCAGTCTGAATAGGTGATAGAAGGCCTCATGCTTGGAATAGTGTTCAAAACTGGTGTCAGAGTTGTCTTATGATAAAGTCAGTATCTTTCATAAGAAAGGAAGAGCTGTCATCATTTCCTGTGCAGTACAGGTGCAAACTTTGTACTGTCTTTGTATTCCATTTTAACTACAGCCTCTGTAACCTTCGGTCATGTTAGACTTTTTTTTGGTATATGTAACCTAGGCTGTAGTATGTATAGTGTGTTCAGGAATTTGCGTGTTCCAAATTTTAGATTATCAGTGAAGCTCTCATCCTGATGCTTGAACTTGCCCAGCCTTTTTCTGTGGATGTGTCCGATAGCTGTAAGCCTTGCTTTGTGTTCTTGTAGATCAGTAAATACTGACAATAGAAGTGATCTTCACTCAGTGGTCCAGTTAAAATCTACTGGAGTAGAGTTAGTTTACTAAGAAAGTTACATCAGTGACTTGATCAAGCTTAACTTCAAATAAATGGTTCCTTAAAGTTAAGAAAGTCAGTGTTTCATGTTAATTCATGTGATGGTTTTACACTGAGTGGTTTTGCAGGTGAATATGTCTAGTAACTAGTTTATCAGAGAATATGTCTGACACCACTTTTGGGATACCAGTGAGAAAAACTCGCACAGTGTTCACAATTCCCTTTTCACTATAACCTGAGGGAAGTACACTATGAAGAGGCTGCAGGCAATTTGCATTTACGCTGGGCACTGCATTCCTTTTTTGCTATATGGCATGTTAATTTATATTGGAAAAGTTCCATTGACTTCTCATTTAGATACAGTGTATTTGGTCTCCAGATGTTGCTGGCATCTGGTTTGTTGTTTTCATTGGCAAATACCTTTTAGCAAGTGTTACACTGGGAATGCTTATAACATGGGTACCCATTTTATAAGCAAGCCCCTCTCTATTTATTTCTGGTTGTATTTCATGACAGTCCTTACTTTCCTTCCCCCCTTTTTTTTTCTTTCCTTTTTTCCTTTTAAACATCATCCTTTGTTCACACTGCTGCTGGACTGCAGCTCATCTTTTTCATTCTCATTAGTCCTCAGGAGCATGCTGCCATGTTCAGTTGATAGCTGATGAGAATCCCTGCAAGATTGCAAGTGAGCAGAACAGAAAAGAAATGGGAATGATAGCTCCTTTTTCTTCTCTCTGTCTTGTGAGCTCAGAACTCCTCAATGAAGAAGGGTCAGTGGTCCCCAAATGCTGCCTCTGATGCTTTCAGATGGGGGTTTTTTTGAGCACTTTACTACAGAAACGACTGAAGTAATTACAAGCTTTAGCATGTCTTTCTCTCTGTCATGCAAGGGTGATGGTGAATGGCAATCAGACCTTAAAAAGTGGTGGTGTTTGTCATTTTATGAAATTATATTGAGTTTCTGTTCCTCTCTTTATCTCTCTTGTTTTGCTGCTTTCCTCGTTCTGCATAGGTTGCTCCACTTCTGCTTCAAATTAGCTGAACCTTCAGAGTTGAGCATTAAGCATTGCAACCTTTGGGCAAAATCATACCTATTCAAAACTCTCCACTCAAATGCATCAGCTAAGGAACTTGGGAAGCAGGGGAAAGGAAATACTTGAATAAGAAAGGGAAAGTTAGGTAAGGAAAAATTGTTTCTGAGAAGAGTGTATGGGAGTCCAGAAAGGCAGGTTGTAAAAATAGTGTCAGAAATGTGCTTAACTTTTTTTTTTCTTCCTGCGATGTTCAGGTTTGTAGTAACAAACTCCGATCAAAATGAGTTATCTTCTATATGAGCCTGTACAGCCAGAGCTAGAGGTTCTTTTTGGTCATTGGTCTCAGTGGAGAGAATGCTGACTCACAGTTGACCTAGGTACAACAGTCTGTGTGTTCCTTGCTTTTCTTAACACTTGCTGTATGAATATGTTGAAGTCTATTTGTATATCTTTTTATCTTTCTGTGGTTTTCTTATTTCACAAAACCAAAAACTGTTATCTGTGTGAGAGAGACATTTTTGCTTGTCTTAGCAAAAAAGATATCATGACACATTAAAAATGATGTTCAACTGACATGGAGTGCAGTAAGTCACCAAGCAGTGTTAAAGAAAACACCCTGATAAAGCAAACACTTTACATCCTATGTGAGTTCCGACGTAATGTACTTAGCGTGTAGTTCTTAGGAAATAAAGGCTATCATTTAGACATACTATTTTTTCCTTCTGATGTCATTTTCTGATGATTTCTGTAATCAGTTTTAGGAATTAGGAAATACACTTTTGACTTTTCTGTGTTTAGCAAATGGATTTTTTTTTTTCATCACCTCTCCAAGGTATAATGGAGCATAAGTACAAATGTCTATCTTATATTCACCCAAAGTCAAAGAAGCTATGTAATATCCTGGGTCGAAAGTCCCTCTGGGCTCTGTCGGGTCACTTCTCCTAGCAGATAGGTTCTGTCCCTTTTTCTGAATCTAGGAAACTGTTTCCACCTCTTTTCTTGCATGCTTGAGGAGACTGTCTTTCTGAAGAAACTTGTCAGCCAGCAGAGTTGGTGTGAGGCTAGTCTGTAGGACTCTGGCCTGTTGTACTGTCTGCTGTTGTGGAGTCCCTACTACTTTAGGTGCTTGCAGAGTTGGATTAAATCTGGACTGCAGCAAGCAGTGATCTCATAAGCAGACCAGTTGACTGCTGTCATATTAAGGCAGTTAAATTGTAAACTTTCCAAAGCAATAGTTCTTATTTCATGAGAGATCTTTTTTCTTTTTCTGTCACTGGAAAGTGTATCAAATAGGCTGTTGAAATAGTCTCACCATTGCTTGAGGAAGTAGAAGTGCTCATTTGGGGGTTTGCTGAGGTGGAATTTTTTGGTTTACTGATTTAAAATAAAGATAAAAATACCAATTACCAGATGCATTCACCATCCAAAACTAACCACTGAATGGCATATGCAGATGGTAATCTGTGAATACAGGTGGTGTCTGACACTTGCATTTCTGTTTGCAGCTGAGGCAAGGGTGGTTTTGCAGCAAGGGTTGGGGAGGAACATTCAAGTGGTCATAAGGAATAGGTGGGAAAATAAGAGTGATGGAAAAATTCCTGGGTGATATTTATGCAAGGAGGGAAACAAGATAGGAAAGAGGAGGAAAAAACCCAGAGGAGTATACTTCTCTCTTTCTATCTGTCAAACTATCTAGTATGTGCTCTCCTTTCCACACCAGTGAATCCTGTCTCATCACTGTGAAAATGTGATTGCCCTATAAATAAAACTTTTTATTTTTAAATGTAAGCACTGCATGAAGTTATTAATCTCTTGTAAGTGCTTGTGGCAGCTTAGCATTAGAGAGAGTACTTTTGAGGATTTTTTTGCATACAAATTAATCTGTCAGGCTGTCATATTTAAGACTTGTGACAGTTCACATTTGGCTGATACCACAGATTATGAAGGCCTGGTCTTAGAGCTGAGTTAAATCCAAGTGGTTTGTTTGTTTGTTTTTGAGAGCAGCATTGTATTCATTTCAGTTCAGTTGTCCAGCCCTGAGAGTTGTTTTGTTGAACACCTGGAGTAACTTAAATTAAATCAAAGCTCAAAACCAAGATTTACAGGCGGCTGAAGCCATTGTGTTAGACATGGTCAGGAAAACACACAGTGGCACCTAAACAACAAAAATACAGGATTGTGGTGGAGGGGAAGACATCGTGTATAATTCCAGGAGTAGTTTGTAAGTTTTCTGCCTGTAGCTACCAGTCAGAACAATTCTTTGACCTGCTTGGCAGTTCCCTAAGAGTTACTTGTCAGCGCTGGCTTTCATGCTGTGCATTTCTTTTTTTTCTAAGCATTTCCCAGATGGATGTGCAGACTTGATTTGGCTCCCTTCCAACCCTTCCCTTACCTGCTGCTGCATGTATGTTGCTTTCTTCTGTCTGCTTCCTTAGTGTTGACATCTTTGAGCTCTCTTTCTGATTACTTCTCTGTTTCAACCATTCTTATGTACATAAGGTTTACTTAATGAAACTGATCTGAAGCACCTGTCTCCCTTTTTGTTGTTGTTGGGTTTGTTTTATTTGGTTATGACCTGATGGGGAAAAAGTGATTCCACATGACATGCCACTGATTGCAGTATGGGCACAGTACTTACGGATGGCAAATTTAATTTAAATTTACTGGGAATTTGCTGTCAGGATTTTGTATAGCTTGTGAGCTCATAGGAGAAATGCTGAATGACAGTTGGAATTTTCCTTTGCTTTCTTGCTTTCCACATTCCAAGTTTGTTTGGGAGGAGAAGATCATAGAACCACTGGAATTACTTTAATCAGACTGTGGCATTGACCCTGGTAATGGTATTTGTTTGTTACCGCTGCAATATACAATGAGCAAAAGTACAAATATTTAAGAGTTTGCTGGAGCCTTAATTGCAGTGTAGTTAGAGAGTCAATGCAAGTCTTTAGTTGGTTTAACTTTATATTTTTTTTTCCTACAAATTTCTGCAAAAACATATTTTTGTCCTTCTGAACTGTTACGATTTTTCATACCGATGCACATTTTCTTTGGCTATGAAGAGATGTCCCAGGCAATGTGATATTTTGTGCTTATTTTAGTAATCTAGGAGAAAATAGATTGTAGACATTGCTGGGTGGTTTGGTCTAGTTACCCATTTCAATTAATACTCTACTCCTTAGTAGTGCTTAACTCTGACAGCTTCAGAAGAAGAAACATTATAGCACTTAAGAGTTTTTCTCTTTGTAAAATATCACTTCAAACCTCCTCAGTAAGAACAGTGCAGATTACTTATTTTTCTTCTAAAAGCATGAAAGTTTACATGTTTCAGGTTTATTCCCTCCACAACCCCTTCCTAAAACAACTTTCACTTTGCTTCTATTAGGCTAACACAAACATGAGGTGTCTCTGTCCATGTCCTTCCTCTGGCATCACTTTGGGATTCACAGAATCGTAGAATGGTTTGGGTTGGAAAGGACCTTAAAGATCATCTAGTTCCAACCCCCCTGCTACGGGCAGGGACACCCTTCACTAGACCACATTGCCCAAAGCCTCATCCAACCTGGTCTTAAACACTTCCAGGGATGGGGCCTCCACAACTTCTCTGGGCAACCTGTGCCAGTGCCTCACCACTCTAGCAGTGAAGAATTTCCTTTTAACATCTAATTTAAATCAACCCTCCTTCAGCTTAAACCTATTACCCCATGTCCTATCACTACACTCCCTGATAAACAGTCCCTCACCATCTTTCTTGTAGGCCCCCTTCAGATACTGGAAAGCCACAATTAGGTCTCCCCAGAGCCTTCTTTTCTCCAGGCTAAACAATCCCAACTCTCTCAGCTTGTCCTCATAGGAGAGGTGCTCCAGCCCTCTGACTATTTGGCCCTCCTCTGGACTCTCTCCAACAGCTCCATGTCTGTCTTATACTGGGGCCCCCAGAGCTGGACGCAGTACTCCAGGTGGGGTCTCACAAGAGCAGAGTAGAGGGGCAGAATCACTTCCCTTGACCTGCTGGTCACACTGCTTTTGATGCAGCCCGGGACATGGTTGGCTTTCTGGGGCTGCAAGCACACATTGCTGGCTCATCTTGAGCTTCTCATCAATCAATACCCCCAAGT